>CM077123.1:11485000-11900000 GCA_039645545.1 Dendrolimus houi | reverse complement strand
GGACTTATTGACTCTCTAGTACTCTAGTTTGTACTGCAGAATGTATAACTCGTATCTCATTCTTTCGCCGGCGTAGTCCTATAGATTTGTGTGTTTATCTCTTTTTAGGCTCGCTTTTTCGTTTCATCGAGTTTAAAATCACAACGATTCTAAAGAAATTTCACTTTAGTTTATGCACAATGAATGGTTTTACAAAAGTGACGACCTTCTACTGTATAGTTATTTAGCTACGAAACCCTAAAAAGCCCTTAATAGAGAATATCTCGTATGTCCAAAACTTCTCAACAAAACTTTTGAAACATATTTTCTTTGAAAATATTTTCTAACATATAACTTTTTTATTGTTTCTAATTTCCGCCCCATAAGTTTAAAAAATTAGATGGGTATTATACATTTAAAATTGAAGAGCATGTTTTCCCATCTATTGACTTAAATAAAGCTCCTGACATTTTTATCGTACGGATTAAAAAAATATATTGAATTTAAAGGACATGAAAAAAATAAAACTACGTTTTAACGGTTTTAAGCGCGGTAATTTATTTGATTTTTAATATTCTGACGTTTCGGCCACTTTTCAGTGGCCGTGATCACGGAAGATAAAGATGTCAAGTGTCGAAACGTCGGAATAACAAAAATCAAATAAATTACCGCTCCTAAAACCGTTAAAACGTAGTTTTATTTTACAATAGTATACAAGTCGCGAAAGAAAGTACAAGTAGAAAATATGACATGAAAAAAAGTTATAATATAAATTTACATTGGTAAGCAATTATTTTAGAACGTATTGTTACATGATACTACATAAGGTATAAATAAAAATATAAATGTTCAGGGGCCCGTAGAGGCGGAAGACGGCAATCCCAACTTGTTTACTAGACAGGTGCCTATTATCGAATTAGACGACATTGATGCGAGTATTTCATTCACATTGAGAAGTATTCGTAGTGCTAATAATGCAAAGAAAATTATACTACACTAATTCAATTGTATTGCGAAGCTAGCAATCAAGCATACGGCCCACTTAATGGTATGTGCTTATCATAGCGTAGATTAACACCAGGGGCGAAGCCAACGCGTTACCTGCCTTTATACGATGGCATAGAGGGCATGGGATAGAATAGATGGAATAAAGGGATTCAATACAGCACTTATTAAGCAATTATCAAACTCAACTTGGATTTTGTAACTGTTTACATAGAGAAATTCGGTCTTTTTCGATACATATGCACGAGGATGTCTTGTAAAATTTCTTGGAAGCAGTAATTTTAATAGCAAGAAGTACGTACATCTTGTGCGTACTTCTCTCCAATATTGTAAAGTAAATTTAAGGCTTATAGCAACGACAACGTCCTTGAGGATTTTACAGAAGTAAAATAAAGAAATATATTTATCTCTTTTAACATGTAGATATTTTATTATCCTGTTTTGATAAAAATTAATGGTTTCATGTCAATAATTTGGAGGTGATTTGATAATTTTTTTCTTAACTTCTTAAAAATAACTATAAAAAAATTACGAAAAAACCACGTTACGACTCATATTGTGAAAAATTATGATATTTTTGGGTAGATTATTGATCAGTAATTATTATACCAACAAAAAATTTGTTTCGTTTGCAGCGCCGTTTGCAGGAACAGGGAGGGGCCTTAAAAGTTGCTTTTTATGTCTCAAGGTGGAAATGCTCTATGCACACCCCGCTAGATAGGGAAAGGTAGTAAAGCAAAGTAGGAGTCACAGCAGCTGCCGGTAAACGTTAAAACCACTCCAGTATCTCGTCTACCATTACCACTCTAACCTAGGGCTGTGGGACAACCGCATAGCCAGCGCCACAACCCTGGAAGATGCCGGGCAGGCTCCTTCCACATTGCCGGGAGGAGAGTGAGATTCCTCTCACTTTGTAACAACGTGTGCTGAAGTAAATGTCTTTAATTCCTTTTATCAATTCACGGGAGCAGGGCCTATTGTCGTATATTGTGTAATGTATCAGAATAAACTGTCAGTTATAATGCAATTAAATGACCGCTCGGACTGATAAGTGAGAACATATCAGTGACGCACATTAAGAAAGACCTGCGTCTAGCAATGTTTTAATAGGTCGGTGTTTTATTCTTTACGTCAAAAATTGAATTTTACCTTACAGTTTTGAAATTGCATAAAAGCTATAAGTGTGTAACTGTGAGTGGCCCTACATATATTGTTGTATAAAAATAATCTGTAAACCGAACTAAAATAATATAATTTAAGTTTAACCTTCAAATGTAAAGTTAAGTAGATAGTAAGAAATAAATTATAAAAAAACTACACAAAAAATATTTTTGGTTTCCAAATCGGTGAGATAATTATCACTGTGTTTTTAAGCAGTTATTTTTCTTTTATCAAAAAATTTGTTCACATAAAAGGTAAAGACCTAACTGATTTAGAACTGCTCGGTTCAAATAATTAAGAACAGAAATTTATTGAAGCGGCTTTTATTATTATACAATAGGTATTTATAGGTTTGTAATAAGTTTATCAAAATCCAACCCCAAAAGCAAACTCTTAGGACAAATACATTCGGAAAAAAATGTTGCATTAGAGTAAGTTGTTAGAATTTACACTTGTCCATATCAAAGTAGATGTCGTGTTGTAAAAATAATATAATTTTAAATATTAAAAAATACTTGATATGAAATGTCGCGGTTTTCCCAAAGTGTAAAGTTCAAAAGAGGTAGGTAGGTTGGTGTTGCAGATGTCTATGGGTGGCGGTAACAACTTACTATGCGGGGAATTGTCCGTCAGTTTGCTGTAGAGATTGTAGAGCCACGCTGAATTCATTGGCATAATTTCAGCTAGTGTGATACCACGCTCTCACAGAATATTGACGTGAAACAGCCTGGAGCTAATTGTATTTTGTGCGATGAGTGAGAATTTCGTTGGCCTACTTTAGGAAACCTATATAGACACTGGCTGTATGGCAGCCTTGTTATTATATAATTAAAGCCGAATAATATTGTCAGTAGCTATCGAACTGTTGATATGAAATATTATATTTAATATAAAATATAGTCCAAATGAATGGCATTTTCATCATATGGTTAGAAATGCATATACCAGCCCGATTAATACAAATACATTTTGCTATGTAAAGTTTTAAACACCACTTCTCCTCCTATCCATTCCATATCTCAATCTTCCTGCCTGATCCTTCCATCCCATCCCATCTATTCCTTCCTTAAAGGCTGGAAACTCTTCGGCTTCGCACCTGGTGTTCTAAGCATCTATAGGTATTGGAACTCGGTGCAGGTTATTAGAACAAAGTTTTATAAATCTTGCTGGCTTCATAAGTGAAACCACTTGAATAAAAGCTAGAGTATTCTTCTTTCATGGTGGCTGATGAAGTTATAACTGCTTACTGCCTAGCATGTATATACCTTTCAGACAAAGGGTCATCCTACGCAATGCAGGGCATTGCCCGGCCTTTGCCTAATCGTAAGCTTCCTTATAATACCACACCTCAAACCCGTCTACATAACACTGCATACGTTTGCATTATTTCTTTCGTGCAATCACAATCTACTTTCAAAAAAGTATAACTAAGTATGTGCCGTTATTACAGGTTTGCCATAAAATGAACTCGCTTTGTAAGCCTGTTCATAGGAACGATAGTTGGTTTTAGAAAATGTAACGAATTTAGTATCTTAATAATATAACGCATTCTAGACCACCACTAGTTGATTACAACACTCACGTCTCGTCCGTAAGTCGTCGGACTTGCATATAACCACATTTTAGGTCGTTTATGCTAGTCGAACTCTCACATCTTCACGCAGAAATATATCTGTCCTAGATATTCTGTAGAGTAAATAAAGTGATCATCTATAAAGCCTTTAACACACAACGCAGATACGATAATATCTTATGTGCGTACAAAAATTTAATCAGCTGAAAGTACCACACACTACACAGATACGATAATATACGAAATGATACATTCCCTCGAAATTCTTCAAACTAACTGGACCAGCTTGTTCGTGCGGATTATTTATACAGAGTATTACACTTTTTAAATTGCTTCTGGATTTAATAGATAGCTCGTCAGAAGAGGATTCTGATTTTGAATTTGATGCGCATGTTATATTAGCATTGACTAAAAGGCGACGAATTTGGATAGAACGACATATAAAGCTTAAAAAGGGCCGAGGTGAATTTAATATTCAAATTTAAATTCATAAGTTTTACTCATAATAAATTCTACTGGAGAAAACTTTTTGAAGTTCGCACACATAAGTCCAATTTGGACTGAAATAAAACTAATAATAATATTTTTAGACTAAAACAGAGCAAAATTAAAAGTGATACCTAAGAATTTTATTTTGAATTATAATATGTTATGACTTAGCCAAAATTCCACGAAGCAAGCCGACAAATGTGAATGCGCACCTGCCGGCCATAAAGCTCAAGTTGATTACCTGCCCGAATTTGCACTTCTTTTGTTTTCTTTGTCTTTAATATTTGTAATTAGAAAAGCCGCCTATTGTGTATTGTAAACCTCTCTGGTAGGCAATGGCCAGGTGTGGTTCTAAAAATCCATTGCTTACACGGTCATGACATATTGTAAGCTGAGTATAAAGGGATGCCCGAACAGAGAGATCGGCAGTCAAGCGACGATTACGATCAAAGCAAGACGTGTACATTCGATAAGCGATATAGTGACGGACTTTGCGCGTGTTATCTAATTGTGCATTACATAAGGACTTATTGCGTCCGGTTATATTTGTACCTATGTTATACGTGTTTGTATAGTTCTAATAAATTCTATAGTAATTCCAACTGCATTTTAATTCGAGTCCCGCACTCGTAACAATATGTTGACGGATGTAGGATAAGGAATTATATTTAAAATCATTATTTTTTCTGTCAATTTCATACAGAAGTATGTTACATAATTACTTTTCGAAGAATTAATGGAGTCGGTATGATATGAATGTTTTCATTGCATACTCAGTAAGACAAAGACAGAATAAAATGAAAGGAAAATATTATTATCGTTATAATAATGACAAAATTTATACTGCAACATATCTTCATAAATTCTTTACATGTTTGGCAAGATAAAAACTTTATACAAAATAGTGTAGTATCACTTTTTATGCAAGATACTTTTTAATTTGATTTTAAATTTAGTTAAAGGCAGATCTAACATTTCATTCGGAATATTATTGAAGAAGCGTATACCAATATTTAGAAGCATCTGTTAGGTAACAAATTTCACAATGTATTCTTAAAACCCAAAGGCAATATATTTTATGGAGATTCATGATTTGATTAATGAAGATATTCCTCACCCCAATCCTCTTCCCTCCATCTCACCGCATAGGCGCAAACTGCGCCGGTATCACCTGTATACATTTGCAGGTAAAATCCTATGCCCTATTTATATCTGCAGATAATATTGTCACCATCTTACGATATCCGTCGGTGTCTATAGGTACTTTATACGATAATATCTGCGCAGCGTGTGCTAGTTTATTGAATTACATAGAAAGCGATATTGAAAGAAATGTGCTCAGATACAGATATCTTACCGTATCTGCATAGTGTGTTCGACACTTAATACATAAAGTGGCTGTGAATATTTTTATTCAATTCAACTTTATGCCTGAAATACTACACAATTTCTATATAAACCTCACTAACACTGACACTGGCACGTCTAGGTGCTGTTGTAATACATATCTAATATAATGGTCACATTAGTTTTATATTTTATGTAACGTATAAAATTAATGTATAAATCAAATACTTACAACAATTACTTAAAACCAGCTAACTTATTTAATACAATTATAAATAAAATATAAATAGAGTTTTCCCCGCGGTTGAGCCGCGGGTTACGACCCTAGTCAGTGTCTGTAACTTACTAACATAAAACATTAATAAGTAGTTTAAGTAGTTTTTTGCGGGTAAAAGCTGGTATATAAACCTTCCTTGAAAAACTATCTAACTGATAGTGAAAACCGCTTACAAATCCAGTGTGTGGTTTAGGAGGAGTTAATGGATATACAGACAGACAGACGCGAAAAGCGACTTTTTTACTGTGTAGAGATAAATATAAAATAAGTTAATATAATAATGTAATGTACTACACAAGTTGTTACAAGTGCATATTTTTTATAACTGTACAATTGTACATGTTAATAAATTTATTAGTCTTTAAAACAGAAATATCTACTATCGATATCACCTCTCTAATTATAAAAGTTCTTCCACTTTTACTAATGGCCCGTCCACGACATTGCCGCTATAAACTACATCTAATTGCAACGCGATGAACGACAAAAACGAAAGTATTAAGATGTATATAGCACAATACGAGTCGTGGCACTTTGCGCCAGCTTTCGTCGCGCCGCCCGTCGCTATGCCCAAGTCGTGGCCGCGCGGTAGTGCTGATTCATTTGTCTTACTACTGATTATAATTTTACATAAACTTCATACAAGCAATATAATTTTTTTATAAATGACAAGGTAAAAGAATAAACGGTAAGATATAGAAACGCGGTATATAGTTAACCTACCTAACCAATACAAATAAATAAAAGTGAAGGTAACAAACTAGCTGACCCGTGTCCACTTCGCTGGGTATTAGAAAAAAATTAAAAAATACTTATTATTAATCACAATCAAATATAACCTGTGTCACTCAGGAATAATGTAGCTTTCCACTGGTGAAAAAATTTTCAAAATCGGTTTAGTAGATTCAGAGATTATACCCGTACAAAGTCACAAACTTTACCTCTTTATTTTTTGTTTTACCTACTAAGCGAATTCAAAATATTTGCCCGTACCCCAGTGACGCCTACATCGCATAAGCCTATCTATATAGTCGATTAGGTGCGCGGCGACCACGCAACTTTTTTCTAATACTTATATTTTTAAACTCGTGATATCTTTGGAATGGAATGTTCGAATTGAATAATTCAAAAAGTTATATAAAGGTATTGAAGCAGTCTTGAATATGAAGTAATTTATTTTGATAAGGATGAATACCAAGATACAAATAAAAAGGGCCTTTGCCAGCGGCGGCGTTTTAATTAAATTTTTAAAATAAAAGAACACTTATCGTGGCATAACTATAATAGTCAGACATATGCTGTCCCGACACTTTTTGTATATAATGAAGTGTTCTGCAAAGTCGTAGTACATTATTTTATTCTACATCAAAAGTTTTCGCAGCGCACGCGATTTTAAGCAATTTTTTTACACCTTGGGTTACACTATTGGAGTTTTAGTAAGGATCCCTAATTTTTTTGAAAATATAATAGCCTATGTCAACCGGGGATAGTGTAGCTTGCCAACAGTGGAGTTCCTGATCAGCTTTCTTGCGTAGCGGTCACGAATGCGCTCCTCACATCTATCTAATACATTTTTTCGCGCTTTTCTACCTGGAAAAGCGATAAATTGTTAGTTCTGTGTACAGGTGATAGTGTACTAGTGTTTGTTCGTTTGGATTGCGGTGCGGAAAGCAGTTTTGGCCGGTGAGTCCCATTTCTCTCTCCGCTTGCTAGTGTCGTGCGCAAAATCGGTTGCGCGCGCTTTTGTAACGGTTTTTTGTGTGTGTAGTGTTTTCGCGCGCCTTTCTGGTCTTCTTTGGGTAAGGGCCTCCAGTAATGGACGGCCCAGGCACCCCGAAGGCCCCCAGGGAGTCGAGTGTACCGCGTAAGCGGGATCACATCGGCTCCAATAATGGATGGGCCATGAAGAAGATTGGAGAGATACGCGGGAAGAAGTCCTCGCTGGTTCGTCGCAGCCGCAGCGCTGCGGAACCTCGTCTCGGGCGCCCGGGTTCAGCCGTTGTCACGGCTACCGGGCCGCCCGCTTCGATAGGGGGTGCATCGGCGGTGGTCGACCTCACCGCCGCCGAGCCCCGTGAAAAGGAGAGCGCGGCGATGGGGCCGCCTTCGGCTCCCGCTGCGCCTAGGTCCCCTGCCATGCGTGCCGCGCGCAAGAGCGCGGCACACACGGCCGCAGATAGGGAGGTGGTGCTCGCCGCGAACTCGGCCGTTCTCATGGCCGTGAGCGCGGCGAAGGCCATCGTAGAAAATGTCTACCGGGCGCAAACGCCACCTGCACGGGCCTCACCTGTGCAGGGGCCAAGCGCCTTCGTAGACCACGTGGACATCGCGCCGTCGGGTAGCGTCCCAGATTCGCTGGAGTACGCGCTCGACGATGCGATTCGCGTCTTCTGCGGCCCGCACACCGAGGCGGCTGCATGTGCACCGACACCGGTTAGGTCGGTGTACACAGCGACCGGCTCGGCGACAGCGGGGGGCGATGGCCCCACGACGGTGTCGGTTAGCGCGCGGGCTTCACCTGTGCCCTCGGCATCGGCTTGCGCACCGGCTTCACTCGTGCGCAGCGTGGGGGACGACCGCCCCGCGACACCAGTTGCCGCGCGGGCTTCACCCGCGCCAATGACCGGGGTCGCCGTTAGGGACGGTGATTTAGGTGCGGTGGCGGCGACCATGCTGTCTTCTTTCCCTACTGGGACTGTCGCCGCAACCGCTTCGTCCAGCTTCGTCTCCGAGTCGAGGCAGCGGTTCTGGGACCGCAGCGCCGACTCGGAAAGCACATCGGGTGCTTCCACGCCGGCGCGGGCGCGATCGCCGCTGCGTCGCGCGGGCGACGCGACGGCGAGCGTACTCGCGGGTGCGGAGGCCTACCTCCGCACGGAAGGGGGGGAAAGGGGCCGCAGGGCCAGGAAGGCTACCGCTGCCAAACTGGCCGCGGCTAGCCAGTGCGCCGCACTAATAGGGGACGTACGTGTGCTCGGCCCTGGTGAGCTCCGCCTAGCGGCGAGCGCCCAGGTCGCCAACATACTCCAGGTCGCCCAAACACCGGGCAACCTGAAGGACGCATACGTGCGCCGACTGAAGGAGGCTGCGACCCGGCTGTCCGACATTGTCGACACGCTGGCGACGCGGAATCCGGAGTCGGAAGCCTGGAGACTCGGCAACGAGAACTCCAGGCTGCGCGCCGAGCTCAACGCTTTGCGGGAGGAGAACCTCTCCTACCGCAAGGAATTTGAGCAGATACGGAAGGCCAGGAAGGCCCCCGCTGCGGACGCGGCCCCGGCTCCCGCTGTAACGGCGGAACCGGGTCCCCTGCCCGCTAAGCGGAAGGCCAAGGCCGCCGCGGCGGAGAAAGTCCCGGCCCCTGAGCCGGTTCACATATCCGCCGCGATCCCCAAAACGGTTCCGGCTCCCGCCGCCGCGGCGGAGCCGGTTCCTACAACACCAACAGATGCGCACGGTGGTGTGGATTACGATATGCTCACGCATATCATCGCCCGCACCGTGGGCGCCATGTTGGACGCCCGGCTCGCCGGGACTAAGGATCGGCTGCCGCCCGCGCCAATTCTTCGTCCGCCGATCGCGGCGGACAGGAAAAAGGCTGCGGAGGCACAACCGCTGCCTCTTTTTCCCTCGGGGCCCAGTGGAATTAATTCCCCCGGTACCGATGGAGGTGGCGGTGGCCCCTGTCGTCGGGGTGGCGGACTCCCCACCGCCACACCCTCCCCCCAAGAAGAAGGTGAAGAGAGGGGGGGGGGGGGGGGGTGAAGCAGAGGGCGAAGAAGCTGCGCCGAGCCGCAGCTCTCGCCGCCGCCTCTGCTCCGGCGCCTAAGCCCGGGCCACCGGTCCCCAAGCTCAAGGCAAAATCCGCGGCCGCGACACCGGCCGTCGCGGCATCCGCCGTAGCGGCACCTGCTGTTGCGCCACCATCGGCTGCGGCAGCCCCTGCCCCCGCCCCCGGTCCGGAGGGGGGGGCGTGGTCTACGGTCGTCCGGAGGAAGAAGGGCAGGGGAGCGGGAGCGGAAACGCCCCGCCCCCCTCCCTCGGCGCAAGCACCGGCTCCGCCACCGGGGCGGTAACCGGCGCGCAAGCCACGGGCTGCGAAGCTCGTGGTATTCCAGGAGCCGAGATCGGCAGCAATTATTATCAAATTGCTGCCGGAATCGGGCAAAAACGGTATTGGCTACCGGGAGGTCTTCGCGAAGGCCGCCTCGGTGGTCAATATCACCGAATTAGGCCTCAAAGAGAGGCTAAAAGTGACGCGGACCGCCCGGGACGCTCGACTCCTGGACTTCCCCCCAGGACCCGAGAGCGCGACTAGGGCGAACCGCGTCGCCGAGGCCCTTCGAGGGGCGCTCCAAGGGATGGCCGAAGTCATCCGCCCCGTAAAGCGTGGGGAGCTTTACGTCTCAGGGCTGGATGAGTCGGCCACAGTAGATGGGCTTCGCAGTGCCATCGCCAGCGTGGGCAACTGCCTGCACGACGATGTCAAGGCAAGGCACATTGGCATAGGACCTGGGGGGATGGGCGCATCATATGTGATGTGTCCCGTCTCTGCAGCCAAAGCCATCGCCGAGCGGGGCCACCTTCTGGTGGGCTTCATCTCGGCGAAGGTGGAGGCTCTGGAAGCCCGGCCCATACGTTGTTACCGTTGTTTCAACGTCGGCCACGGCACCCAGACTTGCCCGGACTCGTGCCCGGACCGGACCGGCTTGTGTCTCCGCTGCGGTAAGAGCGGACACAAGCAGCCGGACTGCACAGCCCGCGACTCCCACTGCGCCGTCTGCGCGGCGGGGGGCAAACGCACTACCCACCCAACGTTGGCGAGGCACTGCCAGCCCCCATACGTCAAAGGTAAATTCGTCCACCCGAGGGCGAATAAACGACCGGCGAGTGGAAGGGGGGTACCTATGGACACCTAAATGCCCAGTACACTCCTAACACTCTTCCAAGCCAACGTTAACCACTCCCCCGACGCCCAGGACTTGTGCCTGCAGGCGATGGCGGAGTGGCAAACAAACTTGGCCGTAATAAGCGAACCTTATTACGTACCCCCAGCCAGGAACTGGGTGGGGGATCTCGACGATGTGGTAGCCGTGGTCGCCAGAGCCGGATCTGGCACACCGCTCACCAGTCTCGAAAGAGGAAAGGGCTACGCGGTGGCGGAAAGCGGATGTTACGTCATCATAGGCGTGTACCTCACGCGGAGCCGCCCCCTGGCGGAGTACGAGCCCGCCTTGGACTCCTTTAGGGCAGACGTCGGCAGACTAGCGCCGAAGACGATATTCGTCCTAGGCGACTTCAATGCCAAGCACCAATCCTGGGGGAACGCGATTACCGATGTTAGGGGACGGGCGGCTGAAGACTGGGCGCTTCAATCCAACCTGACCATCCTGAACCAGGGGTCGGTTCAGACCTGCGTACGTGCGCGGGGTGGATCGATCATCGACTTGTCATTCGCCACACATGCGGCCGCCCGCAGAGTAGTAGGATGGAGATTGCTGGAGGAGGTGGAGACTCTGTCTGATCACTTGTACATCAGATTCGAGCTCTCCCCCTCGCCTAGCGCTAACCCTGTTCAGGGCCCCTCCCGGCTCCCGCGCTGGGCTCTTACCAAGCTCGACGCGGAGCAGGCCGAGGAGAGGGCTATCATCGAATGCTGGACCTATCCAGCCGACCTGGGGAATCTGGAGGCGCAGGCTGATCACATGCGCAAATCCCTCAAAAGGATTTGCGACGCTGCTATGCCTCGAACCAAACGACCGCCGCCGCGTACATCGGTCCACTGGTGGACTGAGGAGCTGGCTGAACTGCGGAGGGCAGTCCGCAGAATCAGCCACAGGCTCAAACGCAGCAGAGCGCGTCGTCCTCCAGACTATGTTGAGGAGAATGGACTCGTGGAGGAGTTCAGAGAGGCCAGAAAGGCCCTTTCGATCGCAATTCTGCGAGCGAAAGCCCGGGCTCGGGAGGAGCTCCTCGAGAGACTGGACCGGGACCCTTGGGGGCGTCCGTACCGTGCGGCCCGCAACACGTTGCGGCCTTGCACCTCCACGGTTACGGAAACGCTCCAACCCGAGGTCCTCCGGTCGGTTATCGATGGGCTCTTCCCGGATCCGGGGCTCTTCACTCCCCCCGATATGGGTCCAATCATTTCCGACACCTCGGAGGTGGAGCCTCACTCCATCACCGAGGAAGAGCTAGACGTCGCCCTGGACCGGCTCCGGGGCAGGAAGACGGCTCCGGGACCCGACGGGGTTCCGGGTTGGCTCCTCTTCCTGGCCGCCAAACACCTACGCGGCCAGCTGCGAGAACTGTTCGATGCCTGTATTCGCGCAGGTCAGTTCTCGTGGCAATGAAAGGAGGGCCGATTATGCCTGATTCCCAAGGGAGGCCGTCCTCCCAACGATCCGTCCGCCTACAGGCCCATAGTGTTGCTTAACGAGGTCGCCAAGGTCTTCGAGAAGATCTTAGTGGAACGCCTCGTTAAGCATCTCGATACTGTGGAGCCGGGGCTAGCACAGACGCAGTTCGGGTTTCGGCGGAGGCGCTCCACGTTGGACGCCTTCGAGACACTGCGATCTGTAACGGACGACGCAGTCCAAAGCAAAGGATACTGTCCTGGCGGTTTCGCTAGACATAGCGAACGCCTTTAACAGCCTCCCTTCACGAGACGATCAGGGAGGGGCTTCGTGCACACGGAGTTCCCCCGTACCTCACGAGGCTGTTGGGCGCGTACCTCCAGGACAGGTACATCCTTTGGGAGGGCGGCGAGTCCGAGAATCGCGCGATAGGTCGGCGACGCGTCGCGTGCGGCGTCCCACAGGGATCGGTCCTCGGGCCGGTTCTTTGGAACGTCGGTTATAACTGGATCCTTCGGGTTCCGGTCCTGCCCGGAATAGGGCTAATCTGCTTCGCGGATGACACCCTACTCACGGCACGCGCTGCGTCATTCGCGGAATCCGTGGACCTCGCCAACGCCGGGTTGGATCGTGGTCCGAAGAATAGGTAGGCTGGGCTTGAAGGTCTCCCCCGCGAAAACGGAGGCCATCATGTTCCATGGGCGGTTTCGTAATCCCCCCGCGGACTTGTCCGTTACAGTCCAAGGGGTGGACATTCGTGTAGGCCCCCAGATGAAATATCTGGGGCTAATTCTTGATGGGAAATGGCTGTTTAAAGCGCACTTTGAGCAGCTAATTCCCAAGGTCGTGAGGTCCGCAGGCGCCCTCTCTCGGCTTCTTCCCAACGTGGGGGGACCGGGGACGACGACTAGGAAACTCTACATGGGCATCCTTAGGAGTATGGCCCTGTACGGTGCACCCGTATGGTCCACCGCACTTCACCGCCACAATAGGACTTTGTTGTGCCGCGCACAACGGGTCCTGGCGGTGAGGACCACCCGAGGGTACCGTACAGTGTCGTGGACGGCGTTGACACTCTTGGCAGGCGATCCGCCCTGGCCTCTCCAGGCGGACGTGATAGCCAAAGTTCGGCGCTCCCGACAGGATGCCCTCGCCCGTGGCCTGGTCTATGGCCAGGCCGAACTCCAGGTGATCAGGACGCGGGAAACCGCGGCCATGATCCAATCTTGGTCAGTAGAGTTGGAAAACCCTGTTGCTGGCATTGACACGGTGGAAGCGGTTCGACCGCAGCTGTTGCGATGGCTCTCGCGGAAACGCGGGACCCTGACCTTCAGAATGACACAGATACTTACCGGGTACGGTTGCTTCGATAAGTATCTGTGTCAGATTGCAGGCTGCTTGCCTTCACCCCAATGCCGCCAGTGTGGCGCACTAGACACGGCGTTACACACGCTAGTCGAGTGCGCAGCATGGGCACCTCAGAGGTTTGAACTCGAGACACTTGTAGGACCGATCGAATCGCTGGGCGATTTGGTGCAAGCCATGCTGCACAGCGACGATTGGTGGGTGGGTGCGGCCAATTTCTGCGAGACGGTAGTGTCTCATAAGGAGGCCGCGGAACGAAATAGGGAGAGAGATGGTAGTGCGCATGCGTTTTCGCGGGCGCCGACGTCAGTCGGGAGCCGGGAGGCGCAGGTATGCGCATGACCTCCCTCCCTGAAATACCGCTGCAGGGGCCCTCTAGTATCTAGGGAGCAGAGGAGTCTTCACCCCTGTTGACGAAGTGAGTTTGCCTCTCCCGGGGCATTCTCAAGCACTTGTGCGCTAGGATCGGTGTGGGCGTAACTGCGTTCTGTATCTCACGCCTTTCCTACCATAAGCGCGGGGCACATGGGAGGAGGGTGGTTTTAGTGGGGTATTGATTAGTCGAGTCTCCACACAAGCCGGTTGATTATTGTTTGGATTGCCTCAGTGGAAAGCCTCCATGATCAACAACGGTCTAATCCCTAGCAAAGGACCCGGTATGTGCGAAATGCATTACCCCCGCCTTAAAAAAAAAAAATAAGCTTGCCAACAGTGAAAGAATTTTTAATTTTTTAAATCAGTTCAGTGGTTTCGGAGATTACCCTCTACAACGTCACAAACTTTACCTCTTTATAATATTAAGTATAGATAAATAAATTACCTTGTGTTACCGTGTAAGTCGTGTAAGTAGCTACCGCACTCGCGTTTCATGTGAAGGGGGTTCGAATTTTGGCTCGGAAGAATGTAACATTTAGGCGATTTACTTGCTTAATACATATTGTTACAATTTTATGATATTGAGATTAATCTATAATGTATATATGAACCTGCAATCCTTCTTTAATAAGCGTGACTGGGTCTGGGGGGAAGCATACTGTTCGTTCTTCGAAAATGCTAGAACCCACCAGTGGGACGTTTATGGTCTGATATTCTTTCCATAACGGTAATGATAGAAGTAGGTACGTAGGGTAGCTTTAACCCTGAAAATAGGAAAAAGTTTGCAGACACGGGTCACAATTTTACATGAACGCAACCGCATGAAAGTCTATAATATTATACGGAATCACATGATGTTATCTCAACGTTTCCAAATGATTTAGGTAAAAACATTAGCGTGAAATATTTAATTTAAGATAAAGCTCCTCCGTTGGAGCAGGTTTTGAATGGATGTTACAGAGCAACGCCGGAAACACTAGAATTTTTGATCGTATCTCAAAGCTTCTAGATGCATAATATTATGCGATGATGACCCAGGCTGTTAAATATTAAACAAGACTGAAGGGGACAGTTTTTTAAACAAAATAAGCTCAGGTAGAACAAACCTGAATGTGGTGTGAGTATTTATAGCTAATAATAACCATTATTTATTCATATTTGTATGTCGTTGAAGCAACACGTAGAGGGGACCTCTACGAATTCGACAGATTTAATCTAAAAGTAGCGTGACACTGTCCGGCGATCAATCCTGTCTATGTTATATAAAAATACAGCAAGGATGGGCTTCCGTTTAGTGTAGCACTAATTTATAAAATGAGACTAAAAGTTACTGGGCTATTAGAATGAACTGGTAATGGAATTTGGGATCTGGGACTATAGGGACAACGGCGTCTACTCGTCTCAATCTTCGAGTAACATGGATAAAATGGACAGCCCATGACTCGCCACTCCCTGCACGGGCCCCAAAGAAATGCCATACAACATTTATATGATATTATTATTTATATTCATATTACTGTGCAAATTTCTTATTAATATACTCCAAAGAATTAAAACTGAAAAAACCTACAGTTCAAGCAGCTACAGTTCGGCTAATGTCTCGCCACTAAATTCAACCATGTGGACTTAGTGCTTTTTCAGAAAGATGTTACGTGCGAGCGCGGGGGGGGGGGGGGTTTGGGTGCGCACTTAGGATTTTGGAAAAAAACACCAGTTTTTGACTTACACAGCCGTGCGTAATTCCTCTCTTCAGGGGGTTGCCCCTACACACACAACGAACGACGCACTGTTCCGACGCAATACCGTCTCCGATATTGCGTAGACACACCTTCTGCTGCTGCAGTGTTCACCTCAGAATTTTCCGCGTGTAGCTCGCCTCTGGACCTCATTTTTAACTACGCGAAACTCCTCCTTCACTAAACTGTCCACCAAACTTTTCACTACATTCACCACTAAACTCGTCACGGTCTTCTATTAAACTCTTCTTCCAACTCCTTCGTATCGCATGAACTCAACTCTAAACTGCGCAGTAGGCGCGTCTTATGGGTATATAAGCAATATACCCGGAAGAAACTTCTGGAACCCATAATTTCGATCTTCTTGTCGTTATTCTTTATTTACTATCTGTCCCTTTCTAAACATCTATCTATCTCTGTCTGTTCCTTCCCGAACTTTCTATTCTAGAACTTTCGTTCATCGTCTATCCCTTTCTAAAATGTATCCGTCTTTGTCTTTTCCTTCCAGAGTTTTCTACCTTTTTCTAAAAGTCTTAAACTAGATTGTTCCACTATCACTCGTCAAAAGTTCATAGTATTCGTTATTACCATCTAGTCGTAGCGATTAAGCTACCGTGAAATATGGCAACTTAACCAACGGTTGACAATTTTGCCATTATAGGTCTTCGACTTTCGTTTGCGTGATTACAATTACCTTTAACAAAATTATAAATACCGCTTACAAAATTACTTTTTTGAGCATATAATGTCCCTCAAAAAGATGTTTTGTGAGAGGTAATAGTAATATTGCAAACGAAAACGTATTATGGCAAAATTGACAACCATTGGTAAATTGCCAGATTTCACGGTACTTAAAAGTACTAAACCCGATCAATTTAAAAGGAATACACACCAAAGTGAAGGTTCTCCAGCTGAATATGACAGTTGTAAAACTGTTTCATAAGCAGTTATTACTTACATGAGATGATTAACAAAGCAACCGTTGTAGAGTAAATATGAGCACTACGTGTCATGGACTAACTTTGATGTATAATTTATAATCATTAACTTCATCACCGTACCCGCACCAATCAGTGCGGTTTATGTATTTAGCAGTCTCCTTCATTGCCACTGGCGCCTGGCAATAGCAATTAACATTTTATTGCCACTTACAATGCCCTGGTTGCATGGAATCTGCTATGAATTTCTAATTATAAAATGTTGTGAAGTCCGCTGGACTTCACAAACAATACGCCAATAAATATTGGTAATACCCGTCTGTGATTTCAAAATAAAGGTCAAAATAGAAGTAGAAACTGCTAATTTTACGATACCTACGCATCTGTCGTTTAAACTTTGTTCTCAAATAAGATCCGAAACAACCCAACGAATTTCAGTGAAAATGTTAAAAATTAAAGGTATGTTATCATACATTTTAGTGTACACTGCATTACGGTATCCTGCAAGCAAGGACCTTTTACAAGACCCTTGTTTGCAGGGTTAAGAAAATATGAACATGCTATTGTAAAACTATTACTGCTATTTAGTGGATATATAAAAGTTCTATTTGTACAAGTCCCGCGTGCATATCTAGTATACAATAATTTTAAGAGACAATTTTCTAGACCTATATCTTCTTAACAAATTTTTTGTTTTAACCTAGGAGACACTGTTCCAAGTTTCAAATAAAACGGTTTATAGAAATTTATTCACTGGATCATGTCGAATGAACAAAGAATCTAATTTAAAAATTATAAGAGTTATACGAGGTTTATTGGCTCGTTCTGAAAATGTAAAAAATGTCTTACTTAATTCTTTTTTAACGAGCTTTTAAATCGCGTGTAATTATTATGAAAAAGGGGGTAGTATTTATGAAGTTTAAAATTCGTCCTAAAACGGTTAACATTGACCCCCTAATTGATTAGAAGTGTACATAAAGGCACAAGACGCAGATTTACAGACTGCAAGTGTCAAATATGATAAAAACATTGGTGTTAAATTGCAATGTTCCATTACAAGAGAATATTAGGACATGTTATATGCTTATGTTACATACATAAATGTCGAGAGCACAATACAATAACAAAAATCTGAAACATCAAAATTTATTACACTACAATTACAATGTCAAACTCAGCACTTTAATTTACTACACAGAAACTATAGAATACTTTTAAAACGGCTGTGCGCTGTTGAGCAGCGAATCTCCTTCAAGAATTCTGCTCTCGATGGCTTTCGAGCATTAAATCCCCCTGACATCTGGGGGCCTAAAGCGGCTAATTTTGGAGAATCGCTTATTCGCTTATATCGCTTATGTGTCGTGAAATTGACACATATCTAGATATAAATACTGGTAATTTTAAGACAGCATACAGTTTCACTTTATTTTGATACTTGTCATAATATTCGTAACACGAATTTGCGAAAGTGGTCGCTTGTCCGTAGTGGAAGTCACTCAAAATCAGTCTTTTCCTTGCTCTACACCGCGTATTCAAAGCAGATTCGCTCCATTAATTGAGTTCACTTCCGCGATACGTTTTGATTTACAACTTCCGATTATTCGACATCCGACATCCGTTTGCTTAATAATAAATGTCTCACACTGGATTACTGGATTATAGCAACTAGAAGCTCTTTTATAACAAAGGAAACGATTCTCAACATTTATTTGTTTATTTTATACAAAAGGAAAGGAACAATATTAAGACTCTAAACTTAATTAAAGTGGGGAAGACAGGAGCCCTGTGTGATGGTACTCCTGTACTACTATTATCGCATAATATTCAAAATAACTATGTTGAACGTACGAATGTATGTACTTGTCCATAATCAAAGAGTCAAAACATTAGATATCTACTAAATATTAAAGCTTGAGAAACGAACAACTTGTTGAATGTATTTCAGACATATAATGATGTTATGAAAATTAATATTGAACTACTATTTCCATACTACATACCCATTTGCACCATGTATGCATTATGGCCAAACTTTAATCATTTTGTTAATCTGGCACCTACAACAAGACGCAAATTACAAACTACGGGTAACAAAAATGATAAAAACCCTGTCGATATTATGACACATGTATCTATACGTAGTTTCTACTTATTATTAAAAATATTCGTTATGGTAGCTCTCTAATCTTTAAGTCCCAGAGACCAATTTCTTAGAAACAGCGGGTCGCGTCAGACAGCTCGTCGCCGGATCACAATGGTGGCCAGTTTTTTTTTATACTGTCAAAGGCAAAAAGAACCCGTCTTGGCTATGAGACGACAGAAAAAATCCTCCAGACATCACGTTTGAAAGCTCGCTCAGTTACCGCGCAGGCACCTTTGATGTGTTATATTTAGCTACGGTGCCTACCTGACCCATGGTTTTAATGAAGTCGTTTTGAAAAAGTTTAAATTATACGAGTTTTATATTGTAACTTATCAATATTAATAGCCTCGGAATAACGTACACGATACGATACGATGAAATGTTTACGATATGATGAAATATTTTAATAAATGAAGTGTAGTAATAGCTGAGACCTGTGGAGACTTATTAATGGCTGAATGTTACTAATATAATTTCAAATTCAAATGTAGAACTACGATCGAGTTCCGAAAATTACAGAATAAATAAATGCAAATGAATATTCAAAAAATATTTATTTTGCATATAAAACCTTAAGACATTTATAGACTTATTAAGGACTTATAGGTAGATTATAATATAACTAATAAAAATGTTTTCTTCTCTGTATTAATTTATTTATTTATACCTAATAAAAAACGTAATCTGAAAAGATATAAGTAAATCTTATTTTAATAGACAATATGAACATATATAATATCATCTTACTATGGGCGACATAGTGGAAGTAGTAGGCGCTTTATTACGTTACTTCCTTAATTCTTACGATAAGTAAAAATGCTACAAGTAAATTATTCAATTTTATCATGATATTGAGGTCAGGCGCCATTCCGTCTGCAACCTACGTGATATGTTTCGTTTAAAACCAATTTTGTTATTTTTTCTATCAGACATTTAATAATGACAATCGGTTCATTCATAAGGCTGGTTTAAAAACGAACTTCCAAACAAAACCACTTTTATATAATAAACAAGGGCACGGGCCTTCGCATTTCAGGGTACCGAACAATATACCAGCCCATTAAGTCCAAGGTGAGTTAGAGGGTGTTGTTATTCATACCGAAACTATTTCATCGTGGCGTTTTTCTTCGTCGTTAACATGTGGCAATGCGTTAGAAAAGCTGCCTAAGCTGTGCACTCGCTTTGGCCGGTATTCGAATTCCAGCCACTGGAATAAGATACGGATGCCTTAAACACTAAGCTACCATGAATATACGTTTATGCATTACTATGAATATAAATTAGAATAAAGTAGTATATAGATTATTGTTTATCACGCCGTTGGTATAAGAGATATACATCTCATATATATAGAAGAGATACGTATTATTATATTTATTTGATTGGTATAATAATACCAATCAAATAAATATAATAATACGTATCTCTTCTCACATGTTAACGTTTTGTAAACGTATCCGTCTATAAAATGAAATAATTATATTTCATAATATATATATTTATTGACTGTTGTTAATTTTGCAATTAACTAAGGATCAATAGTAACTTGATTTGAGAACACATCGAGTACCGGTTTTATAATGCCAGTTAATAGTGGCGGGTCATCCCACTGTCTATTAGGTAGCGTTATCTATACATATAATAAAATTGTAGAGGTCAAATTTCTGTACAATGAAAAAAAACGCTAAAAACCGAGTTAGGGGTATGTAAGAAGTGAAATAGAACTGATTTAGATTTTTTTCAAATTTTTTGTTTCTCTGTTTGTCTGTCTGTTTGTACCGGCTAATCTACGAAACGACTGGACCGATTTAAATGAAATTCTGTATGGTGGTAGCTTATATCCCTGGTCAACATATAGGATACTTTTGATCCCGAAAAATTAAAGAGTTCCCGTGGGATAGTTAAAAAACCGCACCACGCGGACGAAGTCGCGGGCATCAGTTAGTTCTAAATAAAGACACATTAAAGTTAAATCTTAGGGTCTAGTAACATTTTATTTAAAATTGACCCACTTAAAAAGTCATATCCTGTCGTCTGTTTATAACGTCACAGTAATTTAGAAAATCATAATGTTTACAAATATTTGTATTTAAATCAATTACAGGTGTTGAAATATTCACTTCCATAGTAGTAAAAAGTGTTCTCATTCCTTAGTTAGAGCAAAATGGAAGGAAACCAAGTTTTTAGGACACCAACATCACACTACAGATTTATTTTAATAAGTTTAATGGTTTTTGCACAGTTTATATGTAATACGTGTCCTACTAATATCTATTCTATGTACACTGAAATATTCCTCATCCGTCAATTACTTGTACAGTGGCTGCCATACATGTAACTGACTAACACGCTGAAACAATTTCATTTCTTTTGCGATTTCCACACAACCAAGACTTCTACATGAAGGCGAAATTTTACATTATATACATTTGGTACGTACTAAGATAATCAATCAGCTATGACACACAGACTGACATCTGAGTGAGACCGATTTAAGTATCGGAACCCTAAAAACATGTGCGTTATGAAATAAAACCAAACCTAATCATAATACTATGGATCGATGGAAATTTAAGTAGAACTTTGTTTGATTGACTCAAGTAATCGAATAGTATTGTGACATCACTACTTCGGCTACCGGGACCGGTTAGGCACTCAGCAGACGTACCCTACCCTCCCACGTTGCTTCTTTGCCACCCACATGCGCACGCACACACCTACGAGTCAAAATATGAAAAACGCACGTATTATTAAACGGCCGTCTGATTAACAACAGTGTATCGATTAACTCAGAGTCGTTAATTGAAATAAGAAGTTCAATGAATTTTCTTGTTGTTGAAAAAAATAACAACACCCCTTTTTCTTCATCGGGAACTTTTTAATTTTTTCTGGTTGTCCGTCGATCATTAATTCATACGCTTTCCTATATTCAATTGCAATTGTAAATTATATACAATCAAATGTTTTACATCAAATACAAATCTTTATTGCCAGGAAAGTCTCACGCGAGGCGAAGATCTTCAGTACGAGGTCAAAGAAATAAGAAAAGTAAGTATTATTTTAATTATGTTTTCCTGTATATTTAAAGTCATCTTCACTTACGGTAGGTGTATTATTCCAAGGAACTGTTTGAAATGGTGCCCGCATCTTTGTTTTACCAGCGCAGTAATCGGTTGGACGTTCATCCGCATTCATTTGAGCTGCTCAGCACTTCTAGACAATGGCATTAGTGCTGACCGCATAACATAGGAAATGTAAGGGAATGAGAGATATTGTTATGCTAGAATACAATTTTTTTTTTTAAATATTGTCATTTTTCGCATGTTATGCTAAGTGGTGGTGGCTAAGTATTATATAAGTATATCATTCCCATACATTTACATTCTATTCGTTTAACGCTAATGGCACTTGTCTAGGGGGGCAGGTTTTATACGGAGCAATTTGCTCAGGTCGTTTTTGCTGTATACCCTACGAATTTCGAATGAGCTTTACGTAGGCTCCGTCTATATCGTTATTCATTTAAGTTTGTAATATGTTTTTCATATACACGCTGCTTTTGTAGTGTTAACTAATATTTCAATAATACAGGTTGCACGCGTGCCGATCGAGCTCTCTTCAATGGGAATCTAATAAAAATATTTAGCGGAGAGTATGAAAGAGCACGTTCTGATACCGAAGGCGATTCAATGGATCCAATAGCTGTGGCAGAATGGAAGTTTAAAGAACTAGACCGTGACAGGAGTGATGGATTACAAAAATCAGAATATAGAGGACTTAGAAGACTTATTAAAAAGGTTGATGTATTTTCTTGTTGTACTATTAATTATATTTTATGTATATATTTAATTTTTATACTCAATAAATTCCATTGGAATCAAGCAATATTAAAAGTAATTTTTTAAGTTTTCGCGATTAGTAAACATAATCAAAACTACGTTTTAACGGTTTTAATTGGGGTATTTTATTTGTTTTTTTAACTTTTCGATCAGTTTTCCGTAGCCGTAATCACGAGATCTGTCTTCCGTGATCACGGCTAATGAAAAGTGGCCGAAACGTAAATAAGAATTCAATCAAATGTCGCGCTTAAAACCGTTAAAAAGTATTTTTCAAATATTAAAAGTTTTATTCAATTCTAATTTAAAAGTAAATTTAATTTTATATTCATGACTAGAGATTAGCCCGCGGGTCGACCTCTAGTACTTGCTTCTTGTTTAAAGAGCAGGCGTTAATACAGGTTACATTGCACTAAATTTTTATGTTAGTGCTATTTGCACCCAGAAGATTAATTTCATTTTATATCCCAAACTATCCCATCTCCCGGTTTTGAAAAGTATTTATGTCCATTTTCGGTATTAAAACTACATTTAAATAAAATGACAGCAAAACCGATCCAGTATTCCTAGTAGTTTTTCGTGAAAGCTTAACAGAAAGACATCGAGTTACTGTAGCATTTTTTATAGACGATGAATTTTTATATCTATAAACTTGAGAAATGATTGGCCTAATCCAAACTTCCATACTTTATTTCAAACCGTCCTAGTTTTATTTATCTATCCGCCGTCTATGAAAACCACATAAATGACAATAACGACAAAAAGGACCAAAAGGCCAAAAAGGGCAATAATGACAAAAAGAACAATAATGACAAAAAGGTCAAAGATGACAAAGACGACCAAAATGACCCAAATGACAGAAATAACCAAAATAACCAAAATGATGCAATTGGCAAATCATAAATAAAAAAACTGACATATTTTTTTGGGATAACCTTTACATTAATCTAACCTAAAATATATCCTGTAATCCGCGATGAAAAGTATCCCTTATCCACCCTCGGTATAAAATTTACATATATACCGAATTTCAACCAAATCGGTCCATTACTTTTTCCGTAAAAGCATAATAACAAACAGAAAGACAAACATATTTCTATCCCGGGAACTATCCCATTTTTCGGGATAAAAAGTATCCTATGTTCATCATCGGCATCGAAAATGTATATATTAGGTTGGGGGAAAAGTTTCTTCGCATTTTATATAAAAATTCAAAAGATTATTTTATAAAGTTTATTTAAATTTGACTAAAGTATGTAGGTGACATTTTGTTGGATAACTTTTTGCCATCTTGTAGGTAGGGACGTGATCCCATTGCTATAAAAATTTTGGGGCTTCTGATCAAAAAACTGCGACAAGTGGTTTTGGCAGTCCTTTTGTGATGTTCACCTGACACTGCCTAAGGAATTCTGAAGAGACCGAAACAGGTGAAAATCTGAAGGTGCAAGGTCAGGACTATACGGCGGATGCATTAACACCTCCCAGCAAAACTCACGTAATTTTTGCTGAGTGGCTAAAGATGTGTGAGGTCTAGCGTTATCATGGTGAAAAACCACACCCTTCTGTTGATTAATTCCGGCCGCTTTCTCTCAACTTTTTGCTTTAATCTCATCAGTTGTTCGCAGTACAGTTCAGAATCGATGGTGCTGCCTGGCGGTAACAGCTCATAATAAATAATGCCCTTCCAATCCCACCACACACACAGCATCACCTTGTTGCGAGTTAACCCGGCTTTCATCACAGTCTGTGAAGCCTGACCGGCCTTTGACCACGATCTTTTTTACACGTTCTAGTCGTACGTCATCCACCTTTCATCACCAGTTATCAGCTTCTTCAAAAATGGTTCGGTTTCATTACGTCGTAATAAAGAATCACAAATGAGTACACGGCTCATTAGGTTTCTTTCAGTGAGCTCATGAGGCACCCAAATATCGAGCTTTTTTGTGTACCCAGCTTTTTTCAAATGCGCGAAAACTGTTTTGTGGTCAATTCCCAGTGCTCCAGCTACATCGTAACTACTAATATGCCGATCTTGCTCCACTTTTTCAAAAATGGCATAATTTTGTCCGTAACAGGGCGACCAGAGCGACGTGCATCTTTGATATCAAAATTTCCGGATTGAAAACGCTTAAACCAAATTTGCGCTACTCCCACAACAGATACTGCATTAGGTCCATAAACATCACAATTTTTTCTCGCGGCTTGTGTGGCTATATTACCTTTTTTGTAGTAAAATTTTAAAATGTATCGAATTTCTTCATTAGATTCACTCATTTTGACAAAAAGAAAAACAAAGGAAAATCGCACATTTTCCTAATGTGAATTTGGAATTGTCTTTAAAATTAAAACTTTTTAATGATACCAAAACCAGCCAGATACAAATGGTATGGCCAAAGAGATCTTATTACAAGTTCATACATACTATATGCGAAAAGACTTTTTCCCCAACCTATTATACTGAGTCTCAACCAAATCGGTCCAGTAGTTTTCCGTGAAAACGGAACTGACAGACAGACAGACAGACAGAGTTACTTTCGCATTTATAATATTAATAAGGATATTAATAGGGATTTCATTACAATAACTACGAATCCGCTTTTAAAACTCGGTGCTTGGCCGTTTTCACAACATTTGCGCTATCAGCGCGCTCATTACTTTGAGAATCGCTGGCATTTAGAATTCTATAATTTTTTATCAAAATTTCATATCCAACATTTTATTTAAAGGTTATAATATAAACATTGTGAAGGTATAACAAATATTTGTTTATAACAATATTACCAGAAATTGAGCTATAAAGAAAAATATGAAGTGGTAGCGGAATGGCTAGCGCACGCGTCCCAAACTCTAAGGGCGCGGGTTCGATCCTGACCGGAACGCATGCACCACTTAGGCAGTTTTCGAACCTAATAAGCATATTGTTACAATTACCATGTGCTAATAACGGTGAAGGAAAACATCGTAATGCAACCTGAACATAGATACCCGACGTGTCAAACCTGCCAAGCCGTCTTGGACAAGCGTGGAGGGTATACTGTCCGTTCCCCTATAGCTGGGAGGCCCGAGCCTAGTAGTGGGACATTTATGGGTTGTTATTATTTTATTATGAGCTATAACGATCAGTATAAATGGTAAACATGTTTAAGTATAATATTTTACAAAAATAAAAGAAAGTGGTAACGCTACTGAATTTTGATTATTTCCGGTTAATAAAGTTTTGAGGTAAATCATTTTTAAACATTTTTTATTACTTGAAAAAGGGCTTTACTCTTAGGTACCAGAACCCTAAAATCAGGCAATCGAAATGAAGACGTCCTATTTCAGGGTGCTCCAAATTACATATGTGAATTTTATAATAATTTAATTTCGTACTATGCTTAATCTTATTTGTGTAATTGATTAATATTTTGTTGTATTTCCGCAATCTCGTGAAGCCTATACTGGCGGCTTTTGGAGAATTTCTTAGTGCAATTAACACATATCCAGATATTGTAACAGATACTATACAGTTCCACTTTATTTTAATAATTGTCATATTCATAATAAGAATCTGCGAAAGTGACCGATTTAAATCCGATCTATTCAAAATCCAAAGATACAAAAGCATATTAATTTCATAATTTTAAATATCATGATATTTATTCTTTCCAGGTAGTTAAGCCGAAAAGATGCGCACGCGCGTGGGCTCGCGGCTGCGATGGAGATGGTGACGGGGAGATCGCCCGTGCCGAATGGACTGCTTGCCTCCTCGCCAACCCCGAGCCACCCGCACCGGACTGTGAGTACCTTAATAATTTTATATCCGGCTTATTAACGACGAATAAAGTTCTATAAATCTCTATTCCTAGCCTCTTAACATATAAAAAGTTAATACCTTATCTTATTGTCACGTTCATTCAACCATAATATATTACCTATTAGTATTTAAATATTCAAAATATATAAAAAGATTAAAATTGTACCATAACACAATAGGGCTCGATTCACACTGTGATGCTGTTCACTCGCTCCACTCTCGGTCCGTTGCCAGTCCGGTCAAATATTCTTAAAAAAGCATCACTCTAGCTCCGATCGAATATCGCACCGGTACCGGTTCGTCGCATAGGATATTTGACTAAAGCGAGGTCAGACCTGTCATGACTTGTACAGCACTGCGAATATGATTTTGTTTCAACTCCAGGCTAGCAGTGTAGACACAGCGAGATTTAATCGGACAGAGACCAGAGCAAGATTGAAACATGAACGGCATCATACTGTAAATCGAGCCTACTAAACCTATACAACACGTACGAAAATTATTTTCTTTTAAAAAACTTTTGTAGTGGATATTTAAAAATACTATGGACCAAGGAGTTCATTGCATTTAAAATTTTATTATAAACTAGAGCTTACCCCGCGGCTCCGCCGCGGGTCAACCTCTGGTGTATCCTTCTTGTTTAAAGAGCAGGCGTAAATACAGGTTACATTGTACTAAATTTTTATGTCAGTGCTATTTGCACTCGGAAGATTAATTTCATTTTATATCGCAAACTATCCCAGCTCCCGGCATGTAAAGTATTTATGTCCATTTTCGGTATTAAAACTACATTCAAACATAATTAAACATAATGAAGAACGACATATCGAGTTACTATCGCTTTTTTTTATAGACGATGAATTTTTATATCTATAAACTTGAGAAAGGATTAATCTCTTCCAAACTTTCATCTTTTATTTCAAACGGTCCTAGCTATATTTATCTATCCCCCGTCTATGAAAACTACATAAATTATAAAAATGACAAGTATGACAAAAGGGACAAATCGGTCAAATCGGACAAATCGGACAAATCGGGCAATTCGGAAAATGGGGCAAATCGGTCGAATCGGACAACGCTGACAAATCGGACAAATCGGCCAAATCGAACAAATCGGACAACTCTGAAAAATCGGACAACTCGGACAAATCAGACAAATCGGACAAATCAGATAAATCTGACAACTCGGACAAATCGGACAACTCGGACAACTCCGACTAATCGTACAAATCGGGCAAATCGGACATATAGGACAAAGATGACCAAAATGGAAAATCACAAAAAACCTATCCCACTTTTTGGGATAACCTTTACATAAATCTATCCCAAAATCTTTCCCATTATCCAGTATGAAATGAAAAGTATCCCTTGTCCACATTCGGTATTAAAATTACATGTATACCGAATTTCAACTAAATCGGTCCAGTAGTATTTACACAATTTTCTACGCCCTGTCATAAAAAGTTCTAAGGGGCATATTTTAAAAAATTCAAAATCACTCATTTCCATAAAACACACTAAAACATAGTTATGATTTTTCAAAACTTATCTAATGAGACTTTACAATTCTATGTGCACTGAATTTTTTATCCGTCGGTTACATATATGTGTGTGTGTGGCTGCCCTTTTTTTACTTGTTACCCGTCACTACACAATTTTATAATAGTTATGAAATAAACCTTTCTGACGAATTTTTCTATGGAATATCATCAGTAGCTCTCAATAAAAATAGCTGTGATATATAGACTGATGCTGACTATAGCGTGATGGCTAGTGCGCGTGTCCTAAACATGAAAAGGCGAGGGTTCGAATCCTGGCCGGAACACATGCACCAATTAGGTAGTTTTCAGATCTAATATGCATATTGTTACAGTTACCATATGAATGTGAATAACGGTGAAGGAAAATATCCTGATGAAACATGCATATTGAGATAACCGATGTATCAAACCTATCAAGCCACCTTGGACAAGAGTGGCGGGTATACTGTCTTTTCCTTTACAGTCATAGTGAGAGGCCCGAACCCAGTACTGGGTCCTTTATGGGCTGTTCTTATACATGTATATAGACAAACGATCGGACAAACGTGACCATTGTGCTAAAATTAAAATAGCTACGGACAATACAATGCAAGAAAACTTAACTTATTCGTATTATATTCTACTCATAGTCCCTCAATACTATAAGTAGAATACTGAGCCCAGATCACCGTCTTCTATGGGTAAGGTACCCAGAAGGCTGGCTACGTTTCCTCGCTGCATCGCCATACTGATCCGTTGGCCGAGGTAAGCACCAGCCCTCTGATCACCTGAAGAGTCAATGAGTCATTTCGATAAATTTTGGTAGAGGCTCATGGCCTCAGGACCCCACGGTCCAAGCGTCTCGACAGCAAACGGCGCAAATATATAACTCTCACTGAGGGTTGCATACTTGCGCCGCTTGAGTGATTCGGCTGTTTCCGCCGCTGTACCGGCTGATCTAGACGTATTTGGTAAATGGGATGCGGCCAACGTGTCTACGCAAGTCGCATCCCACACCAAAGGCTTGCCACGTTGCCAGGGAATTAGAGTCATTCCGTCGGGACGCCTACCATCGTCACGTGCAATACCGTTCGGCTCTAATAAAGCCGGCACGTTAGCGGTGGCAAGCGCCCTCCGTAAGACATATTTTTTTTTAAGGCGGGGTAATGCATTTCGCACATACCGGGTCCTTTGCTAGGGATTAGACCGTTGTTGATCATGGAGGCTTTCCACTGAGGCAATCCAAACAATAATCAATCGGCTTGTGTGGAGACTCGACTAATCAATACCCCACTAAAACCACCCTCCTCCCATGTGCCCCGCGCTTATAGCAGGAAAGGCGTGAGATACAGAACGTAGTTATGCCCACACCGATCCTAGCGCACAAGTGCTTGAGAATGCCCCGGGAGAGGCAAACTCACTTCGTCAACAGGGGTGAAGACTCCTCTACTCCCTGGATGCTAGAGGGCCCCTGCAGCGGTATTTCAGGGAGGGAGGTCATGCGCATACTTGCGCCTCCGGGCTCCCGACTGACGTCGGCGCCCGCGAGACGCATGCGCACTACCATCTCTCTCCCTATTTCGTTCCGCGGCCTCCTTATGAGACACTACCGTCTCGCAGAAATTGGCCGCACCCACCCACCAATCGTCGCTGTGCAGCATGGCTTGCACCAGATCGCCCAGCGATTCGATCGGTCCTACAAGTGTCTCGAGTTCAAACCTCTGAGGTGCCCATGCTGCGCACTCGACTAGCGTGTGTAACGCCGTGTCCAGAGCGCCACATTGGCGGCATTGGGCTGAAGGCAAGCAGCCCGCAATCTGACACAGATACTTATCGAAGCAACCCTGCCCGGTAAGCATCTGTGTCATTCTGAAGGTCAGGGTCCCGCGTTTCCGCGAGAGCCATCGCAACAGCTGCGGTCGAACCGCTTCCACCGTGTCAATGCCAGCAACAGGGGTTTCCAGCTCTACTGACCAAGATTGGATCATGGCCGCGGTTTCCCGCGTCCTGATCACCTGGAGTTCGGCCTGGCCATAGACCAGGCCACGGACGAGGGCATCCTGTCGGGAGCGCCGAACTTTGGCTATCACGTCCGTCTGGAGAGGCCAGGGCGGATCGCCTGCCAAGAGTGTCGACGCTGTCCACGACACTGTACGGTATCCTCGGATAGTCCTCACCGCCAGGACCCGTTGTGCGCGGCACAACAAAGTTCTATTGTGGCGGTGAAGTGCAGTGGACCATACGGGTGCACCGTACAGGGCCATACTCCTAAGGATGCCCATGTAGAGTTTCCTAGTCGTCGTCCCCGGTCCCCCCACGTTGGGAAGAAGCCGAGAGAGGGCGCCTGCGGACCTCACGAGCTTGGGAACTAGCTGCTCAAAGTGCACTTTAAACAGCCATTTCCCATCGAGAATTAGCCCCAGATATTTCTATATTTATATATATAGATATTTTATATTATCTGGGGGCCTACACGAATGTCCACCCCTTGGACTGTAACGGACAAGTCCGCGGGGGAGACCTTCAAGCCCAGCCTACCTATTCTTCGGACCACGATCGCCAACCCGGCGTTGGCGAGGTCCACGGATTCCGCGAATGACGTAGCGCGTGCCGTGAGTAGGGTGTCATCCGCAAAGCAGATTAGCCCTATTCCGGGCAGGACCGGAACCCGAAGGATCCAGTCATAACCGACGTTCCAAAGAACCGGCCCGAGGACCGATCCCTGTGGGACGCCGCACGCGACGCGTCGCCGACCTATCGCGCGATTCTCGGTCTCGCCGCTCTCCCAAATGATGTACCTGTCCTGGAGGTACGCGCCCAACAGCCTCGTGAGGTACGGGGGAACTCCGTGTGCACGAAGCCCCTCCCTGATCGTCTCGTGAGGGAGGCTGTTAAAGGCGTTCGCTATGTCTAGCAAAACCGCCAGGACAGTATCCTTTGCTTGGACTGCGTCGTCCGTTACAGATCGCAGTGTCTCGAAGGCGTCCAACGTGGAGCGCCTCCGCCGAAACCCGAGCTGCGTCTGTGCTAGCCCCGGCTCCACAGTATCGAGATGCTTAACGAGGCGTTCCGCTAAGATCTTCTCGAAGACCTGGGTGACCTCGTTAAGCAACACTATGGGCCTGTAGGCGGACGGATCGTTGCGAGGACGGCCTCCCTTGGGAGTCAGGCATAATCGGCCCTCCTTCCATTGCGACGGGAACTGACCTGCGCGAATACAGGCATCGAACAGTTTCCGCAGCTGGCCGCGTAGATGTTTGGCGGCCAGGAAGAGGAGCCGACCCGGAACCCCGTCGGGTCCCGGAGCCGTCTTCCTGCCCCGGAGCCGGTCCAGGGCGACGTCTAACTCTTCCTCGGTGATGGAGTGAGGCTCCACCTCCGAGGTGTCGGGAATGATTGGACCCATATCGGGGGGAGTGAAGATCCCCGGATCCGGGAAGAGCCCATCGATAACCGACCGGAGGACCTCGGGTTCGAGCGTTTCCGTAACCGTGGAGGTGCAAGGCCGCAACGTGTTGCGGGCCGTACGGTACGGACGCCCCCAAGGGTCCCGGTCCAGTGCCTCGAGGAGCTCCTCCCGAGCCCGGGCTTTCGCTCGCAGAATTGCGATCAAAAGGGCCTTTCTGGCCTCTCTGAACTCCCCCACGAGTCCATTCTCCTCAACATAGTCTGGAGGACGACGCGCTCTGCTGCGTTTGAGCCTGTGGCTGATTCTGCGGACTGCCCTCCGCAGTTCAGCCAGCTCCTCAATCCACCAGTGGACCGATGTACGCGGCGGCGGTCGTTTGGCTCGAGGCATAGCAGCGTCGCAAATCCTTTTGAGGGATTTGCGCATGTGCTCAGCCTGCGCCTCCAGATTCCCCAAGTCGGCTGGATAGGTCCAGCATTCGATGATGGCCCTCTCCTCGGCCTGCTCCGCGTCGAGCTTGGTAAGAGCCCAGCGCGGGAGCCGGGAGGGGCCCTGAATAGGGTTAGCCCTAGGCGAGGGGGAGAGCTCGAATCTGATGTACAAGTGATCAGACAGAGTCTCCACCTCTTCCAGCACTCTCCATCCTACCACTCTGCGGGCGGCCGCATGTGTGGCGAATGACAGGTCGATGATCGATCCACCCCGCGCACGTACGCAGGTCTGGACCGACCCCTGGTTCAGGATGGACAGGTTGGATTGAAGCGCCCAGTCTTCAACCGCCCGTCCCCTAACATCGGTAATCGCGTTCCCCCAGGATTGGTGCTTGGCATTGAAGTCGCCTAGGACGAATATCGTCTTTGGCGCTAGTCTGCCGACGGCTGCCCTAATGGAGTCCAAGGCGAGCTCGTACTCCGCCAGGGGGCGGCTCCGCGAGAGGTACACGCCTATGATGACGTAACATCCGCTTTCCGCCACCGCGTAGCCCTTTCCTCTTTCGAGACTGGTGAGCGGTGTGCCAGATCCGGCTCTGGCGACCACGGCTACCACATCATCGAGATCCCCCACCCAGTGCCCTCCGTAAGACATCATTCAAGGCAGCGTGGCGTGACCATCTGCCGGCACTGCGGCGGCAAGAAAGACCATGGTATCCCGGGCCGATTATCTCTGTATATTGTCTGATTGTCCATTGATATATGTAATAAAATGTTAATCGTAAATAACTTCATTACTTAAGTAATTAAAAAAAAAATAGCTACGGAACCCCAAATCGATTTGTCTGCGGAAACATTTACTCGCAGTTCTTATTTTATCTAATTAATTTAAATAAGATTATTGTATTAGGATTGGTTGTATTATATAGAAGTTTAAAGACTTAACCTATATAGTAATGGGTACAAAAATATATGGTGATAACATTTATTATTGAAACTCATTGTATAAGTTATAACTAAAGAATGTAAATATATGTGCAAACATAATAATAATATATAGTCTCTCTCCGTTTCTTCATGTCGTTGAACGCAGACGAGGACAGCGGTCCGGAAGCGGAGCCCGACTATACTGAAGAGGAGGTCCCCCTCGACCCTAGCGCAGGTGATAACATAATATCTCTTTAATAAATGAAGGGTCGTTTTTATAAACACCTAGTTGTTACTAGCAATGGGCTATTTCGAAATATTTAAACAATTGAAAGTTCCACAAAAACCCAAAGTTATAATTGATCAACAATCGTATCGCTTCGAAACTGAACAGTCGATATATTTCCAATTATTTCAAGTTAACTTGTTTGATTCGAAACAATCGAAACTCGTAACTCGTCTCGATAAATACGCCCGCCCGCCCATAGATTACGACACTCGAGATGGCCTCGAAACCATCAATTTCGAGTAAAAATAATTAATGCTGGTGTGCACCGACAGTTAACCGACAGTTAAAATAAAATAATCGCCGTTTATGCACACATTTTTAGCGATTATTTTATTTTAACCATCGTTAAAAGTCGGTGCACATCAGCCTCAGACTCATCGAAATGTTAATTAAACGACATATTTTTATTACGAATAGGTTCAAATAATCTATTTGTATAATTCGTGTATGTTCTTGAGTCAATACCAATATAAATAATTAAATACAAAAATAATGTTTTTAACTAAATTTTGTAATAAATAGTAAGTTCCTTGTGTGCTTAAGGCCTCTTAAACGGGTGGAATTTTTCTCTCTGCTACCCTATTGTTACACCACTGCGATCAGTTGAACGGTCCTAGAGAAGTTTAAACGCTGTAGCTCCAACTCTAGGCGAGCTATAACAAAATCGACATCATAAAATCTTAGCAGAATATTATTATAAGTTTTGATATAGCGCTTTTATATAAAATTGTTTTAATGAAAATATTATTTTCGCAGTGCTACCTGGAATAATGAGAAATTCCTTTGCACCAGATGGCTCCGAATCGGAGTCTCGGAGAGAGGATGAAGCTAACGACTGTCTTACCGACCGACAAGCTGCACTGGATGAACAGGTCCGATTGGGCGACACACACTTTTATATTTATATGTCCCCAAACTTTAAGATTCCGAATGAAAAATTAATTATACTTCAATATAAAATATTGCTAAAAAATGGTATTACATATTTTTAAGATTATATATCAATTCTTAAAAGAATTCAACTGTAAGCAGAGCGAATGTTTAAATTTATTTCAGATTGTAATTGCATGAAGCGAATGTTACAAAGTACTTAAATACAAGAGTAGACAGTGTGTAAGCGAAGCCCGTAGTGCTATAAATATCCATGAGAGAAGATGATCACTTTCTGTATGGTGGACCGTCTGCTCTTTTGGCTGCTCCCGCACAAAAAATAATTTGTAATTACAGAAAACTGGTAGTGCAGCGCTATACGTACCAGAATGCACGGGTGACGGCAGATTTGCACGAGCGCAGTGCTACCGATCTACCGGGTATTGTTGGTGCGTCCATCAAGATAATGGAAAACCAATCCCTGGCTCTTCAGTTAAAGACCGTCGCCCTGATTGTGATGCTGCACCACAACATTCTAGTCCTATGAGGGGTAATAATTAAAATTATTCATATATAATGGTAAAATTTATATACTTATGGCATATTGAAAACAATTTATTTGTACGTAATATTTGGCCTCAAATATATAGTAGTGTAAAAACTAAAAGCGAAATATAACATACTTTGTAAAGTAATATGTAATGTGGAAAACTCTTAAATGGGATACGGGCGGGCGCCTTGACCGTTGGCGTATGGTCTAGATGTTCTACATACACTAGTTGCATGTCACTACGTCGCATACAACATGGGGCGATGCGGCTGAGTGCACAGTCACTTTAGGAACAATCACCACATATTAGGACTTTAAAATTAGTTTGGTGTTTGAATTAGGGCCGTGATATACTAAAAAAGTATATAGTTCAGTACAAATTACCAAACGTGCAATAAGCGAACGAATACAATTAATGAATATAAGTGTTGCGAAATAGCTCCGCTTTTATTATCCGTCTAAAACACACGTGTGTGTACGTTATGTAACAAGCTATTTTGTTTTAGGGTGTCCGGAACCAATGAAAACTAACTTCTTACGCGAGCTGATAATTTTCTTCGTCTCGAAAATGACATCTTCAATCAACGGTACTGGTCCTGGGTATGTATGCTGTTGCACTATGAATGGACAATGACTCTTCCTCTATACTTGTGAGTTTTGTTCGCTCAAGGTGCCAGTAGTGCTGGTAAACCAGCGAGAACTACCATTTATAAGTACCCGACTCATCTGTGAAAGGATAGTGATAAGTAAAACTCACAGATGGGAGTCCATGCTGTATTTGGGGCATTTACTCGTATGTCAGTCTCATCATTAATTTATTATGAGATTTTTCTGTTGTTAGTCAAGTATATCTTAATATTGCTACGTCTTGGAAACCTCCTGACTGCACAGCTTGCTCTTTTATAGTACAAAGTTTATGTAGTACGATATAATTTTTTAATTTGTTTCTTGCTTCTGGCGAAGCAAATTAGACATCAATAAACATAAAACAAGCAATGGCTTTACTAAGAAATGCATTTAAAGTAGAGACAGTTTCACCCATTGTAACGTATCACCCTGAATCAGTGCCCTCGCGCAGACTGAACGTTATAAACATAGATAATAATCATATTTATATTACACAGGGAAATGGTGAAGTGGGGTGCGTCGAAGGAAGAACAAGCCGCTACATGGACCTTTGTCATGCTGGATAAAGATAAGGACAAAGCTCTTGAACGGCGAGAATGGAAGGCATTTCACCAGCTCATTCATAATATCGAATCCCTATGGAAGTGTGGGAGAAAGCTTCCAAGATATTGTGATGTGAACCACGACAACAAAATCAGTATTACGGAATGGATAGCATGCTTGGAAGTGACACAAGCAGCACAGGGACAGACAAGTAAGTCAACCACTCTATTATATAATTATAATAAAAACGGATAACAATACTGAAGCGAACGATAAGAGTTAAGTCACCTCTATCTTTGTAGTATTATCTATAAAAACCACGCGTGTTTAAATCACTTTCATATATTTCAAGGAGGCATTTAATGGAGTGATGTTTAATTTAAATATTTCAGCGGAAACACCAAAGGCACCAACAAACCCTAGAAGAAAAGGACCGAATCCATTAGAATCTATTCTCAAGGCAGATGATTAATTTATTTCAAGATATGTACGTACAGATTAAGGAATATAATAGATCAATATGGAATGCCAGTGTTGCTGTCTGCAATACTAAGCCTGAGACTGAAATGAAAGTCACTCTAAAGTAGTCACTCTAAAAATCGACGACAATTTTCTAACGAAGAATTCTCTACATTTTAAAGGTGACAATCCACCAAAAGAATTCCCTTGTAATGTGACTGTGTTTTGAATTGAGATTAGATCAATGAATGCTCCGGCGTTGCACGTGCCTTGATACAATTCATGACATTGCAATGTTACTTTACACACGAATGCTGTAGTCGAATGGCCACCCTAAGGGTGACAGTATCAACTGATATACTAACCGACACCAATATTGTTTCATGCCACATATAGCCTATGTAAGCTTTTATCCTTATCTATACGTACTAAAAATTATGGTCGAATTTGGTTGATTCGTCTCGTATGAGCATTAGGTTTCAATGTGGCATAGATACGTAATGTTATACAAATGTCTTTTAAAGTTAAACTAATAAAAAAAATGCTAAGTTCTTGGATATGTTTAAAAAAAACAAACAATAGGTATGTTAAGCTTAATTGTTCTTTTTCTACGCCTGCTTAATTAGTTTCTATTAAAAGATTCATTGGTGTGACCTATATTAATTATACCGTTAAATGGATTGTGGTATTATTTATTGAGTATTTGACTGAATAAAATCCGGCTATAACTATATCTGGCTACCTAGAGCAAATTCCTAATTATTACTTACATACTATGGTTATTGGGGCCTATAGTTTTTGGTTTAGTCCCCAATATACGCATTGTTATATTTATTTTATAAGGATACCGCTATTATGTTGCCCAACTCCTACAAATCTTTGCCTAGAGGCGCATTTTTTTTGTCGTACAGTATATTTAATAACATAATGTTAGTATTATAGTGTTAAGTCTAGGCGTGTACATACAAATTTAGTGTCTATGTATATTTTTATCTTAACCATAAAATAAGGAAATGACGCATAAATTAACATTCAAAGAAAACCACAAACACCATGTCAGTAAACCGATCATCGGAACACCATATAGCTTACGTTTACCTTAGCCTTGGTAGATAGTGATATTACTTTCACAGAGTTTCTGTCAAATTTGTACCAGTAGTTAAAGCAAATTGATGGACAGTAATATATAGCTACCAATCATAAGTTATCATGGAAGATATTGAAAAAATACTGGTAATCTAAAAACTCGTCATGGAGCTATGGAGGCTATGGAGCGAAAATTGTACAAAAGTTCAAGACAAGTAAAGCTTAAAAACAACAAAAACTAATTAAAACAAGTTCCTTTAAGTAGTTTTTGAGATATGGGATAGATGAATTATTTTACTCATGGTTCAATAGCTAAATAACAAATACGGTGGAGGCTCGTCATAAGTGTTATCTATGCTCGTCATTTCCACAGAATTCTTCATTGACCATGGGCTATGACGCACTTGACTGGTATTTCTAAACTTGGTAACGACAACATTGGCTTCAAAACTAAATTCGACAACATTCAGTAAGCTAATTATTCCTCAACTTAGACATTTTCGAAAAGCTTACGTAAGTGCAAGCTTATTTAAATTGCATAAAAAGTTATACTTCCTAATTTAAACATATTTCACAAAATTATATATTTTAAGCTCCACATAAAAAGTATTGTTTGATCTACCCTTGTTTTATATGTAACCCATCATTCTTCCAGATTTAATTAAAGGTTTGCAGCGTTATTCCGCCAAAAAAATACATATAACTCAATTGTAAATACTGTATTTCTAAAACAATGTTTACAAAGGTGTATAATAACAAATATTGTGTCCATTATTAAAAGCGTATTAACATTAAAAAATAGTTTGTAATTCACTACAACCACAGCGCAATATTGCAATAGACTATACAATAAACTTCTATTGAATAAATACGCGCATCGGAGCAAACATCATATTCACAACACAGTACCTTTTAAAAAATAATAGTGTATAGATAATTCAATTCCTAGATTAAAAAGGCATAAAATTAGCATAGGTGCTAAAACATTCACGTGTTCTCTATTTCACTATTAATAATTTGTCTAATAGATGAATATAATAACAAATAAGATTTAGTTTGATGGCGGTATATAATTATGTATATTAATTAAAAATGGATTTCACTTAAAAAAAATTTGGGTAATTAATATTTGAGATTCACAATTACCATGAAAGATCAGACAAAAATCTGTCCAGCCTAAAACCTAACTCTAAAAAATTCCTACATCCTATATTTATTTTTTTGACCAGAGAGCGCCAGAAATCATTCTTCTCCAATGACCTATATATAATTATATTTATATATTATTACCACTGTACAAACTGTTGCATGTGCTGGCAAATATATTTTTGAGTTCGTACTTATATTAGTATTTAAACGCTACATAATTTTTTGAAGATATATATTGACAGAATCTATTTATTCTAGCAATCTCAACAAAATTATTATGGATGTTTCAAAATAATACGTATGTGTCGTCGTACATATTTGCTGAATGTTCCTCGTCATTCTACCAACTATAAGCCGCGCGTAGAAGGTTTGCCGATGACTACTTACTATTATTGTATTGTATTGTTTACTATTATTGTATAAACTTATGTTAAGTATATACAATAATAAATTTATTGAAACAACTATTTATGTAACCTTTTTTGTCAACCCTACTGACCACCGACGCGTGACATCATGAGGCTCTCAGAATTTAGAGTCACTCAGAGTTTTCTCGTATGACTCGTACTTATAATACCAAATTTTGTAAAATTTATCGGTTGCGTCTTCCAAATGCTTTAAAAATAATATTATTAATGACTTGCAGGATTTTCCATAACACGGCCTGACTTTAATTATTTAATTTCAAATTAACTTTTGCTTTGTAAAATAGTTACTAGAGTGGAGTTTAAATAGGAAAATCTGTTATTGGCCTTACTTACATTTTGTTGTAAACGATTTTATATTATAGTAGTGTATTCGCTATTGGTTTTCTCAATAAATAAATAAATAAAATAATTTTGATTCAGACACGGTTTCATACACAAAAAATAGCAAAAAATATTTTTTATACATAGAAATGTATATGAAATCAAAATCAAATATTTATAAAATATACGTATGTTTTATACGTACGTATAAGAAGTATCACGTGATACTTCTTGCTAAAATTCGTCGAATACAGAGTTGTCGTAAGTAAATTCTGTCAATTAATATCTTCAAAAATGTGGTAATGGGCGAGCGAGATAGAGAACTCCATATAGGTAGCCCCTTAACATTAATAACTTTTTCCTTCATTGTGACTGTCGCATTCAGAGAGCAAAAATGGCGTTAATTCAACAAACACAATAATAACAGCGTCTTGTACAATAATAATAATAGACGTGAGTGTCTATAGAAAAACCAGCAAAACTAACAAGTCGCATTTTATTGTTTATAGCAAATTTTGTCTAACTAAAATCAGTAATAAAATATATATAACGGAAATATGTAATGACGAAAATAAAATAATTTCCGGAGATGTGCATAATATTATGATGAATCGACGCCAATGACATGTTACGAATAAATATTAAGGCAACACATTAAAGCACTAGGACTATTATTTCTTTCTTCTCCCATGATAGGGCTTGATAAATTCCTTTAATCTATATAATCTAAACTACATATTTATTGCACTGTTTACTATTCTTATTAAACTATTTGCATTGTTTTTGTGTTTCTGATTGATTCTGGATTTGTTTAGATAAATATAATATATATATATATAATAACGTGTTAATAAATATATGAACAACATCAATAATGCACATGTATTATTGTAAACTTATGTCACTACTACGACTTATTACTCGATCATAATATTTTATATTTAAACAACAAACAAATAGAAGGCGACCGATGTATAATACAATCAACATGCAATGTAAAAAGCTATTGTCTTTTAAAATTATGTCCTATATTTAAAAGTATTTATAGGTTAATTAGTGTCAGATGTTAAGATATTATGTGATATTTGGTCATTATTATTACAGATTAAATTAATTTAAAACTCACAATGATTTTATTATGACATAAAATCCTTTAAATAATTTTATAAACGTTACATGAAAAATATAAATAAATAAATTATTTAGTAACTGCGATATACATATAAGTCCTACCATAATTAAAATATTTGGAAGTCCTGAACTTTCATAACTTCTGATTATATTAATTATTCTTTTCACTCAAGGCACTATTGTGAACGATTCGTTTGTATTCGTCGATTGTTTCTGTTAGTATTTTTTGAAAAATGCTTTCGAATACTTGATTCTTGACTACAGCTTCGTCGGCCTGTAAATTTGTCCACTCAGGCTCACATCGGCGCCATTCCGAGAACAATATATCGTCGATGTGATCGGATCTTCTAGTTCCAACACCTTAAAACAATACATGCTAATATTATAACTTCAGGAAAAGTTGACAAGGTATACCAAGCAGCAGGAAAAAACCGACAATACGCGCTATCTATGAAGTAAACTATGTCAAGTCATACAACTACTACACACAAGAATTGATATAGTGTATAATGTGAGTTGTATTAATTTATAAGATATTAAAAATGGGGGTGGTGATAGTGAGTATCTTAAGCCAATGTTAGACGGTTCATTTCTATCTTTCAATTTGGATGAATCAACTAAAGAGATCCATATAAACATTTTAATGTTATTAAATACTTAGTGTCATTTCAGTTCCGTGCCTTTCAACTAAATCCATCCAATTTCGTTGATCGGTCTAATATCCACTTTAGGTTTCGTGAAACAATGACAAAATATATTCAAATTAATTGAAATGCTAATACCACTCTGAGAGGGGTTGACACCACATTCGCAGAATCATATTGTGTTTTGTATCTGTCAATTTAGGTTAAAATGACAGAACTCTAGAAAAATACCTAAAACATATCAGATAGGATTCATTAAGTTGACGGTAAAAAACTTAATGTAAATCATTCAGGTGCTTCTGAGGTCATAACATTTTTACCTTTCCATTGTCATATAAAAATAAAATAATTATAATAAAACTACGTTTTAACGGTTTTCAGCGCGATGTTTTTTTGATTTTTGATATTTCTTCAGACGTTTCGGTCACCTTTCAGTTGCCGTGATCACGGAAGACAAAGATGTCAAATGTCAATGAGTAGCATTAAAGTTTTTATTTAGCCTACAGCCAACTTGTTCATTTTAATTATTTATTTTAATTTTTACGTTTATGGTCATTATTTACTCTATAGGAGCCTATCTAATTTACCAGCACTTCGCAACATGTTGTGGCTTGAAAAGAAGTGGCGCAATAAACTCTTCAGCAACATACCTAGCTCTAATAATGTAATAGGTGGCCAGAACAGTGACGTTCAAAAGAAAAATTTAGTTAGTTTACATTACTTGCATTATCATGTATGTTATACCAAAATTTTCAGTTTTCCGAGTTATTATTTTTTGGGAAATTTTGGCCGCAACGGCTTTTAAAAAAGTTTTCTATGATTATTTAGAAGTTTTTATGTAACTAAGTCCTTATGAATTGTAAATTCACACGTAAAATAATCACGATCCTAACGTCTACATAAGCTACAAAAATTGTACTTGAAAGTGAATAAAATTATTCAAAGCGAATCAGGCTCGAATTTTCAATCTTAAATTAATAATTGAAATAGGCTACTTCATAGTTTTGGCGTGTCTTTAAAAACTGCGCAAGAGTCAAAGCTTTCATAACCATACAAAAATAAATTACCCTTAATAGGCCATTTATCTTTAACCGGCCTTCAAAAGTACTAAGGTGGAAACGTCCTAAATTAAAAATTTTGTTCAAAAATTAAATTTAGACTATTTTGTCTTTCTTTAAGTTGATTAATGTTAGAAAATGACGATATGCAACAAAAATAGTTATAATTCTGCAGATAATCAAGACATTTTAATATTTTTATGAATAAGTTTGTTTTGAATAGACTTCGTGAAAATGATAACACTTTGTTAACCTTTTTTCAATTAATACTATGACACAAATAAATAATATTGCTGTCTCTCTTTCACACGCACGGTTATTGGGCCCCAAAAGAGTCAATGAATTTACTTTTAAGTTGAATTGTACTTGTATCTTTTTTTATTAAATAAATTAAAACACACTTGATTGGTGAATAAAAAAAAATTACTTTACAGCTGATTCTCAAACTACGTTGCGGCTGAAATTTCCCAAAAATCACTAAAAAATAATAACTCGAAAACTATAAATTTTAGTAAAATTAGGGGGTAACCTTTCATATAAACTACCTAATTTTTTCTTTTAAACATGACTGTTCTGGCCACCTGTATAATATTAAATAGGGTGAAGTTGATGATTGGTTTACCTCCCAACCGATTTTAATATTTAACATTTCTCTTACATCACTCATTGACACTCGACATTTTGGTCGTCCGTAATCACGGCTACTGAAAAGTGGCCTAGACGTCGGAATAAAGACCATTAACATATAGCTTTTTTATGTGTACTAAAAGCGCAAACTTAAGAAAAAGTAGTTAATTATAACCATAAAAACAAAAATTGTGATTCATTTTGCTTACTCGAAACAACAACAGGCGCAACACCGGTTAACACTTCTAGAAGTTGAGATGAAGCTTTTTGGACTAGTTTATTGTTATCAAATGAAGATTTTTGCGGTAGTAAGTTGCAGGCGTCCCATGGTTTATCGCTTTGTTCTAACATTTGTTTCTCTACAGATTCCTGACAGAAATCTTGAATGAAAATATCAAATGTATCGGTGGTGTCAATATTAGCATTAGAGGGGTCAACAATAACTTTGTGTATCTTATCATTTGTATTTTCATCCGCGTTGAACATTCGTGGCGGTTTTGGCACTCTCGAGTCAGATGGCGGCGTGTAAGGGGGAGGTGGCTTGTCTGGTATTTCACGCACAATCAATAATCGGCATTGTTGTTGTTCTAAGACCTTTATCTGTAAACGAATTTTGCTTTTTAATTATAAAACACGAATTAAAATACTTCTGTAAATATAATCTAAGTAATACTTAATAAGATATTTTAGTGTCTTGTTTATTTAATTATAATTTCTAAAAAAACAAAAATGGAAGAAAAATACCAGTAATAATATTCGCTCAGTACAACATTCAAATCTGAAAAGACCCTTAATCTTTAGTTTTAAGAAGTCGCTATATATTATTTTCTCTTGCATTTTAATTTAACAAAAAACTACTCGACCTTCGAGTAATATTATAACATTTAAACTAATTATTTAACCAAACCATTCATAACTTAAATTTAATTGATGAGAAACAGACTTTTACATTTTACCTGGGTGCAATTTTTGTATGAGATTGACTAAAAATATTTTTCCTACGGCGCTGTCTGCAAATTTTGTATCTAAGAGCGTTATCAAGGTTACATTTTTTAGAGGACAAATGTCATTCCTAATATTTTTCTACCATGCCTATAAATCCTAACCAACATTATAAATGCGAATATGATTTTATTTGTTTGCTATGCATTGAAGACGTAATGCTCAATCAATTATCATAAAATTTTGCATATACGTTGTCAGCGATATAGAAAAGGATATAATAGTACCTATCATCTAGAAAATAAGTACTGTTTTCGAGGGTTAGAAAAGTAAAAACACATAATTCACTCATAAACACGTCAGCATTGCAAGCTGTCAGTTTTTTAAATAATGCAGTGACAGACCACTATGACATGTTTCTTCAGGGTTGTAGTAGGCTACCTTTTAATAGCATAGAATAAAACTTAAAGTGATTGACAAAATCTACGTTAAAAAGAGCGAAACCGGGGACACAAGTTAGTCATATAATACACAGGTAAATTGGGGCATTGATGTAGCACTTAACATCAATATCGGGTTTTTTTTATTCTTACTGAATAAATATGACAGCAACTCACAGTAAGACAGATGGGTGGATACTAGTATATTGTAACCTGGCAATAATGAAATTACTTACCTCTCTTTCAATAGCTAACTGTTGACGACGTAGCTCTTCGGCCTCACTGTGTACCGTGGACGACATTGATAACAAAGATGATGGTGCACTCCCGCACAATAGTTGACTACTAAAACTGCATGAATCTGCGATATATTTAGAATCAAGGTTAGAATATATGAAAATAAAACAGAGGGTGTGGAAGTGGCACTGAATAATATAGATATTGACTTGGTAATATATGTACATTGTCACATCGTGTTATGCCCAGTTCCTATATCTTACCGACAGTTCATTTGCCTTACTATCGGTTAAAATTGACATAAGCTCCATACCTTTTATGTCAAAATTCAACCGATGGTAGAGCAAGTGAATTAATAGTAACGAAAATAGGAATATATAATTTATAATGAATATAGGAACCCGCCATTATTCTTCCACAAAAAGCTCACGTTGTTGTGTGTAGCGTATTCAAAATTATGATCAATAAATACCGTTTGTTTTATATCCAATACAAAAAACCACATCATTTAAAATGCAATAGTAATAATATCAATCTAGTATTGATTTATTAATTATTAGGTTGGGGAAAAAGTTTTTTCGCATTTTATATAAAAATTCAAAAGGTTTTTTTATAAAGTTTATTTACATTTGACTAAAGTATGTAGGTGCCATTTTGTTGGATAACTTTTTGCCATCTTGTAGATAGGGACGTGATCCTATTGCTATAAAAATTTTGGGGCTTCTGATCAAAAAACTGCGACAAGTGGTTTTGGCAGTCCTCTCGTGATGTTAACCTGACTCTGCCTCAGGAATTCTGAAGAGACCAAAACAGGTGAAAATCTGAAGGTGCAAGGTCAGGACTATACGGCGGATGCATTAACACCTCCCAGCCAAACTCTCGTAATTTTTGCTGAGTGGCTAAAGATGTGTGAGGTCTAGCGTTATCATGGTGAAAAACCACACCCCTTCTGTTGATTAATTCCGGCCGCTTTCTCTCAACTTTTTGCTTTAATTTCATCAGTTGTTCGCAGTACAGTTCAGAATCGATGGTCCTGCCTGGCGGTAACAGCTCATTATGAATAATGCCCTTCCAATCTCACCATACACACAGCATCACCTTGTAGCGAGTTAACCCGGGTTTCGCCACAGTCTGTGAAGCCTGACCGGTTTTTGACCACAATCTTTTTCGCACGTTCTTGTCGTACGTGATCCACATTTCATCACCAGTCATCAGCTTCTTCAAAAATGGTTCGGTTTCATTACGTCGTAACAAAGAATCACAAATGAGTACACGGTTCATTAGGTTTCTTTCAGTGAGCTCATGAGGCACCCAAATATCGAGCTTTTTTGTGTATCCAGCTTTTTTCAAATGCGCCAAAACCGTTTTGTGGTCAATTCCCAGTTCTTCAGCTACATAGTAACTACTAATATGCCAATCTTGCTCCAGTTTTTCAAAAATGGCATAATTTTGTCCGTAACAGGGCGACCAGAGCGACGTGCATCTTTGATATCAAAATTTCCGGATTGAAAACGCTTAAACCAAATTTGCGCTACTCTCACAGATACTGCATTAGGTCCATAAACATCACAAATTTTTTTCGCGGCTTGTGTTGCATTTTTACCTTTTTTGTAGTAAAATTTTAAAATGTATCGAATTTCTTCATTAGATTCACTCATTTTAATAATAAGAAAAACAAATGAAAATCACACATTTTCCTAATTTGAATTTGGAATTGTCTTCTTTAAAATTAAAACTTTTTAATGATACTAAAACCAGCCAGATACAAATGGTATAGCCAAAGAGATCTTATTACAAGTTCATACATACTATATGCGAAAAGACTTTTTCCCCAACCTATTATAACTTTGATAGAATACTTTAATTGGAATATTTTTAAAGCATTGATAACAACAAAATACTTATAAGCAAATTATACAATAGTAATCTAAAAATTCAAGTCGTGGTAACGTAATGGCTAGCGCATGAGTTCCATACTCAAAGGGCGCGGGTTCTATCCTGGCCGGAACGCGCATGCACCACTTAGGCAGTTTTCCGACCTAATGTGCATTTAGTTACGATTACCACGTGCTAACAACGGTGAAGGAAACATCGTGATGCAATCTACACATCGAGATAACCGATGTGTCAAACCTGCCAAGCCGCCTTGGACAAGCGTGGCGGGTATATTGTTCGCTCCCCTATAATGGGAGACCCGAGCCCAGCAGTGGGACATTTAGGGGCTGTTATTATTAATCTAATAATATTAATGTGTTCATGGAACTAAACGTCCATTTTGTGTGTGTGTGTGTGTGTGTGTGTGTGTGTGTGTGTGTGTGTGTGTGTGTGTGTGTGTGCGTGTGTGTGTGCGTGTGTGTGTGTGTGTGTGCGTGCGTGTGCGTGTGTGTGTGCGTGTGTGTGTGCGTGTGTGTGTGTGTGTGTGCTAGAGTTAAAGTCAGCTGGTGGCAATAGTTGTGCTTTCAGTTATGTTGATTAGATCCAAAGAACATTTTCAACTAAATTTAGTCAGTGTTAAAAAATTGTAGCCTATAAATTTATCACTGCTGGAATTTGTTCTTTCCATTTTACTTACTTTGCCCTTTAATAACCACATAATATTTTTGCCATAAGACTTGGGAGTAAAAATATTGTGTGCACACTTTAATAAAATTTCTAAGAATTATTAACATTACAAAACATGAAGACCTTTAGTTTCTATGTGAACGCACATAGATTAGTGAATTTAAATGTACACTTTGGTAAAAGTTAAATTGTCATATGTTAATTAGTTAAATTATGTTTGTAAGGATACGATTTTTATCATAATCCTGTATAAAATAATCATGTGCAGATTTACTGACCAGAATATTATCTTGTTGAAGCAAACGACTTACGAATAACCTTAAGATATTAGTTTTAACTTACCAGTGGTATTAGAAGTCGCTGAAGACTTTGCTGAAGGCCAAGTAGGGGTATCTAATGGCTTACAATCACTAACGGCTGCTTCCCCAGCCGGCACCGGTAATGGACCCGTTGGAAGCAAATTACGTACTAACTCTACGTTTTCTATGTTACTATCATTTGTATTAATAGCAAAATCACATTCGAATGATTGATTAGCATCATATACATTATCAGGAACAGTTTCTGTATCCTCTTTATGAATGATTTGGTCTTCAATTCTATGTTGCTCATGTTTAGAGTCTGTAGCCTGTACAAGGGTATCCTTAAGCTCGTACACAACACTAGATTGGTTGTAATCTAAATTTGCTAAAACACTTGACTTTTCATCGTCATTAAATACTTTATAATACTGATCAAATTCGTCAATGAGGCTACGCGCCGTTGAAGGGCTACTTGATCGGTCTAAATTGCGATTTTTAATCTGATCCATAAGTTTTTCAACCAATTCAGTATCATTAAAATCACTACAACTGGAGTTGCTTGAAGTAACTATATTTTTTAATGCCTCCTCATTAACTTCATACTGTTTTCCACTGCTAAATATTTGTGGTAAAGAAAGATTATGAAATAAAATATTAAGATATCCGCCATCAACTACTACAAAATTTTCAGCTGCCGTGTCAGTGGTTTCTCCTAACCCTATTATGCTATCATCGCCAGTTTGAATACATTTTTCTGCACTTTTAACTGTGCTATAAGACAGAGGTACGCAAACTTCCGGCATTTGTTTACATGTATCGGAATTATGTCTAGAAGTGGTATATTCTTCACAACCACTGCTAGACAAATCAAAACATTTAAGAGGAGCTACATGACGTTCATGTGTTTGCATAGTACTTCTTTTAAGTTTTTTCTTTCCCAAAATTATTTGTTCAACATTTATATCATTTTTCAACCTAAGTTCTATATTCTTTTTCGTCTTCATAAGTGCTATTTTTCGTTTCTCTGATAACGCAAGAAGAGCCTTACGCATTCGTTGCATTTCACCACACTCGTGTTGTAATTTAAGTAACGCTCCTCTTTGTTTCTTTTTCAATATTGAAATCGCTGTATTGTTGGTGTCATGTTTTTTTTTGTTCTCCAACCACAATATTTGAGATTTAGTAAAATCTTTCAGCGCATCTTCTCGCATCTTCAATACAAAAAGAAGATTTTTGGCTCGTCTTTGCTCGTCCCGAATGAGTAAATTGAGCTGTGGGAAAGAATGCAACTTATATAACGTAGTAATAACACATTTATTTTACTAATAACTACTTAAATATTTCGCTAGCGCTAATTACACAAGGCCGATTATCATTATCATGCTGTTCATGGTCAAATGTTCAACAAAATTTATTTTCAAAATATTTACAAAAAAAGGAATAACACTCACCAAACAAAGACTCTTGGATGCCATTGTTTCCGTATCGTCGATATTTGCGCCATTCTCTAACTTAGCGAGTAAATCGCCGTAATCCGAATTCCTCTCTTCAAATTCAGTATCAAATAATGTTGAATTGCTAACAAAGTTATCAATTTTACTATTCGGAAAACATTTGTTTGACAGTGAGGAATTTTCCAAATATTGAAGGGATTCAAAAAATGAATCTATAAAATGAAGTTCTCTCTGGAACTGTTCACAGAAGTTATCGTTTTGTAACAAGCCATTATTAACTCTAATTGTACTAATTATATCTGAAGGTTTCATTAATTTATTACTATTGAGAGTGTAGGAACAATTAAATGACTTTAGTTCATCTAAACAATTTTTATTCATAAGCTCTGCCTTATATTTTTGTTTATATGTATTGCTAGTATCAAAAATATGCTTAGTATCTCTATTTTTAATTTCCCTTTTAAACACGGACATTACATTTAATGGGTAGGGTAATGGGCTAGGACAATGGTTAGAAACTGTATTGCTGTTGACAACCTGAAAATTTATTTCTTGTTTTGTTGTATATGTAACAGTAGATCGTCTTATTATATACGAAGAAGTATTCTTACACACACTGGCCGACATATCACTCAGATTCTTTTCTTTATCTGAATTGATCCTTAATGAAGGCATCTGTAAGTTAGGTAGTGATTTACTTTGCATATGGATTAACTCGTTTTTATATTCACTTTTGTCTTTAGTTAATGTAACATTTGGTATGTCGAGGTTATCAAATGTATCTCGAAGAACTTCAGTTTTCATTTCAGTATTCTGACAGTTACAAATATTTTTAACATCAAATTGTTTTATCTCTGTTGCTTGATCTATCGTTTTTAACGGTGGTTCTGTTCCTATGCATGTATCTTTTAAATAGTTAACTTTCACCATATCTGTTCCGCTATCAATTTTAATTGTATCCTCTGTTATACCTTGATTTTTTTTTAAAGAGACATCTTTAATTTTTTTCTTTTGAATATTATCATCAATTGGAACACGAATTACAAGAACAGATTTATTATCAACATGGTTATCTTTGAAAAATGTTTCTTTACCTTTATTGTGTGGACTTAATTTATTGGTGTATGTTTTATCACTCGGTTTCTTAGTTAACATATTAGTTTTACCAGCTTTCTCATTTACTTTATGTTTTATTATATTTATTTCTTTTTCACTTTTGCTCGCTGTTGTACTATTTTTGCTATTGCTCGCTGTTTTTACTTTTGACGGCAAATAACTAACTTTTGAATTGTGATTGTGATTCAGTTCTAAAAGATAAAAATAGAAAACAACTACATTATTATAATATAATATAAAATGAAATTATTTATAACAAGTAATATTCTATTACCCTGTCCTCTTAAGTTTCTATTTTCACGTTGTTCTACTTGTGTGACATTTGAACTTTCAGTTTTACTACATGTTTTCCATACATTTAAGTCTTTTTTTATAAACAAATTATTCATTTTGGCACTTGGTTTGGGATTCTTAGAACCTAAAATAAAATCATAATCAGAACTTTTTAAGATAGAGCCACTTTACTTACTGTCCGTCTGTCAGTCCTTATACACATGCAGAGTGTGGATCATTTATTCGTAAAGGGTACACAGCGACCTACATGTCCAGTACACATACAATGTTTTTCTATGGCTACTGTGGCGGAGCAGCGCGTCAGATATTCGCAGAAGCGGGAATCTATGGGTTTATTTATGGCTATGCTTAGAAAAGTAGTACATCCCTACTAGCCAACGTCTGCGTGAACAACAACAACATTCTCAGAGCATTTGCTAAATTAATGGGACTCGTCGGTGCTACAAAAATGGGTGCAACACCACACCCAATTTAATGTATAAGTGAGTTTGTTTTGTTCTTGCCTCATGACCTGGCAGATGGGTTTATTAACTAAAGTTTAACCCACGGCTACGCTGCAGGTCAATTTGTAGTGCGTGCCTCTTGTTTAAAAAGCAGGCGGTAGTACAGGTTACATTGTATTAAATATTTAAGTTAGTGCTATTTGCCCCGGAAGATTCCACTTCATTTTACATCGCAATCTATCCTATCTCCCGGATGAAAAGTATTTATGCCCATTTTCGGTATTAAAACTACATATGTACACCAAAATGACCAAAACGACCAAATGAAACAAATCGGCCAAATCGACTAAATCCACCAAATTATCCAAAATTACGAAAATGGCAAATCACAAAAAATCTATCCTACTTTCTATAATAACGTTTACACAAATTTATCCCAAAACTTATCTCATTATCTGGGATGAAAAGTATCTCTTGTCCACCCTCGGTATTAAATACATATATACCAAATTTCAGCCAAATCGGTCCAGTAGTTTTTCCGTAAAACCATAACAAACAGTGAGACAAACATATTTTTATCCCGAAAACTATTCCATTTTTCGGGATAAAAAGTATCCTACTATATATATATATATATATATATATATATATATATATATATATATATATATATATATATATATATATACATATATATAGTGAGTTTCAGCCAAATAGGTGCGGTAGTTTTTCCGTGAAAACAGAACGGAAAGACAGACAGACATATTATTTTACAGACAGATATTCATTGATATGATTAACTAAAAATAAATAGATAAACTTTTTACACTACTTCTAAACATAGTATTCCTATTTACTGGCTAGTCACGTAATTAAGAACGCTAAATAGTTTATAACTTTATTCAAATTTAAATGGAGAACACTCAGTCGATTTGTTACTGTTTGTATAATTTTGGCGCCATTTAGTGCTGTAAAAGATTAAAAGTGATTGCTTCTTATGAAAAAACAATGGGAAAAAATAAAAGTTGTGATAAATCTACAAGGGAAGTAATAATAAAACTTCGCCGGAAGAACTGATCTCATAAAAAGATAGCCGACCATCTCCAATGTTCAAAAACGATGGTTTTCCACGCTGTAAAGCATTTTGCTATGTATCAAACTACTTCGAATGTTCAACGTGTACCTAAACAGAGAAAAACAACTCCTCGAGATGACCGAAACATCGTTCATATGGCAAAACAAAATCCTTTTAAAGGGTCCAATGAGCTGAGAAAAGAATATTTTGGTGAAAACAACCCTTCAGCAATCTCAGCACGCTCTATTCGAAGACGTTTGGTAGAAGAAAAATTGTACGGTAAGATAGCAAGAAAGGTAGGTACCCATGTTGAAACTTTGCCACAGGCAAGCCTGGCTTGCATTTGCGAGAAAGTATGAAAACTGGACTGTGCGACAGTGGAAAAATGTACTTTTTTCTGACCGGACGAAAATAAACAGAGTATGTTCTGATGGTAAACAATATGTACGACGTCCCCTGAATACAGCATTCGACCCTAAGTACACGAAAGTTACATTAAAGCACGGTGGTGGAAATGTGAAAATTTGGGGGTGCTTTTCTGGACATGGTGTTGAACCTGTAAAGTTGATAGAAGGTAACATGGATCAGTTCCAATACAAAAATATACTGGAAGAAACAATATTACCTTATGCTGAAGACGTTCTACCGGTTATTTGGACATTCCAGCATGACAATGATCCAAAGCACACTGCACGCACCGTAAAGGAATTTCTTACAGCGCAATCAGTTTCTGTCTTAAACTGGCCAGCTAACAGCCCAGATCTAAACCCAATAGAGAATCTGTGGTTCGAAGTAAAGAAAAAGGTTTCAAATACACGGTGTGGGAATTTAAGAGAGCTTTACGATGTTTTTTTAGAAGAATGGAACTCTATTTCTCTTGCAAAATGTCAAAAATTAATAGAGTCAATGCTTCGCCAGTGTAAAGCAGTAATTAAAAACCGTGGATATGCTATTAAGTATTCATTTTAGTTAAAAATGTATTAAATTGCTTTTTAAATTTCTCGCGCTACATATTATTGTGATTTTTTAAATGTGAGGGTCATACAAAAAGATTCCCGAGCAGTTTAATAAATCGTTCTTAATTATTTGTCCAACTTCAGTACTATTTGAATGTTTTACTTTGGTAAAATAAATAAAATGTGAAAAAAATAGTTAGCGATTTTATTCTTTATTCCTAAGCCACATTGCTCTATTAATTTGGCTATTTTATAACATAACTAGTTGCTTCTCAGAAGATACACATCTGTGTGTATGACACGATTTAAATAAAAAAACTTCTAGAACTTCAAATCGTTTTTAATTATATGACCACAACTGTAGATGTAAACTGATAATCTGATAACACAGTGTGGGGTACAATAGGTATTTAAATACAGATGTGGGTAAAATGGCCTATAGTCCTTTTTATTTGCTTTAGCAATACAGCACATTAACGCCAGTTCTCTCAAAAAATTAAATAGCATAAATTGTAAATAATAATATTTTTTATAAAAAATAATCATCTGTGTAAATTATGAGACTGGACATACACATGATTTGTTCATTTAGGTTATTTTCTAGCTCTTCATATATTATAAGTGTTAGTTATGTTCATTTCACACCTACCGATTTTAATTTTGATTCTATATGGTAAATATTAAATTTAAAACAATCAGGGGGGATACCAACATTTTACAAACCAGTTAACAAATTAAAATTTGTACTATAATAGATGCTTCTATTAAGTAGCACTTACTAAGATTAATTAATAATAAAATAATATATTAAGAGCGAAATAATTTAGTACAAATATTTTATAATATATAGATAGATAGATAACACTTTATTGCTCACCAAATATACAATTTCAAAAATACACATTTACAATATTGTCATGGTAGAAACAATAGGCGGCCTTATCGCTTAAAGCAATCTCTTCCAGGCAACCTAACTTAAGGAATGTATAACCTAATCTGGCGATGTAGGTGGCGCAGATTATGAAGTCTATCATAATTAAACATACTTAAACTACATATTTTATAAATTAAACACACATACTTAAATTACTTTATAAATTAAATACATATAATAAAATAAAAATATACATATTTTTATTAATATATACATAATATAATAATATCTTTTTAATATACGGAATTATTATTTTTTTGTGTACTGCTACGACCAAATACAAAACAATAAAAATTCTCAAAGAAATCTCAGGGCCAATTTCGATTAAAACTAAAGTATCATTTGGACTTATAAACAATCAATTGTCCTACATAGGAATTTAATCAGTTGATTTTGAATAAACTAACAGCTTATAATTACATCAAACTAAGCTTAGGTTTTAAGGGTCAATGTCTGTGAAGAAATGTCTAATGATAAATTAAATTAAATTAAAGAAACAAACGGTTGAATTTTAGTAAACCGATTCAGATATTCAATTGAGTAGGTATTTATAACCTGGCCACGTAGACAAGTGGCATTAGAACTAAACACATAGAATATAAAATGTATGGGAATTATATATCGTTAGACTATTATGTCATTTCAAAAGGCCTTCTAAGCAGTGCTCAATTTCTTAATACGGATTTTTTACAGTATACATTATACAGAAAATATAGAACATATAAGTGAACCGCAATTTATGGCGACGCGTCGGCTAAGTATTGGCGATACCATTTACACGTGTCCTTAAATAACACACTCGACGTGTTTTAAATGATTGTTATAAGAAAATGTTTTTAGAAAATATTAGTAGGTAACTCACTTTTTGGAATATTATTTAATCTGGAACTTGTCCTCTGTGTGGGTTGTTTTTCCTTCTTCAAATTAGCTTCCACTGATCTATTCGAAGTTTTAAAAATGTTTGACATCTTTGAATCATCGCCTGTAATAATGAAATTGAATTGTCATATATCTTTATTTAGAGTATAGATTGTAATGAATGTCAAAAATGAAAATTGTTTAATCATCATATTCATAGAAAAACGCTAATTAAAATTTGAAGCCTCATTAATTAAAATGTATTTTAAACCTATAAAATGTTTGTATAAAAATAAGAAATTTTAATTTAAAAAAAATGTGCAGGTATATCATATAGATTTATATAGTATAGACTAGATAAACCCAACAAAGCTTCGTTGTGGCCCAGTGTGATATTAATTTTTAGGGAATAAAAAAATAGAAAGAGGAAAGAAAGAAAAAACGTTTATTTGATCTTAAGCACATAGCAAGTACATTAAAAAAGATAGATACTATGTAAAAAGCAAAAATGTCTCGCAGTAGTACCAAATAGTTGCAGTTCAGCCAAGCAACAGGAGCCTGATGCTGGTTTTCAACTGCACCCTAGCACGAATAGATATTGCACTGTTATTTATTTATATATACAGTGAGAATAATAATAAATTAAGTACATAGATAAAAACATAACACATAGAATTACTATAAACGTAATAATTATTATTAGTAGTAGAACATATTTAATATTCTGGGATACTGATAAAATATTGAAGAAGAATGTTATAATATATGATTACAGGATGGCCAGAATGGTGACGTTCAAAAGAAAAATTTAACTAGTTTACGTGAAGGGGTACCCCATGTATGTTTTACCAAAATTTTTAGTTTTAGAGTTATTAATTTTTTAGTTTTTTTTGGGAAATCAGCAATGGCTTCAAATATTATTTTATTTTTTGGTATGATTATTTGAAAGTTTTTTATGTAAGTATTAATTCAACTTTTAAAAAATGCACTTGAACATGAAATAAATTATTTCGAGTGACTAGAATTTTAAATCTCAAAATAAAAATTGTATAAGGACAACTTCATAGTTTTCGCGTGTTTTAAAAACTGTGCAAGTGTCTAAGCTTTCATAATAATTTAAAAAAGTTACCCTTAATAGGCAATTTTTACTTTAACCAGACCACCATATTGAGGTGGAAATTTCCTAAGTAAAAATTTTGTTCAAACAATTAAATTGGGCTATTATGTCTTTCTTTAAGTTGATTAATATTATAAAACGACGATATTCAACAAAAATGCTTATAATCCTGCAGATAAACTTGACATTTTTAATATTGATGAATAAGTTTGCTATGAGCAGATTTTTAGTGAGAATTATAACACTTTATTGAGTTGCACGTATTAACCTTTTTTCAGTGAACACTATGAATCAAATAAATAAAATTGTAATCTTACTCACACACAAATGATTATCAAATACAGTACAGGTAAATTAGCTTCAAGCAGTTTTTGCGTTTGTAGTAGTATTTGTATATTTACAAGCATTCTGTTATGTATAATGAAGGTAGTAATTTAGCAGTCTGGATCAAGTAACCAACAAGATAACAGTGAGTGCTTTTAAATTCGTAATATATAACAAATTCTAAACTTGAAATTACAAATTCCTTGTACAATCAGTAAAAAGAGGTTCATTACATTATGAAGATGAAAATATATTTACAATCAAAAGTCAATGATGAAAGTCAAATAAATAATTATTATTTACATTGCTAGTTGTTGTGAGGTCTGACTATATGGTTTTAGTTTAATGACTAATTGGTTTTAGTTTAATAATTAATGAATTAATTGATTTTATTTGTGGTTCATTCTTGTTATTTATTGTTTAGTGTTATTATTAGTTGCTAATTGTTGTTATTTGATATTAAATTTGTTGATTAAAAAAGGTTCCGATGTTGAAACATGGTCGAGGTAAGCTTTTTACTTCCCAAATATTGCGAAAATGAGTGCAATAACAATCTGAGCCGTATTATGACTCCCATTGGAAAGGTGCTATCAGAAAGCAAATGTCATTCTTCAGAACAGGCACCAACAATTTAGTATTAAAAATTATGTTTCATATTAATATTTATTATTTTAATATACTTTAATATTATTAGTTTCATATTAAGTATGCCTATAAAAATACATAAAAAGTATTAATTTATTTATTAATGTGCTGACCGTACACTTCTACAAACGCAAAAAGTCTCAAAGATAATTTACCTGTAGTGCTTGTGACTTTATTTTTAGGTTGTGTTGTATCTTTTTTTATTAAATAACTAGAGGGCAGATGTTTTCCTTCCCTGAAAAAATTAAAATCTAGGACCCAATCACAGCCTCTCCTACTAGTTTCAGTTGTGAATCTAAACTATCTGGGGACTCACTCAAATACACAAAAAAAACATTATCAAAAATGGTCCAGAAAATTAGAAGGCTCCTAGAACCCGATCCCAGAGCCACCTACCGGTTCCAATTGTGAATTTAAAGCATCCAGAGATGCGCTTAAAAACACACAAAAAATGTCATCAAAATCATTAAAAATTCGATCTCAAGTTATGCGCGTACATACATTTCTACAATTAATTTTTATTTATATTGATTTAAAACACAGTTGACTGTAAAAAATCTTTTACAACAGAAATGCAAAGCTATGTTCTTCTAAAAAAATGCACATCCCAAAAGCTGTTCTTCCCTAGAACATTCTTTGGCTATCCCAGTTTACTAAGTAGAGAAGAGAAATTTAAAATACTGTCAGCTGGAACAAAGAAGGTTCTGGGATATTAAAAGTTATTTTATATATATATATATATATATATATATATATATATATATATATATATATATATATATATATCTGTAAAAGAGCACACCCTCGAGAATCAGCTTCTTCCTTCCCTTCTTTGAAAAATGATCTAACTGATGGTGAAAATAGCTTAAAAAACCACTGTATGGTTTAAGAGTAGTTAGCAGACATACAGACAGACAAACACGTTAAGTGACTTTGTTTTATGCTATGTGAAAATGGCCAGATTTTAATTGCCAAAATATATTGATTTATATTTTAAATCTATACTGTCACTTTTGAATAAATAATATAAAGGATTATGGAAGAAAAGACCTCAAACACAGAACACAAATGATTAGAAGGTGAAAGAAAAAAAACTAAGAGTGATAGTTCATTTTGTTTGGATGTCTATTTGCATTCTCTTCACAATCAGTTCACTTTCTCTACAAACAGTTGAATATAAACAGATTTTTATGTAGTTTCGATTATAGTTTTAGAGAGCTGAAAATAATTTTTTTTTGGAGATATGAAGAGTGACATTGTTCTGTGGTGTTTATAAAAAAAAATTAAGTGAACAGTAAGTTGTTGAAGTTGATTTCAATTCTTTTAAATGTAGAATTATTTGTTTAAATTGAAAAATCTTGACCATTTATTGAAAAGTTACTTCCAGTTCAAAGTTCAGTCCAATCCAAATTCAGAAATCTATAATTTGGCTGAGACTCTTACTTGAAGACTATTCTAACACTTTAATATTCATGAATACTATACACTGGCTAGATACACATATCATGCAGTCATATATATATATTATAAAGGGAAAAACTAAAATGATTATAATAATGTTCATTTTAGTTTTTCCCTTATTTTAATCCCAGTTGATACAAGAGTAACCACAGCATATAATGCAGTCTGCAGACATGAAACCAAGTTTTATGAAGCGTAACAGAAAGGAGCACAAGAATTTTACATCTTTAAGTCTTAAATCTTTCTCACTACCTAATAACTTAAACAAGTTGGTTAAAAATGACACTACAAAATATGGGCCAGCTTTAATTATGTCTTTTGTAATTACACTATATACTCCGGTAGCAGCATGTATGGTTATGTTAATACCATAAAATGGTTCTATTTTTGCAAAATGGTTACAAAACAAATTATGCTACTATTCGAGAATAAAGTATTTTCTTACGGAATTTTGGGTGTTGATCATATTCTTCATCTTCAGATATTGTAACAAATTTTCTTTTAGTTATTCCTGTAGCAATGACATTAGCTGGGATGGCAATATTGAAATGCAGTGAGCGACTTGTCAACACATTATCTCCATCGAGACCTATGATGCGACGAAGCCTAGGCTGCGATGTGGAGCTATTTTGGGTACATGACACTGAAAAAAATTTGTTAAAAAACTTATAATGCTGACAACCATTATCATATTATCGTTGACATACAGTTAATATACTTTTAAATATCATCAATACCCCATAAACGGTTACATCTTGGCCATAATCATCAAATAAAGGTTAAAAGAATAGGTCCAAAAAATGCTGGATTAATATCGAGAAGGATAACTTAGGCACCAATGATCTAGTAATCAGATATGGTGAAAATGACGCTAAGTGGAGCAAAAAATAGGAAAGTGAATCCCAGTCTCAGAAGCTGACACCCCATAAACAACCATGTAAACTGAATTTTGTTCTGTATGTGGAACAAAATTCAGTTTACATATATGCTAGTAACAATCTATAGAGAAATTCTCTCCAAGATTTTCTGTCTGCACTATGAAAGGGCATCATGAAATTCCTCTACTCTGCATCAAGTTCAATCTGCCTGTCTGATTAGCTGCTTTGGGGAATACTAATTACAATCTTAATTATTATTACTAGAGTTTACCCCCTGTGGCTACAGTCTAACCTAACCTAACCTAGCTCACCATTCTAGTCACTGGTGGCGACTTTCGACCACCCCTCACAACCTTAGTGGCTATAAATAAATTGTAAGTATATCCAAAACCATTGTTATGGTGGCTAATAGAGATGAAAATTCCCCAAAATATATCTGTATATAGGGCATTTTTATTTCAAGTAATGGGAAGGGCGGGCGGAGGGGGTGTAGGGGTAGTGTAAGGAGGATTACATACCCCTTCTGCAAACCCTATGTCAAGAAAATGTATAGTTAACAGTAGATAAAAATATGTTAGATAAACAAGGTTATGTCAGTTATATTTAATAACAAAGTGTGTTATGTTTAGGAATTCACTTATGCATAATATGTAAACCCTAAAACTGTTTGAGTTTAGTAAACAGTTTTGAATTAGTTATACTAATTTTGAAGTTCATAATAATAAATCACAGTTTTGTAACTTTCTTTTAATTTAATACTTGGCGAAGTATACAGATGCTATTATGATAAATCTTAACAAATCAATATTTCAATAATATCCATTTTTAAACACGAAAATTGTTTTTTTTTTTTGCTTATATTTTGCGAGTTTGAATTAGTAGTCTGTTTTTAAACGATGCAACCTAACAAATATAAAATAATATTTGTTAGGTTGTCCTAACAAATACAAAATAGCAAACCTTATAACTTAAATTAACCTTAATCTCATGCCACTCTGGGTTAAAGCGCAGCCCTCGAACCATTTACAGATTTATTATAGTATACATAGATTATGATTGTAATTATATAAGTCATTGCATAAAGAGCACGATAAAAGCGATTATACGAATACAAATTAGTCTTAAAATAAAGAAAGTCTACCAACCTTTTGAGTCCAAATCGTATGCTGGAAGTTTCGTATATTTAATAACTGTACGGTTTTGTTTGGTTGGAGTCAGGAATGCAGTATTATCTATCTTTAAAAAAAAATCGCACGTTTGGTTGACATTATTATCCACTTTAGGTGAAGCCGAAGCTTCCATTTCAAATAAATATCTGTCAATTTATACACAGATTAAGCAACTTACATTTTACATGTATAAAAAATAGATAGAAACCAAATTAGTACTCATAATTTTAGTATATTTTTGTCATTTCTTTTTGTTTTGACTTTCCACCAAGCCAAAAGCCAAATCCATAGATAGTAGTAGTAGTAGTAGTAGTTGAATTCGCCACAAAGGCAGGCAAAGGAATCTTAGTCCATACAGCCAATTCTGATGTACATAGGTCTTCGTTTAATAGCGCAGTTGTGTTGCAGGCTACAACCGACACCATTCAATGGAGTTCTTGTGAAAACTCGAAAGACCACATCTGACTATACAGTTCACATTTCTCACAAAAATATATAATTACTACTCAAAAACTATCAATATCCTACAACTATTGTTCATTTTAGAGTACTTTTACACATTTTTAGAAAATAAAACTACATAGCACAACGTCCACTTTCAGTTCCCGCCAAAAACTCTCCAAATCCATAGATAAAAGGATAAAACTCATATATGACAAACTAATCAAGAGGCTTTTTTTGTTGAGTTTATGGTTTGGCATTATAAGCATTTATAACCTTGCGATAACCAGGGGCATGATTTTTTTTTGATGCGCTGGGGGCTTACATTTTGTACAATACTGAGTCCCTCTCGGCTGTGAGGGTGGGACCGGACCGCGGCGATAAGGGCCGCGCAGCGTGTGCGAAGACTCTGGGCGAAACTAACTACTCCGCTAAACCTAAACCTGCGTCCCATACCCGGCGCTTGTGTGGAAGAACATGAGATTACGAGCGAAGCTACACCCATTGTTCAATCGCGCAACAAGCTTAGGTTACCCCGGGATGCAGAGTGACCCACTTCACCAACAGGGATTGGACCCGTCGAATCCCCACGATGCGCGGACCCCTGCGTTTTAATCATGGGAGGAGATTTTGCGTATACCTGTGCCTCCGGAGGCCAGTCTGACGACGGCGTCTGAGGAGCGCGTGCGCCAGCTCTCTCCCTTACTCTCTCAGTGGCTTACTTGCGAGACATTACTGACTCGCAAAAGGAAAAAATCGCTGACCAGCGATCATCGCTGTGAAGCTTGGCCGCAACCAGTCCCCTCAGCGAATCGATCGGCCCTACGATGGCCTCGAACTCGAACCTCTGAGGTTGCCATGCAGCGCATTCGACCAGCGTGTGAAACGCAGCGTCTAGCGCGCCGCACTCGTGACACTGAGTGGAAGGCAGACACCCTACAATCTGATGCACATACTTATCGAAGTATCCGTGCCCCGCTAAGTATTAGCGTCATCTTGAAGGTCAGAGTCTCGCGTTTACGCGAGATCCATCGCAGTAGGTAGGGACCAAACGCTTCCACTCTATCAATGCCAGCCTCGGGAGATTCTAAATCTCTCTGCCAGGTTTGGATCATGGTTGTGGTTTCCCGCGTCCTGATCGCCTCAATCTCTGCCCGGCAGTAAATCAGACCCCTAGCTCTGGCATCCTGTGGAAGGCGTCGAACCTTGGTAAGCACGTCCGCCTGGAGTTCCCAGAGCGGATCTCCCGCCAAGAGTGACGCTGCCCTCCATGACACCGTACGATACCCCCGAATGGACCTCATCGCCAGGGTCCACTGAGTTCTCCTCAGCAGAGGCCTGTTGTGGTGGTGAACGGCGTGGATCCACACGGGTGCACGGTACAGTGCCATACTACGAAGGATGCTGGAATATATCCGCTGAGGCCCCCCCCAGCCGTCAAGCCCAGCCTACCAATGCGTTGGACCACGGTCGCCAACCCGGCGTTGGCGAGGTCCACCGATTCCGCGTACGACGCGGTACGACGCGGCACGTGCTTGAGTAGGGTGGGGTGTCGTCCGCAAAGCCGATTAACCCTATCCCGGATCCTAGTAGGCTGTGATAATACCTTATACTTACGTTGCTATACACAACATGTCATTCATTGTATTACTTCAATTTAGGTTGGCTTCGACTCATCTCTATGTTTTGTTAGGCAGTTGCCTATAAAATCCGACAGCGCTTTAAACCACTTTTGAAGTTTCATTTAAATGCTGATGCACTAACTTTGTATATAAACTAACTAACCAAACATTGTTATTAATCAATCAATAAGCATTTTATTAGATTTTTCTTTTTATGACAAGTTGAATATTTCCAACGACTTACTAATAAAATGTAGTCAATTGAACGCCCAGGGTACTATTCTAAGTACCCCAACTTTAACCATTACTGATATTCAAATTACCACCTTTTTGTAAAATTAAATATAAGTCTCCGAATTTAAGTTCGAAGTTTTTATTTTTGTATGACGAAGCAACAGTGCCTACAAATACAAAAGAAATTTGTCTTTCTTAACTTAATATCGAACAAGATCGTCGAATGTGAAAATAAATCTTAATTTATTCATGAAATTTTTACGATTTGTGTTGCTAAGCTTATCAAAAATAGATGTTTATATACTATATTTGCTATTTACATCAAAAATTTATATGGATCTGAGATTTAATGAAAATTATCAAGATAGTTATTCGCCTGTTTGCAAATTATCACCTCTATATTTATTATATTTTTAAGCCTCTTAAATGTTACACTTTTAGTGAGGCCATTGAGGTCTACTAGTAGGCCGACTCGGCCTACTAGTAGACCTGAATGAAAATTCAGCATACTCGGCCAGGCCGAGTATGCTGAATATTTCTGACAGATATATTGTACCAGATACACTCAAATTAATTAAGTAATGTGCATGTAACGAACAATATACGCCAGAGTAAAAATTTCAACAGTTTTATTAGATTTAGTCGAGATTTTTATACAATCCCAAGTCGCATCATTTACCGCGTCCGAAAATGTGTTTGACGCTTGGTTTAAAAAAACCTTAGCTGTTTGACTTTGACACAAATTGACAATGAAAATTCAAATAAAGTATAATCATGATGGCCCTCTATAAATCTATATAGATTACGGGCTTTTTCTGACCATTTTAGGGTGTATTCTGTTTGAGAAACTTTAAGTGAAAACAAGAACCTTAGGAAAATTTACGAAATTATATCTTGGAGACTCTTATTGTAATCGTGAAGTGTTTACAGTGCCAATTCGGAACAATTGTGGAACTATACTATAGCGTCAAAGCGCTGTATGAATTAGGTGGGTGTGTGTTTTGTGCAAGCGTGACAGAGATAGGAATAAAATTTCAGGTTCAATAATATCTACTAGAAGTCACCTAGATACCTAATTATATGCCCAGGATGGGCAGCAGTGTTCACTATTAATTCTAAAATTTATTTCGTGGGTGATTGCAATACATTCAAAGACTTTATTTTGTAATCTATATTATTTTGAATTTTGGACTATTAATATGGACTTATATTTAGTGCAGTGGATGTTTTAAACAGCTAACTTGTTTTAAATGTGATGACTTTGTATTGAACTAAAAGTATTGATTGATGTGGTGAAATAGATTTTCATTGTTCTAAAAGTGAGCTAAGTTTGTGTCCATTAATGCACAGTGAACTGTTCTATAGTGGTCAAGAAATTCCAACATTAATTTTATATGAAAAACTCATAGTAATATATCAAAAAATAATGATTTGTTTTTTTTCTAAAATCAATAATTCTTGTTAAGTTCTGCCACCTAGATTTTTTTCAGAACTCAGAGGGTCTTTCATGACTATTGAAATGCCTAACTTATTAAGTATTAATTTAAATAAAAACTCACTAAGAATTTTTTTATAATTTTTCAAGAGCTGCCTACATCACACACATTATGTGCAAGAACAATTTTTTCATTTCACAATTACATACATATATGGTGGCCACCTCTAAATCTAAACCAACTAATGGATGGTTTCTATATCTTACTATTCATCTACTTGCCTTACCATTGGTAGAAGTTTGATATTACTTATACAGAGACTAAGTCAAATTCAGCAAATAGTTGAATTGAAACTATTTGCTGCAAATTGAAACAGACTGTGTTTCAAATACAAATTTATGTCTAACACTTGCCATAGAGCATAACTTGTTGCATTATTTTATACTTGACCAATGAATTACATACCAATTCCAATTATATAGAAATAAATTAATACTTCTTACTGTTTAAAGGGATATTATAATTAAAATCATGATTTTTTCTCTTTATTTACATATTTATTGTGTAACATTTTATTATTTAACCTGATGTTTTAAACTTACATACTAAAGTCATTGAAACTAGTGATAAAAATGCATGCATATTTAGATAATCTGTAAAAATGGTATTAATTGATTGAAATAGAAACTGGTGTACCAAGTTATCAGTGAATTGGTAGAAAATGGTAATGAAATTGCAGAAAACTATAAACAGCTGCCATCTTGAATTGATTCAGTTTGAGTGTTTTTGGGTTTATTTTTCAATATTATACAATACATACAGTCATAAAAAATTTTATGCAATTGATTATTTTTAATACTCAGAAGTAATCATCAATTACATATCAACTCATGATGGTCATTTGTCAGGTGTCACCAATACCACCCTGTTTTAAATACATCTACAGGAACCAGTCATCAATCATACAGGTCTTTGTGTTCAGAAATAAGAAACATAAAAAGTAGTTTTTTATGTTATGAGGCATATTGCAATAAAGAATATGGGTGAGGTCTAGATATAGGGCGCACTTATTTTAGGTAATGGGAGGGGTAGATGAGAGGGTAGGGAGTCATACTCACCCCTTCCGCAACTCTTATGTATAGAAAATGTGTATGTAGTTCTGGAAATATTAATGTTATTATAAATGTGGCTTCATTGATGTTTTTCACTAATATAGTTAAAGTTTTATTTAGCCTACCGCCAACTTGTTCATTTTAATTTTGTTTATGGTTATTATTTACTCTATGAGAGCCTAATCTCATTTATCACCGCTTCGCAACATGTTGTGGCTGGAAGAGAAGAAGCGGCTGTACAAGAAACTCTTCAGCAAACATGCCTAGCTCTAATAATTTTCTATAATATTAGAAACCACCTCCCACCCATTCTAATATTATACAAAATTGTTAGAGCTAATGTATCATTGAAACATAGTTAATAATAAATAATCATAGATAATACTTATATGTCTTTTTCATGAAGTATGTGGTTGGCAATTGGGCCTTTAAGCCATAAAAATGTTGTTCTAATGTAATTTTGATTTAAAATAAATTTTTGGGTCGCTATAAAAAAAACAACTTAAGTACTTTTCTCTTCTGCAACCCTTATGTCTGAGAAATGGTACACAGATTAAAGCTCACAAGCTAACCAAGCAAAACGAATGTGCCACAGCAGCAGTCAGCAAGTGCCACAACTGATTTGTTATCATCGTTTAAATAGTTGTTAATGAATAAATGGTGACCAGTCTGTCCTGGCAATCTTTTTGTGTTAACTTTTGGATTTTGAAAGGATTTTTCAACTTTGGACCTATGATAACAGTGCAATATTAGTGAAAAACATAAGTGAGGTTATATTAACAAATCATTAATATCTCAAGAACTATATATTTTATTGATATAGGGGTTGTAGAAGGGGTAAGTATGACTCCCTACCCTCCCCATCCACCCCCGTACATCTCTACCATTACTTAAAATAAGTGTTCCCTATATCTATACCCCAACTATACATATAACACTTTAGGGTTGGAGCCTTCTATTAAGTATTAATATATACCTCTCTCTCAATTAACTTAAACATTAAGAGGTAATTTTTATTACAATCATACTTTTACAAATCATTAATTATCCAAGAATACTAATTATTGAGTCCAAATCTTAGTTGTCTGTTAGACATGGATAACTCAGTAAAATTTCTTCTTGTAGCCTAATAGCTCTGGTGAAGCTCTCTGCACCAGTTCAATGTGTTAACTCAAATTTGCACTGAGCAATTGTAATTGAAGGCAACTATTAGGAGTTGGAATTAATTCATAGCATTTTACAAAAGATAGCATAGATAGTACAGTATTCCTTGTGCTAATAGTAATATATTTATTGTAAACTAGCTGTTATTAGGTGTAGTCGCCATTATTATTATTTAACGTAAACAACAACACTTCATAATTCATTAAAGATGTCAACATTTGTGCCGGATTAAGTGTTTTTGCGGGTAGTTCTGCTTCATTATTTTAACATGAGTAAAACTACTGCCAAGTCATCGGATTTTAGTGGATGTTTATGGGGAATATGCACTAGCTGAACAAACACGTAGAAAGTGGTTAGAAAGTTTTAAAAGTGGTGATTTCGATCTGGAGGAGAAAGAATGACCTGGACAGCTGAAAAAGTTTGAAGATGAAGAATTGGAGGGATTCCTCAATGAAGAATGATGTCAAACTCTTCAGGAATTGGCTACATAATTGGCAGTTGATTTATCAACCATAGGAAAATGCCCAAAAACTTTGGGAATGTTCCAGAAGTAAGGTTATTGGATCCCATCATCATTATAATATTTAAGAGTTTAATTCTTGTCAGTGGAGCATCCTCTAATTTTCAATATTCTCGGCCAGCTGTTTCACTTCTTTATACAACACAACATCTATACTTTTTTTTATTTGGTCGATAAATACCCTCCTAGGTCTTCCCTTCTCTCTTATACCTTCCATTTTGCCTTCTATTATCTTACAGAGAAGGGTGTCGTGACATAGTAAATATCCAAACATTCTTGCTCTTCTTTCCTCTATGGTTTTTGAAATTGCACGTCTTTCTTTTACTATGGTCTTCTTCTCCTTCAAGCTTATTCTTTCCATATGCTTCCGACACCACATTTCAAATGCCTCTAGCTATTTCTCGATCCATTTTTGTCACTGTCCATGCCTCGGATCTTTACAAAGCGATGCTCCAAATGTAAGTTTTTATTAACCGTTTTTTACAGCTTGTGATATTTTCGATCGGAATAGGTAATTTTTATTTTATTGGATCCCATATGCATTAAAACTGAGGGAGATTGAAAAGTATTTTTGCACTGAATTGTCACTGGTGATGAAAAATGGATCTGTTATGACAATCCTAATCACAGAAAGTAATGGGTTAAGCCCGGCCAACCATCAAAATCAGTGGTGTAGCAGAACATCCATGGATCTAGGCTCCTGCTCTGTTTTAATGGGAACAGAGCGGTGTGATTTATTATGAACTCTGAAACCATAACTGGAGATTGCTACCGACTACATCTGATGCATTTGAGCCATGAATTAAAATAAAAACGACCGGAATATAGTGAAATACATGGCAAGGTTATTCCGCTGTACATTGAATGCTCATCTGCACTTCGGAAAATCGGTAATAACATATTTGGAAACACTGAAATGAGAGATTCTGCCTCACCCGCTGTACTCTCAAGACATTGCTCCATCAGATTACCACCTGTTCCGATCAATGACTCATGATCTGGCTGAGCAGAAGTTGACTTCCTATGAAAATTCCCAAAAATTACTTGTTTTGTGGATTTCATTGAAAAACGTTTCCATTACGGTATTCATCTCTTGCTAGAAAGATAACACAAAGTTGTGGATAGAGATGGAAAATATTTTGAGTGAGGTATATTTTATATTTGAATTTAAATAAATAAGTTTTTGTAATATAAATACTTTATGAATTAATTCCAATTCCTAATAGCACCATGTGTCTGTTAACTTTTAGTGCAGTAGTACAACTAACATGAATGAAAACTCTATTGTTTGCCATAAAATTAAACCTAGATGATAAATATTTACCTTTGACCTTTGTATTAGTACAATAGGTGGCTTTATCACTCGTAGCAATCTCTTCCAGGCATCTGGGACATCTTTTGGAGGAACATTTCCTCATATATGTTATTTTAATAATATTTTATTTATTTATAGCCTTAATACAGATAAAATTCACAATGCTCAAGCTAAAATTATTTTAAAAAAAACTAAATATAGAACCACCACCAAATTCTCTAGATTGCTTTACACCTTGTGATTGTTGGCCAAAATTCACCCTCAAGTTTATTGATTCCTTATTCATCTTTTGTGTTGGCCTGCTTTTTTCCCAAGATGGCTTCTTGCATATCAATCTTAGATAGTTTTCTATCTCCCAGGACTCCACATTGAAATGAGGGGTTATGATAATTTTTTTGAGTCATAGTGGTTTAAAATGATATTACATTAAAATATATGAATACATCCAGCACTTATATGTCCGCTGATGATTTAGGCAGTCATAGACTATATATCACTAATTCTGAACCTGTAAGATATAGCAAAAAATACTCAAAGAAGTTTTGGGGATGATTTAGATGAAAACTAAAGTGGTATCATAAGATTTTTGAATATAATTACCCTAATCAAGAATTGAACCAGTTGATTTTGAAAAAGAAACTATGAATAAATTATTTCGGAGTATTGACTCTAGTTTTTTTAATTTTCATTTTTATATTAAACTATATAAAGCAATAAACATGAAAAGATAACAATTACAGTGTAACCTTGATATAATAAATCTGAAGGAGATTAGAAAATATTCCTTACACCAAGAAATATGTTACAGTGAGGTTTGTTATATAGAGGTTAATTTGGTTTAAGACTCTTTTTAACGAAGTTAAGGGAAACTTAAAATAGAAAGTAAAACACATAGTAATTAACGCACTTTAATATTTGTCCAATGTTATATTTAACAGTGACTGAATAAAAATCAGACATGATTCGCATAGTTTTTAAATTATTTGACAGCAGAGAAAATCGTTTCCCAGGGACGAAAAGTACTATTTTCATCCCTGTGATCAGGTAATTTCAAGTGTACTTTTGAGTATAAGAAATGAAAAACTTAGTGTTTTGATATTAATCTATAAAATTCTAAAATTGCGGTGTCTGTACATTAAATCTATTTAAAAAACAAGTGGAATAGATTATATAAAGGATGGAGAACACAATGCCATTTTTTTATATTTCTTGTCTGTTTGTTCAGGATTCACATAAACACTTCTGGGCCGATTTCGATGCGGTTTTCGCTGAGTGATAGCAAATTCTTAGACTTAAAATCTGTGGTGCTTTTTATCCCGAGAATTTTCTTGGAAATAATTTAAAGTGACCAAATTGATATTTTTTCGAATTCCAATAGGATTTATTCACTGATCGATATAGCAAAATTTGTGTAAAAGCTCTGATACTTTTTATCTCGGGAGTCTTGCGGGTGTTTTCCCAGGAGTGTTTTGAAGTTGTTCCGTTACATTAAAATTAGCTTATACCGACATAGTTTTCACTAAAACTATAGCTTACATTATTTAAGTGCTGCAATACTTTAATATTCTAGGAATCCCGCGGAAATTTTCCGGTAGTGTTTTAAAGTGGGTAGTATACATAAAAATTAGCTGACTGGGTCCGATGATACTAATACAACATAAATCCAGGTCTTTTTATATTCTCCGGGATTTTCTAACTTCGAAACAACGTGATATTAGGACTTGCTTGATATGACAGTTTCTATATTTATTACATATTTGTAGTAGATTTAGACATGTATGCCTTTAGTGTACATTACTTATCCCGAATTTTTATGGGACTCTTCAGAGTTCATGAATTTTATATTAAAAAATTCATTGTCCTGCCAAAAATACCCTTTGATTTTAAATACTGGCAAAATAACTATAACATATGTTACCTATCAAATGTGGACGAAGTCTGGGGCGAATCCTAGTTAATATATTATATAATTTAGATATAAAATGTGATAAATACTGGTATAATATAAGTATTTTTCATAAGATTTTCTTCTACAATGCTTTTGGGAAATTCCCTAGCTTTTTGTGAAAATTGTTTTTGTAAAGACCAGCTCCAATCTGCCATTACGTTCCTAATATCTTAATACCTTTCCACTCTTTCTCTATTCCACACAAATATTTTATTAAGAATTCTAAACCAGAAACTGTGGAGAAAGTGTAAGTTTATGTTGAAATTTACTCTAAAAATCTTAAAAAGATGCAGCAAACTGTACTTAAAAACAGGAAACGGCAGTAATATCCAGGGAGCAAAAAAAATTGTTAACCTCTGTTTTTTGTGGTAAATTTTGAACATGAAAGCAAACGGGCTATTTACATTTTAAAACAATCGACTGGACAATCGGTTATTTTGTGTTGTCTTGGTACTGTATGATTGCCAGTCCAAGTCCTTGGGATTAATGAGAGAAATGAGCTTCAACGCAATCAGCCGTAAAAATGAGGAAATTTAATGTGTGTTCAACTTATCAGAGTTAATCTTAACTTATAGACATCTAGTTACATGTGGATGATGTCATCACTTTTGTACTGTATAAAATTAGATGTAGTTAAATGACCAGCGCAACTTAATGTTTAATTAAGCAAGGAAAATATTAGAACATTTTGTTAAAAATCAATTCATTCCCATAGTTTAACTTTGAAACAAATTGATCCTTTCAAGTTACACTATGCATTAGTCACCCTTAGTGTAATAATGGGGTGCGGTATAGATATAAGGCACATTTATTTTAAGTAATAATGGGGGGAGCAGGGGCATCGCGGGGGGCAGGAATATTTACTTTACTTACCCCTTCTGCAACTCCTACGTCTAGAAAATGTAACATAACATAAGTAAGATTATATTTACAAAAACATTAATATCTCAAGAATTACATTCTTGTTGATATAGGGGTTGCAGAAGTGGTAAGTGTGCCTCCTCACGCTCCCCATCCACCCCCTAATCCCCTCCCATTACTTAAAATAAGTGCGCCCTATATATAGATATATATGGGGTATAGACCCCACTCTAATAATGTAGTGTGTTTTTCTTCACAATCATTGGTTTCGATTTCTTACTAGTGTAATTGATTTTTCAAAAATCGAATGCTTCAATTTTCACCACAATTGGCCTGAGACACCTTTGAGTATTTTTGCTATATCTTATAATTCCAGATTTGACAGTAATGATAATCGGCAGACAAACACACACATTGTATATGCCCAATCTAAGCAAGTTAACGCTTGTGTTGTGGGTAATATACAACGAACCACTCTGGAGCGGATCCCAGACGCCCAGACCATAGTAAATAACAGAAAGATCATTTCCGAAATTTACTACGCCAGGAATCGAATCCGGAGCTTCTGCGTTCCAGCGAATTCGGCCAGCTAAGACAGCCTGCTTAGCCACAGAGGCCGTCATATAGTGTCCCAGTTGAAATTTTTTCCTGTATACTGAAAAGTGTTATCCATGTGTCTCCATCTGTTGTTTAACTAAGTATATATAAAAATAAATCTATAAACTTGAAAGACAAGTAAGGAGTGAAATGTAAGGAGGCAAATAACAATTTTGTATTATAAATCTAGTGAGTTTTTATTTGATTATTGAAAGTTCTGAGTACAGTCTTAATAGTCTCTAGTCTAATTTACAGTTATTAATATAATGAAGAAAAAGCATCCTAAACTCATAATCGTTTTTTTTTTGCTATGCAGTTAAATACCAACGATGGTAGTTAAACGTCATAAATTGGTGGTACATGACAATCACCATTTTATACAATTACTAAACTACATTCAGCACATTAATGAGGATCCAAATTACTTACCGTCATCTAGTGAGCTTATTAAAATTTCACAGGACATCATAAATTGTCTTGGTAAGTTTTTTCATCAACTACAAAATTACTCACATTGCACTGGGCTTTCATCAAGCCAGGGTATAACCAACTAATAATTATTATTTAAATATTGTCATACTACAACCTAACCATATCAATGCAAAATGCCAGCCTCGTAGATCTATAGATAGTAGTTACAAACAGTTGTAGGTGAAACTCATTGTTAGTTGATTTAACTCCATAACTGAGTTCTAACACAGTCATGGCCCAGTGTAATATTACCAGTTCATATATATATATATATATATATATATATATATATATATATATATATATATATATATATATAAACATATATATATTCATATATAATTCCCTCAAAGGTACTACCCATTATTAGACTTAGATGCTATGCGCTTTTTTTTTAAATTAAACATTTGTCAAATGTATTCACATGTGACCTGTATAACCCATAAGCATCCAGATACATTCAGCACTGGCTCAGATTACTGTATACTAGTATTATTATACTGATATTAGATTTATAAATCTGCTAAGCGAACTATACTAACTATATTATCATATCCTAAAAGGATAAGCTTGTTTATATAATATATCCTGCGAGAATTGGACTGGATTTAGATTCACTAAGTGGTTTGCTGCGTTTCAATGATTGAAATGTAACATTTTCATCACTGGATCACAGTAGTCATCAAAATGATAATGATGATATTTATGTCCTGAGTATAGTACTATACATTAAACTAGTACCTAGTAGTACTATACATTAAATTAGTAATTAACAATACTATAACATTAAATCACACATTATTTTCCAAATTTATTCCTAAAAAGGTTTAATTGTATTTTTTTAATAAACAGCACAAACACATGAGAATGAGGAACAACTGTGGACATTACTTCATTCTGTTCAGGAGTATGTTCTCCGAATTGTGAATACAGTTAATGATAGTGTCCGTGATGATGTAGTCTCTGCAATATTGCACAAATTCTACTCTGTCATATCAGATCCTCGTGAGTAAAACTTATTCAAATTATTCTAACACATTTCTTAATTTAACTGCTCTATAAGTATATTCATGAAAGAGTTTATACCAGGGCCTATTCTATAAATATTTCAAATAGTGTTTGTGTTTGTATTCTTCAGCCATGGACACTTTTTATAATGGAAATTGTAAGCGTTCATCTCATATAACCTGACAAGAATTTTGCGATTTATTTGCAAATAGATCTAAATATTATAATTATAATTAATAAATATATATCTAAATAATATGTTAATATAAATTTTTATATTATTCTCCATAGTAAATTGTTGATATATCCTATACAAATAATGATGAGCTTTTGCAAAAATAAATAAACATTACTTTTTCTTTTTATAAAAATTAAAGAATGTTTCACATTACTCTTTCTATTTGTTTTGTTTACATATTTTAATTTTGATTATTTTATTTTTTAATATGAATAATCTGCTGATGGTTAATTCCTTCAATTCAGCGAAATATAATACATTCATTTTCAGTTTTGCTTTGGTTATTTATTTTCATATTTTAATTTCAGAGACAGAGGCTGGGCCAGCAACTTCTGTTGTTCTTGTTGCATTAGCTGGTTCTGGGGAAGAGGCAATGTTGTCAGCCGCGCGCTGGTGGGTACAACAGAATGAAAATGGCCCAGCCAGTGCTGGGTTAAAAGCCGCACTATCCTGTCTTTATAGATGGATGTGTGAATGGCGCCATACATTGACATTGGGCGACTGGGTTATGTCATTTATTAAGGCATTAGAGGTAAAATGTCTCGATTTGAAGGCACCTTTTTAGAATATTAGACACCGCTTATAATTAAACAGAAATTGACTTGTTTTATTTCTTTGAAATCAAGTTTTTAACAAAACTTTAAAAATTTATTGGAATCAACAAAATTTTATTTTTTAAATTCAATTATGCATTTATATTTATGGTAAATTCCTTACAAAACTGCTTTCCAATTATGCCTTAACATCCTTGCTGAGAATTAGTACTTTAAAAATCACTAGACTAAAACCAAATGTCTAAACTTAGCATAGAGTATGTTATAAAGCAGTAACTTCATTAACCACATCGTTTGCTGTCATCTAACTTCTACTTTCAAAGCCTCTACTCTCAATACCATGAAGGTAATGCCACAGCAACTACAACTGATTCAAGAATATCCTGACTACTTATAGAGATGCATAGTAAGAAAAAATAGATAACGAGAAGAATATGGCGGATGTCAGTAAAGATTATTGGATGAAGATGAAACGCTGACAGCTAGACACAAGAAACAGGGATGGAAGTTTTTCGGAAGACCAAGATCGTCCGTGCTAATGAGATTGTGGATAAGGAAAATAGGGCAGGCATTGAATGGTGTTAGGGGGGACTTGGCTAACAAGCAGTCTCTGCTGGCAGAATTGAGAAATAGCCCAAATCGCCTCTAAAGTACTATTAATAATAATGTCATTTATAGGAAACTGAAAAATACGACCTGCTCATTGAAATCTCCTTGGATTATATAGTGCAGTTGTTTCTGGCCCTCAATGACCCCGAAGTTTTACGTGAAAATGTAGCGGATGTCATCTTTCGCGTGTTGGAATCATTGCGTGAATCTCCCGAAGCTTTCGATAGAGTAAGTAGGACGGCCATTTTTTGAAAACCTTGGCTAGATTGAAAAAAAATACAATACGTATATACAATATAAAAATACGTTTTAAATACTCCGGAAAACCTCTTTCATCTTATGTCGCAAACTTTCAACTCAATTTAAATTTCATTTGTTAGCACGGGTTAGCTTTTCAACATTAAAAATACTATACATTGTTTTATGAGAGAAGAACATAGGCGATTGCAAAGAGTGCGTCGTCTAAGGCTCGAAATGCAGCTGAGGGCCACAACATACACAAGTTGCGAATTGCACTTTCTCCCGGGGACACATAGGGCTTTATGCTTCACCTATGAGGAAAATAATAAATAAAATATTATTAATTGAAATTTATATGAAAAATAGCGGGCCGGCAGATGTTGTCCGGATCTGAAAAAATAAAAATCGAGAAACTGATTACAGCGCCGGCTGTCTTGTCCAATTATGAATGTAAACCATTCCGAGACTCACTCTAACACAGAAAAAAATATCAAAATCCTAGATCCCGATTCCAGCGCTTTTACCTACCGGTTCTATTTGTGAATCTAAACCATCCATGGACCTACTTAAACACACACAACAAATTTCATCAAAATCGGTCCAGGGATTTAGGAGTTCAGTGACATGCACGAACAGAAGAATTTTATGTATAGAAATTTATTTATTAAAACTTAATGTAACACTTTTTGTAGAGAGAATAGTGTTTGCTTGAAACAATTTTGAAGTGATTAATTTCTTGTTTCTGGTCTCTATATTAAGATAAAAAGCGTTTAGTATTCATATAGTTGGGGCGAGGTTTCACAAATATATTTCTTCACGCAATTTTATTTAAACATATCCGATATTACAAAAGTTCTCTGAATTTTGTTTATTAAGTTAGTAAGAAAAATTTCTCGTAAATTTCGATACTAACATTTGTTATATCAATAAAGTTCTTTCGTTCACCATTTACACCCAAATTCATTAATTCTCGCGGCGTTGTTAAATCTTCACTACTAGACGACATTTTGAGTAGAAAATCGTAGAAAGAAATTGATAATGTAGATAAAAAACCATTCGCTCGCATTCGAAATAAATAGATGATATGATAAGATGATAAACTACATATATGATACCTAAAGGGATCTATGTCGACCCCCAGGAGTCAATTACCGCCTGTAATATGAATAAAATTTATTTTCTTAACGTAGATAGTACTATGATAACTGTCAAAAATACATTTAAAGTTGATGAGTTTCCAAAAATCTTTACTAGGTAAATAGGGTTGCCCAAAATCATAAAATAAGCCAAGTAGTCTACGAGACAAAATATTTAGGTGCCTAGAAACTAAATTATAATCTGACTTATTATAAAAGTGAAACAATTGAACTATTTTATCCATACTTTTTAGAGTTTTTTTTTTTAGTTTTGTTTTATCGTATGAATAATTTTTATTTAATTAATAAATCAGCTTATGAATTGTCTTTGTGTTACATTTGTTCTACAAAAATTTCTTAAATTTTGGCTATTATTGCTTAGATGACAAATCATACGGCTAATTGATGTGTTTTGTAATCAGGACTTTCCCGCTTTTTAAGTCTAGACTACAATCTGCGGAAAGGAACCCTTACATTTAGCCAAGATAAAAAGTGTCTTATATTACAAATATTATGGCTTGTTAAATGCTTAACACAATACTGAAAAATTATATATTGATTATGCGGCGTACACATGAACAAATTAAAGGAACAACTGATAGAACTGATATATCATTTCTACGTATACTCTTTATTAGTTCGGATAAGTAAATTTTCGAAGTTACATAATGGTTTATTAACTTTTAATAATTTAGATATATTGTCTCGTTTTACTTATTCATTTAAGTCTGGAATTGACTTTCAATAAGTAGCAAAATAAAAAATTAGCTACAAACATTATTTATTATAATATTATTAAATAATATACATGTGAATGTCGTAATTGATGCTATTAGATGATTATTTAATTAGTAAAAATAACATGTTGCTATCTTTAAGACGCTTCGAGAGTTTGAAAAGGTTTTTTTTTTGTATTTAGGACAGATTATCTCATACGTCGGTGTACTCCCGTTTATTTATTACAGTAAATATTTCATATATTTTATCATTTTACCTGTGACGGATTAAGACAGCAGATTGTGTGAGTTTTATATGACCTGAGTCCATTTTATATCAAAAATAGTCCCTAGAGTTTGAGTTTCATTATATATTGAAGTAATCGCTGGCGACAGTGGTGCTGTTATGGTTATGTACTACTTATTTCATGATGATTTTTATTTATTAATTTTTGTGATTTTGACAGATTTCACCACATATAAATGTTGTGCTCACTAATTTGGCGGCAGATAGTGGCCAATGGAGTAGACAGCTGTTACAAACATTGGTTGACATTTTAACTACTATGGTTGATGAAACATATGGCTCTTTAAAAGACGAACGTGAAAGAGAAAATTTCAAAAATAAATATAGTGCTGCAGTAAGTATAGTTTTTTACATTTACTTTTATTATTTTTAATCACAGTGCTGGTTAACATTATTATGTGCAATTGCAGCCAACACGTTTACCAACCCGGTAAAAGTTTTGCCGGGATGATAAAGTAATAAAAGTAAAAGTTGTCGGTAAGTCGTTAAACTATCGATCTGATTTAATATGATCTGATTGTTAATATGTCATAAACAACAAGGAGTGCTAGGGCTGGGGACGGAATATTCCAATATATTGTTACGAGTGCGGGACTCGAATTAAAATTTCGTTGGAATTATTATAGAGTTTATTAGAACTATACAAACACGTATAACACAGGTACAAATATAACCGAACACAACAAATCTAAATATTTAGCAGATGGTCGTAATTCAATAAAACGTGCAAAGTCCGTCACTATTAGATAACCGAATGTACACACGCCACGCCCGTATTGTAGTCCTAGCCCAACTGCCTCCTCTCTGCATCAGGCCATCGTTTTATACTGCACAAATGCAAATATGCCCGCCCGGTAGCGTGGACCGAATTCCCTAGAATCAGCTTGTACTTTATAATCCGTAACACCTGGCTAATGGCCTGCAAGTGGCCGTAAACGAGAACAATAGGCTGTTCTTCACAATACTAGAAACGTATGCCAATAATTAAGTAAACATTATAAGACCATCATAAAAGGATTACAATTAGTTCAAATTCCGACGGGTAATAAAATGTGCTTCTACAGACTGTACGTGGACTTTGTCTTTGTCGAAGCCTAAGTTGTAACAATATGTTAGAAAAAGTGCAAATGAAAATTTACAAATGTCTAGGAAGAAGAATAACACTCGCCTAAATCTTACATGTCTGGATAATGCGGACGGTTTTGCTTCTCTCGCGTTAAATAATTTGGTGTAACAAAGAAATATGATACCAGAAAACGAAAAATGGATTGCACAGACCTCAATGAAAAAACATTATAATGTGCTAAGTTACATCGTGTTATTTGTTAAATTATTAGTAAATATAAATAAAAGTCCTCTAAATAATGACTGTGATGTGTATTTCTTGATCCCAACGTTGCTACCAGTGCCCTATGTTGATCTTGAAGTAGCTCAGCCGCTCGGTTTCAAGAATATCTATCCATTATTTTAATTAATGTCAAAGCCAGATATCAAAATAGCTATTAATATGTACGTATATTAGGGTGACTATTGACATAGAAGGCGTGCACGACCTAATGTCCATAACCGGCCGAGATCTTTCGTTACGCAGCTATATGGGCAAAATGCTATGCAGCGAGAGGGGATGGCTAGCGGTTGCCTCTTTCTGCGAGGATGTCATTTGGCAGAAGGAGGCGGCCGAAAGTTAGAGAAAGGAGGATGAGTCGATGGACTTACGTCGCAGACGACTGTCAATAGGGGTCGGAAGCGTCACGACGTTCGCCTCCGGTAGTCTAACGGTCAGCATTTTATATCTCTTCGAAGGGAAGGATTGTGCATAGCCGGCTCTCAGGAACCCCCACGAACCCCGGTGTCCGAGAGGATGCGGAAATGTGTTCCTCGAACGATATTTAAAAAAAGTTAAAGTTATGTTACGGTTCAATGTAGCTGATTGTTGAATGACTTATCAAAAAATAATTACAACCCCTTTTTTATAGAGCGTTCATTTCGTTCCAAAAATTGCCAATATCTTTACTGTACAAGGTTATTTATTGTTCGTTACTTACAAAAATCGTTAATTCCGATGGCGTCGTTAAAACCACATTATCACTACATGAAATTTTGAGTACACGATTTATAACGATACCGTTTTTCTGAAACGACTACAAAAACCTAAAAAGAAAAAGGAGGTTGCTTTATAGCATTATGCACACACTCGTAAGCCACGTTCTCGTCCCCCTATTCCAACCTTCATCATGCGCGACTTCGTCCGCGTGGAATTTGTTTTCGCGGAACCCTAAAATAAAAAAATAAAGTAGCCTAAGTTACTCCTTAATCAGCTATCTGCTAGTGAAAGCCCCTTCAAAATCGGTCCAGCCGTTTCAGAGATACGCCAGAATCCAGACAAAGCAGACAAAAATCATTTGTCAAGTTTATAGATATAAAAATTCATAACTAATAATGTAACCTACATTGTATTAAATTTTTATGTTGGTGCTATTTGCCCCCGGAAGATGCACTTCATTTTATATCACAAACTATCCCATCTCCCGGCATGAAAAGTATTTATGTCCACTTTTGGTATTAAATCTATATTTAAACAAAATTACAGCAAAACCGATCCAGTACTCCTAGTAGTTTTTCCGTGAAAGGTTGTCAGACAGATCGAGTTACTATTACATTTTTTTTATAGTTGATGAATTTTATATTTATAATCTTGAGAAATGATTGGTCCCATACAAATTTTCTTCCAATATTTCAACCCGTTCTAGTTTTATTTATCTACCCCCCGTCTATCTATCTGTAAACTACATAAATGACCGAAATGTTCAAAATGACCGAAAAGACCGATTTACCGTAATGATCGTAATGACCAAAATGACGAAAATGACAAATCACAAAAAAATACCTATACTACTTTCTGGGACAACCTTTACATAAATCTATCCCATTATCCCTTGTCCACCCTCAATATTAAAATCACATATATATACCGAATTTCAGACAAATCGGTCTCATAGTTTTTCCGTAAAAACATAACAAAAAGAGAGACAAATATATTTTATCCCAGAAACTATCCCATTTTTTGCGATAAAAAGTATCCTATGGTCATCCTCGGCATCGAATATATATATTCGCATACATATTAACATATATATATGTTCTAAATGGTCTGTATACAGTATATGCATATATGTACCTATTCATTAAATACTATATACTGTATCATAAATCCTATATATTGAAATTATATATACACACACACACATATATATATATATATATATATATATATATATATATTTTATTTTTCCTTTTTTTCACCGGCCTCTTCTATTGACTTTGACATTAGAAAATTCAATGAATTTATCGAAGTTAATTGGCTTTATAGCCATCGTATATTACAAATAAACAAAAATTACGAGTTGACATTGACAATTTCAAATGATTAAAAATTCGCGCGAGTACCACCCTCAACTAACTCAGCTTGTTTAGTGTTATAATCTTTTGACAGAACCATTCGGGCCATCTTATTTTATCAAGATTTGCAAATTTACAATTAACAATTCCAGTGTTCATTTGTTTTAATTTTTATGTAAGCATTTATTATAATTATAATTTAAATATTATGTATCTTGTACATTTTCTTTAATTCTAAACAAGTATTCCAAATACTTTCGTTCACGATATTCACGGTAAATGTTACCCTTTAAATTGTATAAATAATTGTTCTTATATATGTATGCTTTCTTAATTTTTTTCCTGTCTGTTAAAGTATGTATTTACACTTTAATGCAATTTGAAACAGGGCTAGCCAGTAGTATACTTTTATCCCGAAAACGACAGTACTTTTGTTTTATAATTGAATTTAGATAGAAGTGTGTAAATATTGGTGTACTATAAACATTGTGTCTGTTATAGAAATCGTGCTTAGAACGGCAAATGCCTTCAAGAACGCGACAATCCGCAGCGTTGCGCCCCTGGCGACCACGCGGAGCTGCACCGTCCAATATGAACGTCTCAAGAAAAAAAGTCGGTTTACTAAACCTAGGCAACACCTGTTTCATAAATAGTGTCCTACAAGCACTTCTTACAACAAGGCTGTAAGTGATTTTTGTGATATTTTTATAATGTTATAGCATTATAAATTTTGAGCAATATATTTCTTAGATTCTATGGTTGCTTGCAAGTAAAATATAATAATTGATATATATATACAACTTAATTTTTAAAAGATAAAAACTACAAATATTAAATAGGTCGCAAATCACCGTCAGTTGGGAACGTTCCCAAAACGCTGGCCGCATTGCCACGTTGTATGGCAAAATACAGGCCAGCGTTTTGGTTTCGTGAGACATCTATAAAGCGTTTTGATAGGTATCGATAAAGGCGATGGGTTTCGACACCAAAAGCCGCAAATATGTATCCACTACCAACGGATCCCTATTTGCGCCTTCTTCTTATTGTTTAGATAAGTAATAATGTCTTACTCGGGCATTTTTAATACATAAAATTGTATAAAAAAGGAAGTTTTATAGTCTCATTCTGAAGTTTGTCTGCTATGTATTAGAAGGAATTATGTTAATAATTAATAATGCTAATTAATCTATGCCTAACACATGTAGACGTCGCATGTATTTATTTACAAGCGTATCTGCAAAAATCTCAAATTAACAAACTATTTTTTTGAACATTGAATGGTAAATCTATAGATGTTTGATGTACGAATTTTAAGCAGCGGGGTGGTGGAATGGGCAAGAGGGTGGCATACCTACCCCTACTACAACCCCTATGGTCCGGAGATCTTCAGTTTTTTTAATAAACATAACCTCACTTATTTATATCGTTAAAAAATGAAGAAAAAACACATTCACATACACTACAAGAGTAACCATGAAAATATTGAAAACAGCGGCCAATAAAGACAAAATTATAAATCATGTGTATAAAATAAATAGTAAATGGTTACCACGGTTGGTTCTTGCACTCGCCGGCCACTACCGCGGCACGCTCGCTTCGCTCGCTCAGCTTGTGCGCTTTGGTCTGTAGCTAACCTAACCTAACCCAAATCACTGTTCTAGTCACTGCTCGCGACCTTTCACCACCCATCACAATAATGTTAGTGAAAAAGTAGGAGAGGTTATGTTTACCAAAAATAAATATTTCAAGAACTCCGGACTTTAGGTGTTGCAGAAAGGCTAAGTATACCTTCCTCCCTATCAAGTAGTTAAAATTTGTGCACCGGATAGCTGAGTAGCAGCCAATTGAGTAGGGACCGGAATGAGGAAAATGAAATATAAAGGCTAGTCATTGGGTGAGCTATCTAATGAGAGGACTATGAATAAAATATATTTCAAAAATAGTTTTTCCTTCTATATTTAGAACGACCAATAACACTATTTTCTAAATGCCTATTTATATTCTTTATAAAAATTGCACAAATACAGGATACATTAAGTATCTATTGTTGGCATCCTATTACAATGAATGGCACCCTATTATTTTATTCACAGAATTAAGTAATCTTAATGTTTACCTATTCATTTTATAGCCATACACGATGATAATAATAATATTATTGTATTGGTAGAAATTAAAAATATTCAGATTTTACAATATCTTGAATAAATTGTCTGGATGTCAATCATTAGGTGGCGTGTCAAAAATGGTACGTATAGATTACGCTATGTACGTACTTTATACCGTTCTAAGTAAGCCAATTTCAAATACATCTATCTATTGTGAACGAAGATCCGGCAACGACCAGACTTTGGTCATGTTCTGAACATTTTTCTGTGTATGTCCCCAATATAGATAAAAACGATCTCCGACTATGAAGTATGGATCACGTTGGCTTTCAAAGATAACAGGGCCAAAGCTGTATAAAATTGCAACTTACTTTCGTTAAAGTATAAAGCTCGGTTTTTTAAAAAAATGCTTGAAATAATATTAGAAATTACGGCGTCCATTTTCAGACACCTAGGACGGTTCCAATCTCAGTCAGACACATTGAAAATTTACAATAGGTTCGAGCGGTTGTTCAAAATCAACCCTTTCGTTTGGTTTGTCGTTTGACATTCCTTCACAGAATTTCATCCTTACAGGGTACACTATAATTTGGTAATAATACGGGCTGTGTTATTTTTTTCAAAACCAACCGATTCTATTACTGACAAGGGTAATTGATTCTTCAAAAATCTAATAATACCATTTAGCTTTCGTCGGGTAAATTTTTCAAGTGGGCCTTCAAGGCCAAATCCTAACCTATACGAAATAGCAAAAAGTACTTAACTAGTCTTAAGGCCAATATTGCTGAAAATATCATAAAATTTTTGAAAAATCAATTATCGTTGTCAGGAAGCGAGTCGACTGATTTTGAAAAAATAAACATACCTGTTATTATACCAAATCATAGTGTAGCTTGTAAGGATCAATTTTTGTGAAAGAATGTCAAAAATCAAGAATTGATTTTGAACAACCGCTTGTATCTACGGTGGGCTTTCAATGTGACTTAGGGGTTGGATCCGTCCTAAGTGTCTGACAATGGACGACGTGATTTCTAATATTATTCCAATCAAATTATATAAAAACTGAGCTTTTATACTTTAACGAAAGTAAGTTGCAATTTTATATGTCTTTGGTACCTGTTTTCTTTCAAAGCCACCATGATCAAAACTTCGTTGTCGGAGATCATTTTTACCTGTATTGGACATACACAGAGAAACTTTTATAACATGACGAAGGTCAGATCGTTGTGGGATCTTGCTCTACTGTTGTAAAAGAATATTTATATCTTCACAAGTTTATTTTTTCCTTTTATGTTCTGCCTGATTTTAAAATGTTTGTTTTATATAAACTAGTTTTTTTTTAAGTTTTCGTGAGATATGTTTTACTTTTTTGTAGTGAAAGTAAAGAAATCGTCTTTTTTAATTTGTTAAAAAATTATACCTCTCCATTACTAAGACTCCACAAACTAGATAGTTTTTTCACTTTATTGTGGTCTTTACTTCACAGGTACTTACTAAACAGTTGAAGCTAATTTGCGAATTTACTTATTTATTTCATGCTCATTATGTGTAATCAATTCACCCTAAAAAATGGGAAGGCACAAACCTAAAAGTGGGATGTTTATGGGCCGTTATTATGTATGCTAGTAGCCCCTAAATAACATAATGCGAACATCAGCGAAATAGCAACTATTTTACGATTCTTCCTGTATCCAACAACTTTTTAATGTTTCTCAGTCTTACTTTCTTAATAACATGTAAATAAAATAAGTTCAGAGATCTTCAGTATGTCAATAACGGGCAATATTTAACTATGACATTTGGATGCTATATTTATGTAATAATCTATTTTTATAATAAAACTGTAGAGGTCGAATTTCTGTACAATGAAAAAAATGCTAAAAACCGAGTCAGGGGATGTAAGAAGTGAAATATAACTAAATTAGATTTTTTAAATTTTATGTTTCTTGTTTTGTCTGTTTGTCTGTCTGTTTGTACCGGCTAATCTCTGAAATCGACTGGACCGATTGTATGGTGGTAGCTTATATCCCTGGTCAACATATAGGATACTTTTGATCCCGAAAAAATAAACGAGTTCCCGTGGGATAGTTAAAAAACCGCACCACGCGGGCGAAGTCACGGGCATCAGCTAGTAATAAATAAATACTAACAATAATATAAAAAAGCTTGTCACTTAATCTTTAATCTTAATTTTCCTTATCATATTTTATTCCCGAAAACAAGTATATAAATATTTATTACTTATTTATATCGATATTAACTTAGAAGTGCAATAATTCAATAGTAAAATTACAGTAAACCAATATATATTAATATCGATATCAAGACAACTAGATCAATAACCAGGACAACAAATGTCAAAATGAAAAATACTACTATATAAAAGCAAGAAAAATTTAATTAAAATATGGAGCAATTGAGATTTGATAAGGTATTTGGACATGATAACAATCCGGACACGTGCACGCCTACCACCTGCTGTACCCGCCTCGCCCTGCTCCACTTGGTCGGCAACGGATGACGAATTCGTCTCGCCGGCGGCTACCGGGGCGTCAAGCACCAACGATGAGGGGTCAGCGTCGTCCGCCCCATCGCGAATACCTGTGCGGTGCTGTGGACAGCGACCGTCGGCAAGCTTGGGGCCTCTGGGATGTATCCCGCACCCGGTCCCCATTACCGGTGGTGCTCTTTCTAAATACCAAAGACCTTCACAATCGCGAGGTGAACAATCTCAGAGAATATATCCTTGAGATGGACATGGGCTTGCATAGGGATGTTGTGGCAGTAGACAAAGATCTTACCGCGCTATCGTTGACTAAAGAAAGTTGGTACAATCTGGCAGCACTGAGTGCCTCCGACCACATTATCGTATAGAAGAGCAAGAAGCTGCATGGCAGGTTTTATCGAGCCTTAACAGAGCCCAATGTTAGCATCGGTAAAATGGTTAAGGTTCGATAACCTCTTTGGCGAAACCGAAGGTTTTGTCTTTGCAATTATGGACGAAGTTATTAAGCCGAATAACTACTGGAAATATATCCTGAAGGATGGCACCTTACATATCTGTCGGGCATGCTATCGCCCAAGTGAATCCCTCAGGCATATTGTTTCTGGCTGTTGTTCACATCTTTCTAACGGCGAATACTTGCACAGACATAACCTCGTTGCCAGGATTATCCACCAGCAACTTGCTCTTCAATGCGGTCTTGTGGAAACGGAGGTGCCTTATTACCAGTAATCGCTGGAGCCAGTTCTCGAAAAAAGTCGTGCCACGCTCTACTGGTATCGATCAATTATCACAGACTGCACTATTGTAGCCAATAAACCTGATATCGTGATGATAGAACAATCTGCGTGACGAGCAATGCTCGTTGACATTAGTATCGCATGACGATAATCTCATGAAGAGAGAAAAAGAAAAACTAAGTAAATACTTAAATCTTGCTCACGAGATTACTGCTATGTGGCGTCTGGAGTCAACGAGCATTGTGCCGATAGTTGTCACCGTCAACGGTCTTATAGCGAAGAGCTTCGACCGTCATCTAGAGAGGCTCTCTCTAAGAGGTTGGGTGAAGGGCCATATACAGAAGGCAGCAATCTTGGACACGGCACGAATTGTGAGGCAGTTCCTGTCTCTAGAGCCCTAACTACTGGTAGTTGGGACTCTAGGTCGCATTACCGGCGGACATCAGGTTTTTTAATAAGTGTGGTTTTTAAAATTATTAAAAATATTAAATCACTTGAAATTAAATAAATATGTATATAATAATAATAATACAATAACAATAAAAATAAAAGTGATAGTGAGTGATAATACTTTTAACATTTTTTATATATTGATTTTTTGTAATTTAATTTATTACTGATTATAATTTAATGACATGTTATTAGTAATTGTAATAATAAATAATTTGTTTCAATTATGCTAATCTGGCAAAAACATGTGTACCATAATTATAATTGCTCTAACACCTTTTAAACGGTTGTTTTGGAAATAAATTAATTTCAATGCTGAGCTGGTGTTAATCTATTCGAATTTTCTAAATGTTTATATTGCCATTATTATGCCAACATCGTCATAGTCTACAAATGATTGTAAGGCCATTTCTATTTCGTAACAAATATTGTTCTTTTTGAAACTAATAAAATTATTATTTTCAGTTTTAGTAATCATGTGATGCTAAGAATGAGTAAAGCGCCGTACTGGTCCAGATTAGGGATTCTATTTGCGAAGATGCTTTATTCAGTAATCAGTAACTTGAATCCCAATGAATTTATTTCCGCAGTGAATACGCCACTTTTCCCACTGGGAAATCAACATGATAGCTCTGAATTTCTCGGGTAAGATTTTTATTTATTTTGAATGGTAATTGAATAATAATTGGTATTTTTAATTTTATCTACCAACTCCCAAAATCTGTTGCCAGTATTTATTGATATTTTTTAACGGACTTCCGAAAGGAAAGAAGTTTTCAATTCAATTATATGTATTTTTTGTAACTTTGTTACCCGGTGTCTCCGTCAAGTGTGGACCGATTTTTTTATTCGAAAGAGTATACTTTTAAGTCACAAAGTCGGAACCTAATCGGATCGGAGTGGATCCCAGGATAATCGAGCCTATCCCTTGTTGAAGAGAGCCTACACTCATGGAAAAGCAATCTTGTATACGCGTGCCAGTGGTAAAGTTTGTACAGGTGCTTAATATATTATTTCTAAAGTTATTCAAGTATTTGCACAACTGAAAAGTAGTTTTGTTTTTAACAAAAACAATGTCGATTTTAAATTAATAAGCAAAAAATAAATATTTTCTACACCTCGAAGTCGATGGGAAGTAATGTATAATAATGAAATATTTTTCAAATTTGTTGTTGGTTTTTTTATGTTTTAGCACCGAACTTAAAATGTTGTAGAAAATACATATTTTTGTTTTTTAGTTTCAAATTGACTTTGTTATTTAAAAAAGTATATTCTGGGGTATCATTTCATTTTTAAGTTAAATAATATAAACAAAATCCTTATTATCAATCACGTCATGTCCTCCGTCTTATCAATTTTTTTTTCGCTGTCTTCGATATGTTGCCATAAATGTAACTACACACGAAATAATATGTTAATGCACAGGCGTGTGGGCTAATGCCCCATTTGCTATATCTTTTATATAACATGGCAATCTTTATTAATAACTTATTTCTTATAGGTGTTAATGTTTGCGCTTGTGAAGTCGTAAAAATGTGTGTTCGTTTAACTTTTTAATTAGAGTGTGAAAAATTCTGAAACTATTCAATGTAGAACTTATTAAAAACATTCGCCGAAGATTTTATTTAACGTGATACTTTGATTATTTTATTTGATATGGGGGTTATTGGGTAACAAAAACCCCAAAATTAGGGATAATTTCTGAACAAGAAACAAATATATTTTTTTATATGTACATTTGATTTTATTTTAATGTTTAAGAAAACTAACTTTAATTTCAGATTTTTTTTAATGCTTTTACAATCGTATGAGCATTGTTCAGACAGGAATTTCGACTATTCCAAGCCAGCAGTTATAAATAATGACGCTATATATCCAAGCACATCGGAATCAACCGCATCAGTATCTCATGTTCAAAGGTATATAATGCTATTGTTTGGTTCATATATATGCAGATTAAGGCACAAAGGTCTATGTCAAGAGACATAATATAAATAGAATAAAAAATATCATAGAATTAAAAATAGATCAATTTTTTTTTCTATTGTATTAGTTCAGCAGACAGACAGACGGCCCACTTGATGAAAAGCGGTAGAATATTTAATATTAGCGAAAATTATTAACTTTAAAAATTTACAAAATGTTTAAACAAGATTGATAAAGTAAAAGCTTGTATATGGACAACATGTTTACTATAGAAATATTTTTAAAAAGAGAAAAAATAAAATCCTAAAACCCTACCAAAACCGAATAGTTGGAGGATGTGATAAAAAAAAGAGACTAGGTGCCCCTGAAATGCCAGGTGATAATATGCCATTAGGGTATTTCCTATCAGTTACATTACTGGATACCATACGAAAATAATTTTCCAACCTAGGTGTGTTACCGCACATACCATGATAGTTCTACGTTAATTTTAATGGACTTCCTGACGATTTGGCGAACGACTCTTACATTTACTCTACCCGAATACTTCATAAATTTGAATCGGGGTTCATCTAAAAATAGACAATACTCGACAATCATAGTTTAATATTCAAAATCAAATGATTGTTTATTCTAATAATTCTGGCCACTCAAAGGTTGTAATAAATCTGAAATCGCTCTCAGCGATAAGGCTACCTATTGTCTAATACTTGTCGTAACATGTGTGTGGTAAATTAGCTTCAAGAAGTTTTTGCGTTTGTAGTAATATTTGTGTATTTATAGGAATTAAAAACTTGAAATTTAAAATTCCTTGTACAATCAGCAAAAAGAGGTTTGTTACATTTTGAAGAAGAAAATATATTTGCAGTCATCAATGGTCAATGGAGAAAGTCAAATCTATAATATTATAAAATTTTAAACATGCCATGTCTGTATCTTGAAGCTATTAAAAAAAAACAGTTCACGTAAAAACCAGCGCCGATTTCGATGCAGTGTTCACTGATCGACAGCTAATTCTTAGACTTAAACTGTGCGCTACTTTTTATCCTGAGATTCCCGTGGTAATTTTCCTGGGAATTATTTCAAATGGTAAGATTTAAAAAAAATATTTCGAATGTGATTTTTTGCTAATCGATAGCAAATTTAATGGAATGAGATGTGTGATATTTTTTATCCTGGGAATCCCACAGGAATTTCAAGTCAAGCGTGGACGAAGTTGCGGACGTATCCTAGTAAATAATAATTATTTACTAGGATACGTCCTAATTTTATTTGTGGTTCATCCTTGTTGTTAATTGTTCAGTGTTATTATTTGTTGGTAATTGTTGTTACTTGATGTACGTTGAAACGTGGTCGAGGTAAGCCTTTGAATTCCCGAACTAAAGAAGTCTTGTATATTAGGTTGGGGAATAAGTTTCTTCGTATTTTATATAAAAATTCAAAAGGTTTTTTTACAAAGTTTATTTACATTTGACTAAAGTATGTAGGTACCATTTTGTTGGATAACTTTTTGCCATCTTGTAGGTAGGGACGTGATCCCGTTGCTATAAAAATTTTGGGGCTTCTGATCAAAAAACTGCGACAAGTGGTTTTGGCAGTTCTCTCGTGATGTTAACCTGACACTGCCCAAGGAATTCTGCAGAGACCGAAACAGGTGAAAATCTGAAGGTGCAAAGTCAGGACTATACGCCGGATGCATTAACACCTCCCAGCCAAACTCTCTTAATTTTTGCTGAGTGGCTAAAGATGTGTGAGGTCTAGCGTTATCGTGGTGAAAAACCACACCCCTTCTGTTGATTAATTCCGGGCGCTGTCTCTCAACTTTTTGCTTTAATCTCATCAGTTGTTCGCAGTACAGTTCAGAATCGATGGTCCTGCGTGGCGGTAACAGCTCATAATGAATAATGCCCTTCCAATCCCACCATACACACAGCATCACCGTGTTGCGAGTTAACCCGGGTTTCGCCACACTCTGTGAAGCCTGACCGGCCTTTGACCACGATCTTTTTCGCACGTCCTTGTCGTGCGTGATCCACTTTTCATCACCAGTTATCAGCTTCTTCAAAAATGGTTCGGTTTCATTACGTCGTAATGAAGAATCACAATTGAGTACACGGTTTATTAGGTTTCTTTCAGTGAGCTCATGAGGCACCCAAATATCGAGCTTTTTTGTGTACCCAGCTTTTTTCAAATGCGCCAAAACCGTTTTGTGGTCAATTCCCAGTTCTCCAGCTACATTGTAACTACTAATATGCCGATCTTGACAGTAACAGGGCGACCAGAGCGACGTGTATCTTTGATATCAAAATTTCCGGATTGAAAACGCTTAAACCAAATTTGCGCTACTCTCACAGATACTGCATTAGGTCCATAAACATCACATTTTTTTTTCGCGGCTTGTAATGCATTTTTACCTTTTTTGTAGTAAAATTTTAAAATGTATGGAATTTCTTCATTAGATTCATCTATCATTCTAACAATAAGAAAAACAAATGAAAATCAGACATTTTCCTAATTTGAATTTGGAATTGTCTTCTTTAAAATTAAAACTTTTTAATGATACCAAAACCAGCCAGATACAAATGGTATAACCAAAGAGATCTTATTACAAGTTCATACATACTATATGCGAAAAGACCTTTTCCCCAACCTATTAATTTGTACAAATATTTCGAAAATGAGTGCAATAGCAATCCGAACAGTACTATGACTCCCGCTGAATTAGTTGTTAAACGAACCGGAATTTCATTGACTTCCATCAAAAAGGTGCTATCAGAAAACAAATGTCAAACTTGAGAACAGGGACCAATAATTAGTAAATAGTATTAGTTTATTTATTTATGTGCTGACCGTACACCACTACAAACGTAAAAACGTTTCGAAGCTAATTTACCAGTATTTTCCTATTAATTTTGTTGTATGTGTGCAATAAAGAATATTCTATTCGAATCTAGTTTTATCTATAATAAGTGTTAGGACTTTATGAATTGAGGAAATTTCGAAATGATACACTGGACGACGATGATGATTAATTCATATCTTTCTTAATTAGACAAGCTCCAAGTCAAACAAAAACGTCATTCTCTTCAGCTACAAACAAATTAAAAATAGAAACGAACGAGTTTGTAACAATAAGTATTATTTTATTTTCAACGTGTTTTATTATATTATATTATAACTAGGATATTCCCGCGACTTCGTCCACGCTTGACTTGAAATTCCAGCGGGATTCACGGAACACAAAATATCTCAGCATTTAACAAAGAATGTAAGCTATCGTTTTAGTGGAAGCTGTGTCAAAATACGATAATTTTTATGCACCCTAACAACTTTAAACCGCTCCCGGGAAAATACCCGCGGGATTCTCGAGATAAAAAATATCACACATTTTATTACATACAATTTGCTATCTATGAGTGGAAAAATCGTATTGGGATTAGATTTTTTTTCAATCTAGCTATTTTAAAGCATTCCCAGAAAAATTCCCGCGGGTTTCGAGGAATAAAATGTAGCGCAGATTTAAAATCTAAGAATTTTCTGTCGATCAGCGAAAACCGCATCGAAATCGACCGAGTAGTTTTTACGTGAATACCGAACAAACAGACAAGAAATCTAAAAAGAATTTCATCCTTTATATAGTCAATTCCAGTTGTTTTTTTTTAATAGCTTCAATTTATGCATGGCAACATGCAATGGCATGTTAAGAATTTTATAATATTATAGATATAAACTATATAAAGTTGACTATGATAAATTTATGTATTGAATCACACTTACGGAAGGCTTCAACAATCGCTGAGCAATGTTAATTGGAAATCTATGTTCTATTGGAAGTCTTTTATAGAATTTGAGATCGGACACTAATAATCTCGGGCTGTTGTGGCAATTTCTGAAAGAAAATTGAAAAGCCCACGATCGTTCAGCCTTTGATTTCGAATATGACTAATTGAACTCATCGTCGAATAAGTTATATAATTTAAGTATATTCTTATATTACAGTGATTCTGCATCTAGTAGTCACCGCCCTCCCTCCCCGCGACCCAGTAGCAGCACAGGTGGTAAGAAATCTTAAATCATAATGGTTCTTTTCTTTTTTTATTGCCAGGATAGAAATTCAGAAAATAGTTAGACTGCCTACCTAATTTTTTTCTTTTTACTTTCTTCAAAACTGAGAATGTGATCTTTTATATGAAGACACAGCTTGCGTTATTACGTATCTATAGCACTAAATCATAAAAAAACTAATACAAATCCTATAGTAAGCCGGTGCGGATGCTTACATGCATGTGCTCACACCTGCACTCGGCATAAACTCTTACTATTATAATTAAACAAAAAATGAATATAATAAAGAAGGAAAAAAAAACTTTTAAAATATTATTGCGCGCTTAAACGATTTTGTTAAAAAATAATCTTATTTTGACTTTAAATGAAGCAACAGAACCAAAAAATATGTCTATGTTCTTGCGGATTGTGTTACAACCAGATGTCATGCGATATATAGGGGAATGTTGGCCAAAGTTAGTCCTGCAAGAAGGTAAGTAAAAAGTTTTGCGATTTTGAACTCGACTACCCATGCGTGGTATAGTGAATGACATTTTTTCAAGCGTGTCTGGGGAATCTATGAGACCATGTAGTAGTTTAAAGGCAAATGGGACGTCAGCAATCTTTCTGCGGTTTTCTAGAGAAGAAACATTGTAATGTTGTAGTCTTAGGTTGTAGCTCTGTAAGCTATGGCATTTATTGTCCGAAAACGTAACTTGATACATAAAACGTTTTTGCACACGCTCGATCCGTCCAGAGTGAACCTGACAACACGGATTCCATATGATACTACAATACTCTAGAATACCACGCACGATCGAATTATAAACGATAATGGATAAGTCTGGATCATGAAATATTTTCATTTGACGACTGATAAAGCCAGACAATTGAGAAGACTTTTTAACAATTTTATCGATGTGATGTCTAAAACTTAAGGTACTATCCATTATTACACCCAAATCTCGTACCGTTTTAGTTTCTTGGATATATATGGTGTCTAATGTGTCAGCAACTGTGCAACGAATATTCTTCCTGGTGAACTTTATGTGGTAACAGTTTTCCGGGTTTAATACCATTCCGTTGCTCAAACACCAGCCTTGAATATTATTTATGTCAGATTGTAGTTTGTGACTATCTAATGTGTTGTTAATAATACGATATAGTTTTAAGTCGTCAGCGTATAGTTTGTATTGGCTTTGGATAGTATCACAGAGGTCGTTTATAAATATCAAAAAAAATAATGGACTAATGACAGGTTACCCTGGCTTATGGACGCTTGTAATACAAGGGGCGTTGCCGACTTCTAAGGGGACTGGAACCTGATCATTGATACTGGAACATAACGCTAGGTTATTAGCGATTAGGTTTAAAGCAAGTCGACATAATAATGTCGACTTGCTTTAAACATGGGTGGGCCCCATCCAGGCGAGCAAATGCTTATTTATTTCTCATATTCTGAAAGTACGCTTGGAGTTGCCTGATCACACGGATGAAAACAGTACTTTTCATCTCTGGAAAACGATTTTCCCTCAAACAATTTAAAAGTGGATAATACATGCGACTCATGTCCCAACTTTTTTTAAAGCCACTGTTAAATCACGGCATAAATTGTAGTAAAAAAATATCAAATTTTTGTAAACTCATTATATACTTATAAATTTCTTTTTACTAAATTATTTTTTAATTTACATAAATTTGAGCTAAATATTTACCATCCTCAGTGACAAAAAATACGGGCTGGTAGATTTCCACAGAAAAAAAAATTACTTGACGTATTTATTTACTTATTATTTTAAATATATAATAAAAACTGATTATTTAAAAAAACAATTACTTTTCTAATGAAAGAAGTACTTGCTTTTTTAAACTAATCAATTTTTATTTACTTTCCTCATTCGAAATGAAAAGCAGAGTGTTAACCTCGAGTAGTGTAAAGGCCTATTTAGACACTCGAACTATTAGCGCCCTCGCTACAATCTACTTTTACCACCTGGCTGTGCGTTGATGTTTTAGGGTGGCTAGCGATTGCTGTAATCCAATTCTGATAATACTTTTTCATAAGAGACTGACGACGACGCTAATGACACTTAATGGATCACGATAGGGATCTATTAATATTACAAATTCCAAAATAACTCTGCCTGTTTGTCTGTTACGCTTTCACAGAAAAACTACTGGACCAATGTAGCTGAAACTCAGTATATATATATTTTCGATGCCGAGAATGAACATAGGATTTGCCTTTTTGTCCCGAAAAATGGGATAGTTTCCGGGATAAAAATATATTTGTCTTTTTGTTTATGCTTTTACGGAAAAACTAGGCTGATTTGGCTGAAATTCGGTATATATGTATATAATTTTAATACCGAGGATGGACAAGGGATAATGGGATAGATTTATGTAAAGGTTATCCCAGAAAGTAGGATAGGTATTTTTTGTGATTTGCCCTTTTTTGTCATTTTGGTAATTCTGATCATTCTGGTCATTTTGATCATTTTTGTAGTTTACAAATAGATAGACGGAAGATAGATAGATAAAACTAGAACGGGTTGAAATAGAGGATGAAAGTTTGTACGGGAGGTTAATTATTTCTCAAGTTTATAGATATAAAAAATTGTCAACTATAAAAAAATGCGATAGTAACTCCATCTGTCTGTAAAGCTCTCACAGAAAAACTATTAGGAGTACTGGTTCGGTTTTGATGTACTTTTGTTTAAATATCGAAAACGGACATGAATACTTTTCATGCTGGGAGATGGGATAGTTTGCAATATAAAATAAAATTAATTTTCCCGGGTGCAAATAGCACTAACATAAAAATTTAATACAATGTAACCTGTATTGACGCCTGCTCTTTAAACAAGAGGCACGCACTACAGTTTGACCCGCGGCGCAACCGCAAGCTGGACTCTTAGTGTAGCTATGTTTGAATGTTTGTTTACGTAACTTACTACAATTGTAATACTATCATTGGTAGTACGGGAGGAAATCGGGCCATTGGAGTTCATCCAAACTTTCTTGATACTTAGCAATCGTTTATTGCACACGGCGCTCACTCCTTCATGTCATACATGTACAAGCTCCCTCGGCTTTATCAGAAGCGCTGAGTTATAGGCCTTTTCAAAAGTGGCATAAAGATATTTTTGAAACTCTAGACGAGGCAGGCAACGCATCGTCTTCCTTAATGTTGCATAATTCAGTGTTCCGCAAACTTTTTGTGTTCAAGGTACATCTATGAAAACGAAAATTTTTGGAGGTACACCACAAATAGAAATCATTTTTTAAGTAAGCCAAACGAAACAAAACGCCTCGCTCGTGCGCTCGCGTGATTTACCTACATATTTTATGTGTAACTAAGTATGTTTATTACCCTTACATTATTTACTAAAAATAAGTTTATGGCTTAACCTTATTTTACCGAGGCACACCAATTAATGACCACGGTACTCCAGTGTGCCGCGGTACATACTTTGCGGAACACTTTCATAATTGTCAATGGGCTACGGTAATTACTATCAGGAGCACTGTCTGCTCGTTAAACATAAAACATACATAATATTAAATTTATATACTATAGTCACTCAATTTAATATTTTATTTTTTAGGGTCGGGCCCGAACTTACGAAAACGCCCGAGTGTGGAAGCCTGTCCAGTTACTAGGAAACGCGCCCGAAAACAATCCTTTATTGATGAAATGTTTGCTGGCGAATTACTCACTCATATTCAGTGCACTGTCTGCCGTTCGTTGTCTCTTTCCCGGGATGTGTTCCGTGAACTACAATTGGCGTATCCAGATAAACGCGATGCAGGGCGGCACACTATCCAACACCTTTTGGATTATTATTGCGCAAAGGAAACGATGTCCGACGATAATAAATATTTCTGTAACTATTGTGGCACTTTATGCGATGCTGAGAAAAGCGTACTTATTGAAACTCCGCCCAAATATCTTATATTAGTTTTGAAAACATTCAAGTAAGTATACTTCTGTATAAGTTTAATGAAACCATGCAATTTGAAAACCTAACAATTGACATATTATATTAAATTGATTTTTGTATATATTATTTGTATTTACTTATGTATTGTGCTTGTTTAAGTATATAAAACTTATGTCAAAACAAGGTATCATTGCCAATAATCTCAATAGTTTTGTAATTCCATGTCATTTGTGGTATGTTTATTTCGTCGGCTCTAAAATTTCTTGCTAGATTTTGATTTTGCACAACTGGAACAATTCTAGAAGTCTAGAGATTTTCTCGCTGTTTCGTTTATGTAGACTTTGTTTTCTTGTCCCCGAATACTTTTGTTTTTGTAGATAAAAAACTTCGTTATGTTCTTAAACTGTAATATGCTGCCTACATGGTCTTTAAAGTACCTTTAAACTAAAGTTCACGAAAAGCGTTTCATATTCCAGTCTATAAAAAGCAAGTAGTTAAATAGATATCTGAACAACACAATCTAGCTGTGGCAATAACACTTGCTAAAGCTCATTTCTTTTCTGACATTTATTTTTTATATTTCATAGGGGCTTAGGTTTTATTAGCTATCTACAATATATCACAATTCCTATATTGATAACAATTTTATTTTAATTTTCATTTAGTATATTATATACTTTTAAATTTTAAAAGATTACTTATGGCATTTTTTATTACTATTTTTTAAAAGTATTATAATATTTTAAAACATTTATTTGTAATGATACTATACTCATTTTTCATATCGTCGGCATCAGTGCAGGATCTGGAAGTACCTTTTCTTCAATTTTATTTTCGGCAATATTGTGATATATGCATGTAATATGCAACGATTTTGACAAAAAAATAATATCAATAAAATTTAGTTACAAGGTCCTGCACTGACGCCGACCAGATGTTAAATAATCAGAACAATTATTTAATAATAAGGTTTATATCGTTTATTTCTCCCACAACAATACAGTTCACTTAAATAAAAAAAATACATTATTATACATAGGCGTACAACTTTGCTTCCGCCGTTTTTTTCCGAAATTCGAGGCTTTATTGTAATTAAACTGGTTATACATTTATGATTCAAAGTATTGTCCATCGCTGGCCACTACTTTCTCCCATCTTTCGGGCAGCGTACGAATCCCGCGTTGAAAAAACTGGTCATCTTTTGAAGCGATCCACGAATCACATCCAATTTTTTACTTCTTTATAAGACCGGAAGTGCTGGTCAGCCAGGCCGTGTGCCATTGATTGAAACAAGTGATAGTCCGAGGGAGCAACGTCTGGAGAATACGGCGGGTGAGATAGGACTTCCCATTTCAACGTTTCGAAGTATGTCTTGACCACTTTCTCAATATGGTGTCGAGCATTGTCATGATGTAAAATCACTTTATCATGTCTCTCGCTGTATTGCGGCCGTTTATCTTTCAATGCTCGGCTCAAACGCATTAATTGCGTTCGATAACGATCGCCTGTGATTGTTTCAGTCGGTTTTAACAACTCATAATACACTACACCGACCTGGTCCCACCAAATACTGAGCATGACCTTGGAACCGTGAATATTCGGTTTGGCCATCGACGTGGAAGCATGGCCGGGATATCCCCATGATTTTCTGCGCTTAGGATTATCGTAATGAACCCATTTTTCGTCCCCAGTCACAATGCGATGCAGAAATCCCTTCCGTCTTTGCCTTGCAAGCAGCTGTTCACAAGCTAACAAACGCCGTTCAACATCTCTCGGCTTCAACTCGTACGGCACCTAATTTCCCTGTTTCTGAATCATTCCCATGACTTTCAGTCGTTTTGAAATGGCTTGTTGCGTCACTCCCAATGACCCTGCCAATTCTTGTTGCGTTCGACACGAGTCTTGATCAAGTAATGCCTCCAATTCTGCATCTTCGAAATCTCTTCCGCCACCATGCTGGTCTTCGACGTCAAAATCGCCGTTCTTGAAGCGTTGAAATCACTCTCGGCACATTCTTTCACTAATAGCGGCCTCACCATAGGTATTTGAGAGCATTCGATGAGCCTCAGCCGTAGATTTCTTCATATTAAAGCAGAAAATTAAAACCTCCCGCAAATAATGAGAATTTGGCTCTTAAGCTGACATGTATATTCGAGAATAACTTTATGATGCAGACACAAATCGACTAATATTTCGATGGTGTTATGTTTACAAATACCTAAGCTTATTGTATGACATCTACGATCTATTTATTTCGTCTACCACTTACCGCTACAGCCATCTATTGCAAAACGGCGGAAGCAAAGTTACAACTTTGCTTTTATATATTTAGGTGTACACACCTAAATATATAAATAATAACAGCCCATAAATGCCCCACTGCTGGGCTCGGGCCTTCCGTTATAGCGGAACGGAGAGTATACCCGCCTCTCTTGTCCAAGGCCGTTTGCCAGGTTTGATATATCGGTTATCTCGATGTGCATATTGTATCACGATGTTTCCCTTCACCGTTGTTAGCACGTGGCAATTGTAATAATATGCACATTAGGTCAGAAAAATGCCTGAGTGATGCATGCGTTCCGGCCAGGATCGAACCCGCGCCCTTTGAGTGCGGGACGCGTGCGTTAGCCATTTCGCTACCACGACGACAGCATTATTATAGTTTAGTAAAATACTATATGGGTCGGAATGTTAGGCCACTAAAGCGATAAACTACAAACGTCTCCACTCAGCTGAGATGAGAATGTTGAGATGGATGTTGTGGTGTCACAAGAATGGATAAGGTAAGAAATGAGTACATAAGGGAATCTTTGAAAGTTGCACCCGTGACTGAAAAATTGAGAGCAAGAAGATTAAGTTGGTATGGGCATATAATGAGGAGGGATGAAAGTCATGTGACAAAAATAACGTTAAACTTCAAGATAGATGGGTACAAATGTAAAGGTAGACCAAAAAAAAAAATGGATGGATTGTGTGAAGGATGATATGATGATATGTAGTGTGACAGAAGATGTATGTCAGAGTAGAGGAGTGTGGAAGGAAAAGACATATTGTGCCGACCCCAAATAATTGGGATATGGTGAAAGAAAAGAGAGAGAGAGTAAAATACATCGAGTATAAGCCAAACTAATAAACCTTTGTAAAAAAATAAAGAAGAACGTTGTGGATAGCAAGCGACAAACTTAAACTAAACCTAATTTAAATGACAAAAATTAATTTACATAGCAGCTCGCTCCAACCTCTTATACTATATTTTGTATAACGTTTTTATCTTGCCAAGCTTGTAAGGAATTTATGGACATGTATTGCAGCATAACATTTTAGTAAGTCATGTCACTATTATAACTATAATAATATTTTTCGTTCCTTTTATTGTGTCTTGGTCTTATGAGTATGCACTGTTTGCTACAACTCCATTAATTCTTCAAAAGAAACATAAAACTTATTTAAAAAAAAGAGAACTTGAGATATAAATAGAATAAGAAATATAAAGAAAAACAATATTTAGCTAGACGTGTTGCTGGGGAGTTTCTTGCCGCTTCTTCTCCTTAACAGCAATAACACGTTGCGAAGCGGTGTACATAGAATAGGAAGAAACATTAAATTTTAACTTATATACCTTCAAAACGTGTTCTCCAGTGGAACGTATTTTGAATAAAAACTTTTGAATTTTAAAAATCTCTTTTTTGCGTATCTTTTACATGATTTCTATATTTTACCAACCATTTATTTGCCTTGTTACTAGTTAAAATTGACCTTGGGCACGCAATAGTAGCTTAGTTGTTAGCCCACTCGCGTCCCGAGCTCAAAGCACGCGGGTTCGCATCCTGGCCAGAAAGTATGCACCACTTGGGCAGTTTTTGACCTATTGAAACTAAAATAAATACGAAACTAAAAGTTAGAGCAAGTCAGAGACTTTGTATACCTAGAGTGCATGTTTCGCAGAGACGGAAAGCATGAAAGTTATATCGAAAGGATAGGAATTCCAGGTAATAAGGTGAATTTTGCGTTAGTCTTTATGAACAACCGGAAAGTTTCTGTAAAGGCACGCCTGGCTGTCCATCAAGGGGTGTTGGTGACAACACTAATGTATGGCAGTGAAAGTTGGTTACGACAGAAGAAGCATGTATAAATGCAGTAGAAGTAAGAGTTTTGAGAAGTATATGTGAGGTTGAGATTGAATGATATGATAAGGAAAAGTGTGATAAGAGATGGTTCTGAATTGAAAGAAGATATAATAACAAGACTTGAAGAAGGAAGGCGGTTTGGACATGTAGAGAGTGGATAAAAGGAGACTGATAAAATAAGTGTATAACAACAGTGTGGGTGGTATAGTTGGTGCTGGTAAACTGCGACGTACTTACCACGTTCAAATCGCAGATGTCCTAAAGAGTGACTAGATAAAAAGCACCTATAATAAACGTGTATGTATAAAGAGATTAATTAAGAAAAGTAGATGAAGCAACAGATGTATGTCAAGATCGTAGCAAGTGGAAATCCATCGTCTCTCCGTACCTCTATAGCAAACAGGCGTAATAATATGTAAGTATGTATGTGCACATTTTTACAATTATAACGTGCTACCGGTGAAGAAAAACTTCGTGATAAGTCCTGCACAACGAGATAACTGATGTGTCAAATCCGGCAATCCGCCTTGGATATATGTGGCGGGTATACTATGCGTTCTGGAGTATTATTTTAAACTATTTTAATAAATAAAGAACATCTATGGAAAACAAAATATTTTTGTTGATGAATTTATAAACAAAAAAACAAGCGACAAAATTAAAAATCTATCTGCGTGTATTTTGCCTGATTTCTATAATTTACAATCCTTTCATTTACCTTGCTACTAGTTGACATTTGACATAGATTGCATACAAATAATATTAATGTTCTACCAATAGTAAGGTAAAAATAAAATGAATAGTAAGATATAAAACCCTAGTATTTAAAGGGCTACCTAAATGGAGTTTGCTATCCCATAAGTACAAAACGAATCATATTAACTTCGTTCATAGTGTAAACATAAGTTAATATCTTATTTTGTCAACAGATTCCATACAAAAGTACAAATGCAGACGAAATTAATGCTGTCAACCCTTCACAATCCAACTGTGACATTGCCTACAGTGCGATCGTCTGGCGTTCATAGCGTGTACAAGATTTATGCTCTTGTGATTCATGACGGCACCACACTCGACTCGGGCCATTATTATACAGTGGCAAACGACAATGATCAATGGTACGTATTCAACGATGAGGAGGTGTCAGCCATCGGTGACAGCTATCTCAGAAACATGGGCAGGTCATGCACACCATACATATTGTTTTATAAGCGAACAGATGTTGACGACGGCGTTGTACCTTCTTTAGAGGAATTGCCTCCTTTGTTACATAATTCAGTTAAGGCTCACAATAAAACATTCGTGGAGGCTGCCCCTCCGTGTCGTACGAGACCGTGACGTTTGAGGTCCGACAGTAAGAAAAACTACTACATCAAATGATTCTAATTAACAAAACATGGCGAAGGCAAGTAATCTATGTGTCAAATTATGTTTGTTATTGATATTCAGAGAGTTGTTATTTTATTTTCGTCCTTAGTTCAAATTATTTATCGCTATCATAAATAATTGTTACGTATTTGTTCAAATTGAATATGTTGTTTAAATGTAATTTATTACTCCCTCTGTGCCATAATAATATTAGCAAGTAAATATTAATATAACTTTAATCTTTGGCTAATACAACTCTATGTACATATGTTATGTTGTAGTTAATGTATTATTTTTGACCGATGAAGAAAATTGTTTAAAAATACAACATTTAGAATTCGGTAACCAAACTATTAAAAACCTAGAAATTAATTAAGCAAATAGCAATGGACTGTACCAACCAGGTTTAAAAAATTATAAATAACTCTAGTAAACTATATTGACAAAAAATATATATAGAAATGTAATTGAAAACTAACATATAAAGTAGTTTGCAATACACCATGGATATGGGGAGTGATATTTATTCCTATTATAATAAATGTGATGTTCTAAATTTATTTTCGTTTAATATTATTACTATGAGAGGAATTAAATTCATAGAAGCTCCTGCTATTATTATAGCACAGGGGAAGTGTCATTTTCAAAACAATTAAAATTTTACGTTAAGGTATACTAATTAAAATTGCGTTTTAATGGGTATTAAGTGTGATTTCTATGCAATAGGTAGTCCTGTGCGAGTCGGGACACGTGAAATAGACTTTACAAATACAAAGTGGATATAAAGTCTTATTTAATCCATATTTAAAAATAAATAAACGCTTTGTGTTTAAAAATTAACGCCGATCATGACGGCTGATGAGCATGACTGCACGGTATTAGCACATGTAGGACGCTTATTTTATTTTACCCCCACCAACGCCACCTTTTCCAATTTACCTATAAGAATACTAGCAGCGCCCCACGGTTTGACCCGCGTGGTGATGGGAAATCGTTATATTTTGGATAATTCACACTATATCTTTATAAATTATAGCCTATGTGTTATTCTGATATGTAAGCTATATTATTGTAAAGTTTCATCAAAATCCATTCAGTAGTTTTTGCGTGAAAGATTAACAAACATACATTCTTACAAACTTTCGCGTTTATAATGTTAGTAGGATTTTTTCTGCGGTACATAAATTGATATCTTGAGTACTATTCAAAATTTTATAAAAATATGAATAGGTTTTAATATATTGAAATGTCTCAAAAAAAATCTTTCAAAACTGATTAAATTAGTATATTATTGAAATTTTAATAATTTATGGCTAACAAACTTCTGAGACAAGAGAAAAGTTTGTAGTTGCACATTTTTTTCTCAAACATGAAAATGTTAAACTTAAAAATATATTTGCAATGTGCAAAACGAGTTTTTTATGTTATATATAATTGTTTCCAGTTTTCAACATTAAAAAGTCACTAATTTGACATTACGTTTTTACACACCCGCAAGGTTTTCACGTGTGCCAAATTTTATCTCTAGCTCCAGTAGTCCGTGAGATAATTATCTATGACATAGAGACAGACAATCGTCATAGGGTTCTTTTTTATAGGTTCTAAAATGTAAACGCGCTTAATAATTGTTAAAACGTAGTTTTAATTACGTCTGACAACCGTGAAAATCTAAGACAATCTCAATACGATGTATCTTGTAAGATATTTACATTAGAAAATAATTTTATGTCTTGATAATAATATTAATTAAAATTGTAATGGATGTAGACTTTTCTCAACTTTAAACTCACTATTACTTTGGCTGTGCAATTTCAAAACTTAGCAAGTGTTTCCCAAGACATTTTAGAAAACAGCACAGAATAATGTCATTAACTTCAAGTACATGTCATTCCAAAACTATTTATTAAGAGTAAACCATATTTTCATACAGTTTTAGCATGTTTTGGCAAACATAATATATCAGAAAATGCCTAGCATGACAATGAACATTTATTTGAAAAGTGTCAGTAGCTAGGTTTTGACATTGCACAGCTGAATTCTATTAAACCTCATATGACACTTGGTAATACTTAAAGGGTCTAAAAAATAATGCATGTCTCGCCCCTTTATCAGTTTCATTTTGCTTATAAAGTAACACTATAGTTTCATAGGAGTTTCAAAAGCGGGATTTATATGCAAAGTATTTGTGTAAATGGCTATCATTAATTATATCTGCTGCCTGTTGCTAAAATAGCCCGGTCAAATTAGCCCAAAAAATAGGGGTACCCTTGCATAAACTCACAAGCTGAAAATTTACAGGCACGTCAGTAATACCACTCTAATGAAATCCTGAAAAGTCCCCATTGATCCCGTGTGTGCAAAAGTTTTTATTTAAGGTCAAAGGTCGCAGAAATGGGTTTTTTGGATTTTTTGGTCAAAAGGTTAATTTTACGATAAAAATAGCTCAGACCAAAATTGTAGATCAGGTAATTATCTCTACTAAAATTGTCCTTATACTTATTTTTCTAAGATTTACCATTTCTGAGAAAAAGTCATTCGAAAGTTAGTTGGAGCTGTATTCTCAATAAAATGCACACGTTTCCATACCACCTATTAGGTAGTGTACGAGGCGCGTTTTATTTTTCACCCCAGGCTTAATTTAATAGATAATAATGATTATCGATAAAGCATAAAAATGTTAATTGTTCGGGATTTCTGTGAATAACCTTATCACCATATTTTAACTTTAATCGCAGTTTAACAGTTCTATTATCAATATTTGCATTTTTGCAAACATTTTTTAATTCTTCTATTGTTAACTGACAGTCATAACTATTTTCAATGTATGCCAGTATTTCTTCTATGGCGAGATTCAATGCTTCATCTCGGGGATGACCAGTTTTACTCCCAGTATATACATGATAATAGATGTAAAATTTGTAAGGTTACTTACACTTTTATTCAAAGAATCTTCTGAAAATAGACCAGTCTCGTTCTAATAATCATTTAAAACTATTACCACTCGCATAGGGTTTGAACATGATTTAGTTGCTGCTGAGGCTAGTTATCATCATGATTGCTGTTTCTTATTTAAAAACGCTCACTGGGAGTAAAACTGGTCATCCCCGAGATGAAGCATTGAATCTCGCCATAGAAGAAATATTTGCATACATCGGAAATAGTTATGACTCTCAGTTTACAACAGAAGAATTAAAAAATGTTAGCAAACATTCAAATGTTGATAATAGAACTGTTAAACTGCGATTAAAGTTAAAATATGGTAATAAGGTTATTATCACAGAAAACCCCGGCCAATTAACATTTATATGCTTTACCGATCATTATGGTCTATTGATTCAAGAATGGGGTGAAAAAAATCTAATAAAAAAACGCGCCTCGTACACTACTTAATAAGTGGCGTGGAAACGTGTACATTTTCTGGAGATACAGCTCCAGCTAACTTTCGAATGGCTTTTTCTCAGAAAAGATAAATCTTAGAGAAATAAGTATAAGGATAATTTTAGTACATAATTACCTGATCTACAATTTTTGTCTGAGCTATTTTGATCGTAAAATTAACCGTTTGGCCAAAAAATCCAAAAAACCCATTTTTGCTACCTTTGACCTTGAATAAAAAAAATTGCACACGGGATCAATGGGGACTTTTCAAGATTTTATTAGAGTGGTGTCCCTTACGTGCCAGTAAATTTTGAGCTTGTTGTGAGTTTATGCAAGGGTCAATGTCTATTTTGACCAGGCTAAAAAGGTCATTGTCGACAATCATTATTTTGGGTAATGAGCGTTAGAACAATGTTGCAGCATCAATATATATTATTTACATGTTATTGTGTAAACATTATGAAACAGTATATTATTACATTGGACTTATTTCATAATATTTTTTGAAAGAATTCCAATAAACGTTAGCCTTTTATCACAAACTAGCCGACTCATGCCCACTTCACTGGGCGTCATTAAAAATATTATTAATCACAATCAAATATAGTCTATATCACTCAGGAATGCCAGAGATTACTTCCTACAAACAAACTCACAAACTTTACCTCTTTGTAATACAGTATAGATAAATCACATTCTTTCTAAATGACCTGGCATTAAAATCTAATTTCCTATAAAAACGTACTTTGGACCTTTTAGTACTAGGTCATAGATATTACTCATTTATTTATATATACTATATATTTAGTTATATATTTTTAGACATATATTTGTTTAATCCATACATTTTTGGAAGAAGATAGAAATTTTATTGAATTTTACAACAGTTATTTATCCAAATACTTTGCAAAAAAGGTTCAAGTTTTGCAATCCCTTGAAAAACATGCGTTTATCTGAGTCCTTGTACACCTTTTATCAGCGTAACTGCCCAATTCCCGTTCTGATTCTGCTATCTTTATAATTTTTCGATATTTAACCTATAAACATTGAATATTGAATAGTGTTGTAATATAGTGCAATAATCAATTCGCATAATATAAAAATATATAGGTAATAGATATATGTTGCATCTCAATGTGCTTATAATATAAATGTTTATTTGTGTAGAACGAAGCATTGTAATAACTAAAGTAAAATAATAAAATATTTATCAAATATCAATTAATGAATGCATATTTGTTGTATCTCAGTGTCATAATATAATATGAGTGTTTATTTGTATAAGATGCAATCATAATAATAAGTAAAGATTAAAATTTTGATCAAGAATTAATTATCGTAATAAATGTATGTTACATCTCAATGTCTCATATGAATGTCTATCAATATTATATCAAACCATAATAATAGTAATGTCTAACAGTAAAATATTTATCTAAAATCGTTACAAAATAGATAATCATATCGATGTGTACTTCGTATAGAAAGATTCTTACAGGTTGTCTGAAGAAACATTAACCTTTTTTGTATATTTTCTGTATGTGTAATCGTCATTATAATATTTACATAATATATGTAGATTAAAAAGTCATCTAGTGATGGTGAAACTTCGCAACAGCTAATTAATGTTAATATAATTTTGTATAAAATGTTAATCTAAGGTATAACCATATATTATAACGCATGTATGTAGATGAACTTTAAATTTGAATAGGCAATTTGCTCTGAAAGATATGGGCACTGTACTGAAACGAGTTATCAATCCAAGGCTGACTTATGTGAGCTTAAAGCTGACTTAAGTTGGTTTAAATATTAAAGAGCTAAATTAGCTTAATAAATAATAACAATGCGAAAATTTAAAATGTTACAAACTGTAATCGGCTTTGTATCTTTTGAAATCTAATTTATTATTTTGACATATACTATTTCAATGTCATTGCCATGCATACATGTCATGTATTTTAAATCTGTTTAACCATATGCGAACCAGCTGTGATTAAATCTAGCCATGAAAAACACATTTGTAGTAGCATTAAATGCATAATCTACGTACTGTAGATTATTCATTTAATGCTAATGTAAAGTGAATAGAGATCAGAGAGACATCCGATTACAAAAGTATTATATTTTTCCATTTCTTACAGGATATGGTTTAAATGTATATTATTCGTTCATCTATGAAATAAAAATATTCATGCTTAAAATAATATGAATTCGTTAACATGCAATATTAATACTTTGGAATGAATTTATTTATAAGTGGTATTCCTAGAATTAAGTATTTATTACAAATGGAATAGCTTAAATCTTAATTTTGAACAAAGTTTATTAATGCACTCAAATTGAGTCATGTATTCATGTTACCTTCAAAATATTCAATTATTCTGAAAAATTAGGATCGGTAAGTAAATATGCCTAAAGTGAACCTTTTATTAGAATTTCGAAATATTGTCACATTTTTTTCAAGTAAATTACGCTGTTATTGAGGACAGGCAATCAGATAAACAAGTTATGGTGGCATAGTGGCTAACCCACCTGCATCTTGTTTCAATGACGAAGAAATATCGAAACCTATATATGCAACCTGCCACTTTTCCTCAGACAAGTGTTGACGGGTATACCATCTGTTCCCCTAACATGGGTAGGCCCGGGCTCCTAAGTGGAAGGTTTAAGGGTTAATATTATTACATTAAGATAAATTGTTTGTACACAAAAAGCCCTATCAATAAAGAGTACCATTATGATCTACACATTTCGTTTTATCCAGTATTGAATGTAAAATTTGGTTAATCAACTTTCACTTTATATCAATCCATAATATAGAAAGTTTAATTTTGTTAGAAGGGATTAGTTGATTATTCCTGGTCTAGTCTACTTAGCGCTGGTCGCTTACTTCGCTGGATAATCAAATATCGAAAATGTTCATTTCTATATGATTTTCGAACATTTAATCTCTTTCAGTTATCATTAAATTCATGTAAAACATAATCACAATGGATCATTAAAAAAAAATTAAAGGAATAAGTGCCTCAAAAGTTGATTCACCAATTTTGTGTTTTTATTGTACTTTATGATACCTAGGTATACCTTTATTTAAGATTTTTCTGAAATGGTAAAACTTAAAAGTTGTAACATTATATATATTTTTTTTCAATTTCAAACTTAATTTTATTTATCTAAAATGATGTAACCTATTTTTTCCCATAAACTAACAGTATTAAGTTACGTAACATTAATAATATATTAGTTTAACGGTTTGTTGTCTTCTTAAGTTAAATATATTACTATTCAAATTAAAGACATTTTAGAAAATATTTGTTTATTACTTATCTCTTTGAAGATCTGAAGATTTGAAGTAATGATATTATTAAAGAAAATTTTAATATATTATTATTATTAGGCTTAGCTAATCAATTGAAACACCGGGAAATTATTTGTTTATAAACATTATTTTTACATGACAATGCCACTTGTCAAAAAATTGCCGGGCCCGCAACTTCGTAGTGTTATTGCTAATATTGATATTTCCTGAACACTGTAAGATATCTCAATAAATCATACACGAAAATGGTAGTTGATATTTATGGATTTCGCAGTTTCGGAGGCTATTTGACACCACTTTGCTGTGTTCGATACTAATTTTAAAACAGACAAAATTCTAAAAACGGTAATTTATGGTTAGTCATCGAAAATAACAGTTTTCAAACATTTGCTTTAATTTTTTTAGAGTCACAGAAAAATTGTTTGATATTTTATACAAATATTCATATTCATATACAAAAATAAGCCTATACTTATACACTTTCAAGCGTTTATTTTACTTTTGACAGCTTGATGACGTGTCAGTTAGTAATGACCTAATGCGTTACCGATTCGAATTGTTATAAAAATCGACTAAGTTTTAATCAATTTATCTTATTTTCTTATATATTTTAGCTACAAATACTATACCGTGTAATAAATATTTCAATGTACATATTTTACATATATTAAATAAGCCATTTTTTGTAATAAAGTAGATATTTTTTTATTTTGCAATCGATTACTTTTCATTTATTTACGTTAAGTGTCGATGGTTTAATAGTCTGTGCGTTAGATGACACATAACATTACTATTACGTCAACTACAACAACAAAGTACGACAAATAACTCATTTGTTTCATGTGGGCTTTACTGTCAAGAAATATGTAACGTGATAGATTGTGCAAACGCCAGAACTAAATAAAGTAAACGCTTCGAAATAGTTATGCTTCTATATTTACAATCCGACTAATTTTCCACCTAAATTATTAAGTTTCTCTGTAGCTATTCGACTTATCTTCTTAAATATGACACCAGGCACCTGCGTAGTAAAAAGAATGAAATTAGACAGTGTATTTCTCTATTTCTTTCAATTTTAATTACGTTAACAGTTACAGCCTATTTAGTTAATCTAGAATCAAGTCACCTGAATTGGGGAAAGAGGACGAGTGAAGCGGGAGGTATAGGGGACTCATCCTCTACCATTTGTAGCTGCCGGAGATACGTCGTTTCTTTATTTAAAGAAAAACAAGAGTATTGTAGTATTAAGTTTCTTTACTCTGGAGTGTAATCAATCCAGTTTGTATTGCGGTCAGAGGTATTTAACCTTTTTGAACTGTACTTAATTTCCTTACCTCTAAAACTGAATTAACGACATTAGACAGGCCTTCGGCGCTTCCGACTATGGCTTGTCCAGCGCTATAAAATTTGTCACCGTTGTTTCCGTATTTTTCCTCTTCGCTTATAGTGTCCACTATCGGTAGAGGCTGGGAGAAAATATTTGATTTTTTAAGGCCAATTTTTATAGAGCTGAAAGAAACTTGATTTTTGCGAATTATTTGTTAGATAGATTAATAAAAGGAGGGACAGCTGTAAGAATAGCAGATGAGACATTTTTCAGTGGATATTTGAGGTATCGTGAAAAATTGTACATACTTCTTTTATGTACATACCTCGTTGAAAGGCAGTGGGGTTCAATGAACCAATAAGTTTTTAAAATAGTGAATATTTCACAAAAAAATGTTCTTGAAGCATTTTGAAATTTTACTACATGTCAATTTAGTATTTAAACAATTTATAATACAGAAGACAGATTATTTAGTCGCGTGTAAACCTCAGCCAGGCATTGACAGTTTTTTTTTGTATCAGTATAGTTACATTGTCTGTATGTATGATGTGTGTGCGGTATCATAAATAACATTTTGATAAAACATAGTATGTGTTGGCAACTTAAATTTATGGCAGCTAATATAAATTTATAGGAGATATTATGAATCTACAGTTGTAGTAATTACTCGTAATAATGTCATAATTTAATAGATTTTGTTAGGTATCACGAAACAATAGCTATTTTAAGGAAGATGTTTATTAATCTGTGGCAGTGGATAACAAGGTTAATTAGTGAATACAATAATGTTATATTTATTAAATGTTTTAATGGCATTTGTAACAGGTATTGTTAACACAAGTTGGTGGACACTTTAGATTGCGAACATTTAATTGACGTTACTTTCAAGTATTTTATAATATTTAACCGGTGCGTGAGGCGAGGTAGATAATTCTACCATTCGCCAGGCTTAGCCAGTTTAGATCTTCGATAAACTGAGTAAATTAAAAGTTTATTTATAGAAATGTTCTTGTGTGATTTGATAAATGTGTAGAATTGAGATGATATAAAGACTAATTGTGAGGCTTGGCGTGACTAGAAGGTTGGAGGTCACCGGGCCAGATTGGGCCAATTTTTTATGTTGTCTTGTTTATATATCCTAATGTGTTGCTATTGAATGATTGAATAGTTATTCTTTCTATTGTTTCTGTGGCTACGATATATGTATTTATTGATTTAATATGCGAAGTTTCGATGACACTTACAAATCTTCCTTAGTAACTTTTTGAATAAAGTCATAAAATATGTAAAAGCTTTTACAATGCTTCAGGCAAGTAATCACTAACATTACTATTAGGTACCTGAAACAAACCGGCGACAACGCCTTGTACGTTTTCATTGATTGATAGTGTCTTGCTACCAAGTCCTTCTGTCTCAAGTATTGCACCTTCCAAGGTTGTTACTGGTGCAGCAAATGGCCCACCAAAGTTGAATGAATTAATCTGGAAAATAGCATTAAATTGCATTTCAAATTCAATCTCGTGGGCAAGTATAAATAATTAAATCTAAAAAAAATCGATACTATATTAAATCTGTTGGGGGTGTAGAATTTGTACGATTTAAAAAATAACAAAAATCAGGTGCTAATTGGGACCAGTAGATTTCGAAAATGCAACTTGAGATTTTTTATATGTGTGCCTTCTGTAGAGCATCATGTGAAAACTACTGAATGGATTGAAATGAAACTCGATACAGAGATAGCTTATATACCAGATTAGAGCTCTGGATAGGTACTTTTAATCTCAATAAGTGACGTGGTTTCTGTGGAATAGACAACTATATCCAAAGAGATGGCGATTCGGTCGTGTTTTGTTAGTGCCGCTGTTTGCAATTCCTATTTTTTTTACTCAGTCCAACAGTTTGTTTTACTTTGTGAAAAGTCCATCATTTAATAAATTGTGATGCCCTATAGCATTAGTGTACCTATCTATATCATTTTCTAGAAACCTTGTATTGCGTAATAAATAAGCCATATTTAATACACATGTTTAAAAGTAAAATAAAAGCCAAAATAATGACTTTTAGCTAATTACATGCTGTTGTATTATTTTAATTAAAACATCTTCATTTCAATATTAATTGCGATTAAATTTAGGTATTATACGGTGATGATATTTTTTAGTTTGTGTAATACTATATATACATTGGGTCACACAGAAAGTTTTGCGAATATAAAAAAAAATGTTCTACAGGTAAATATTTTTTTATATAATAAAACTACGTTTTAACGGTTTTAAGCGAGGTAATTTATTTGATTATTATTATTCCTAGGTTTAATATTTTTTTATTAAATCTTTTCAAAGTACTCTCCACCAGCCTCTTTAAAAAGTGTCATGCGTCTGAACCAGTTTTCGAAACATTTTCCAGTCCGCCGCAGACACCTTGTTTACAGCTTGCTCGAACGCTAACAGCACATCTTCCGGCGACGAAAATTGTATCCCTTTGAATTGATTGTTTATTTTGGGGAATAAAAAGTCACACGGTGCTAGGTCAGGGCTGTAAGGAGGGTGACCCAAGAGTTTGACCGGCGTGCTGTCCAGGAAGTCCTTCGTTTTGAGCGCGGTATGGGCGGGCGCGTTGTCCTGGTGAAGCAGTAGCCCGCGGAGCCCTGTGTTTGGTCACAAGTTGCTCACAACAGAGAAAACTTCTGCCAAGCATTTGGTTATACCATTCAGCGTTGATGCTTCTTTGGTTCCGTAAAGGAATTAGCACCAAGTAGCCAGTCAAATTGAAAAAACTCGCGATCAAAATCTTCCTCCCGCTTCTAGATCGCTTCACTTTGGGAGGCGTTGATTCGTTTTGAAACACCCAAACCGTCGACAGGCGCTTCGTTTCTGGATCGTATTGATAAATCCTGGACTCATCACCTGTGATGATGTCGTAAACACGCCGAGACGAGCCTGCTTCAAATTTGTTTATCATATGTCATATATCATGGCACCACTCCACCCGCGCCTGCTTCTGAGCATTGGTGAGGGTGTTTGGCACCCAGCATGAAACTATCCTCCTCACGCGAAGATGCAAGTGTAGAATCTCGTGAAGGCTTCCCGATCCAATCTGCAGTACGTTCTAAAACTCTTGATACGTAACTCACCTATTGTCTTGGATTAAATTTTTCACTGCTAGCACATTTTCTTTCGTAATAGCCGTCAAACGGCGACCACTTCTTTCTTCATCCCCCAAAGTTAGTCAACCGCGTTTGAATTCGTAGTACCAACGATACAGTTGCCTTAGAAGGGCCTTCGTCCATGAATGTAATTTGAAGTCTATCGTACGATTCGTCTGGTTTCAGGCGACACTTGAAATCGTAAAAAATCATAACGCGAAAATGTTCCCGGAGCAGATCAATTTTTCAATGAGACACGATAGTTTAAATTAGCTCGCAAACAATGTGGAGGGACATTTTGAAATTGGAACGTACTTATTTTTAGTTATAAATAATCATATTTTCAAAATAGATTATAAGTGGCCTGGTATATATATTTATATATTAGGGTAGGTCAAAAAATCATTTTTTTACAAGTGACAGGGAAAAATGGGTTGCTAGACACCTTAAAAAAATTCTCGCCAAATTTGAGCTCTTAATTTTAATAGGAAGATCCTCCGCATCGCAGTTTTTTATTTTTTTCTTAGTCCAAAAAAATCATATCTCCGTTAGGAATTGATTTAGCAGCAAAATTCAATATACTTTTTTGTAGGAAATCGAACACTCTACAATAAACGTCTCTTACATTTTTATCTTAAATGTCACCATTTAACAAATATCGAAGATTAAAGTTTGATTATTTTCAGACAAATTTGTTTTTTGCTTATGAATATTGTAACTCATGAACAAAAAAGTTTGGGCCATATATATTTTTGTAGGAAATCGAACGCTCCACTCCGACCCACCCTAATATATATATAATACAAACTCACAGAACTTCACTATTATGTCGCCTGGAACAATGAATGTACTAATGTACGGCAATTGTTATATTTGTAGCATGTGAAATTTACCACAAAAAACGTAACTTCATAGACGTGCAAACATCAAAAGTAAAATTAATGGTTTTTTTTATTGTTTTATTGCGTGAGTTCAGCGGACAGGCAGACGACCCACCTGATGTAAAGTGGTTACCATCGCCTATAGACATTTGTAACACCAAATGTGCTACCAACGTACCACCGCTCTTTAAAGGGAGACTGGAACCTGGCCAATAATGCCGAAACACAACTTATGGTTGTGTGGCGGCATACTCTAGAACAGGGGTGGAAGCCATCCAGTCGGGCAAATACCCAAACCACCTGACTGAGGGTTGTTTTGTCACCTCTTACGACAGGTGTTATGTGCAATACAGATGTCTCTAACGCCTAATCCAGATAGTAAATAAACTACTATCATACTAGATCAGTATTCATTGCAATTAAGAAATATTTCTTCAAGTACGATATGAAAGTGTTAAACTTTCTATGGAAAGTTTAAGCTAATTTATATCAAATGTATTGTTCTAACTTATAATCATCTGTAAAGTTGTAAGTATGTAGCACATACCTGCGAATTTAATTTATTTCCAAGTACATTGGAAGCTGTTTGGAGTTTATAATTAATGAAGTTTCCTCCCGATGTTTGATCATTTAACGGTTCTCCTCCAGGATTTTCCGGCTGGAACGGTTGAGATAGTTGAACGTTCGTGTCAGCTTGTGATTTGTCGTATACGGGAAGATCTATTCGGACCGGATCGTCTGCCGGAGCTGTTAATATCTGGCTCGCAAACAGAACTACTAATGTTATTTTGAACAACATCCTGGAACAGATACAAGTGGTTTCTAAATTAAATACGGTAGTTGACAGTCAAACTAACTGAGATACATACATTTTTAAAATTTTTACAAAACGCCGAAGCCTCATAGGTTTTGTACGAAAATAGCAAGTTATGTGGTGTTATAAGAATGGGCTCGGCTCATTAGTGCTTGAACTAACAACCAAATATTCCAATGTTTATACCAATTTAATCGTCAAAGAGGTATATAGATGGAAAGACAACTCTTTATTGTACAATCTCTTAACAATCAAAAGATACTTCATAAGAAAAAAATTAAAAGAAACGTAATAAAAGAGTCGCCCATATTTTTCCCAAAGAAAAGAAAAGGATAAAATATAAAAAGAAAATAAGAACTCTGCCCTGTATCATGGCGGAGGAGATGGCAATTAAAGAAATATAAAAAAGAACACAGATATTACTATACATACATGTATGTACATGTACAGTTATATATATATGTACCTACTCCATCTTGGATAATGTTAGTGTCTGTGACCAAATTTGTCTTATTCATAGCGTTAAAAATAAAGTCGTTCATTATTAGCTACGTAAGTATATACACACTATATAATTATATGTACATACGTAAGTATATATGCACACTGTTATGAATGACGTTAAATTTACATATCACGTATATACCATAGGTGATATGTCAATTTAACGTCATTCATAACAGTGTGCGTGACACAATCACTAACATTATCCCAGATGTAGCAGAAGCATATTATGACTATGACATTAGGTATTATTATCATATTGACAAAAATGTTTGACAACTAACATCTATATTAAAAAATGACTATTCGTTTTTATCTAAATTCATAATTAGAAATGTTAAATTATAGTTTATGTTTAGTACTCTTAGTAATATATAAACAGTGCAATCCACAGCAATGGATATGCCTGAAGTAACACGATGTTTCGGAATATTTCCGCCAAAATACGCATGTTTCTTGATATCTTTATTTGGCTTAGGATCTGGAGGTGTTGGGATTGCTGGAATCATATTGTTTGGTGTTGTGGAGAAGAGTGTTCTATCTCATTTTGTAGCTACTACCGTATCCGATGACGGTTTGAAGAAAGTAGCTCTTATGTCTATTGGAATGTCATCCCTGATGTTGCTCGCCTCTAACGCATTTCTGTTTTTAGGTGTTACATCTAACAAAGAAGGGTGTGTCAAAGCGTTCATTTATATTATACTGGTAATGTGCCTCATTATTGTTACTGTTATCATAGCTGGGCCTTTGTCTTGTTTCTTTCTTTCTAAAACATGTTTAGTCAAAAAGATATCAATCCCTATCCTGGTCTTAGGTTATTTCACATTAGGAATTTATGTTCAAGTATGGCTTTATTTTATGGTAGTGGCGCACAATTTAACATTACAAATGTGATCGTTCTGTACTATACGCAAATTTATTCAATTACTTTTAAAATTAAGTAATAGTAGAGTAACAATGTTTTCGAAAAATAAACAAATAAACATATCAATTATATTAATACTTGTTTTTTTAAGGAAATTTTGACTTTAGATGCGTTTTATTTTAATTTTAGACTTAATTTCGTAGCGTTACTCGAAAATTACACCTAAAAGATTTATTTTAATACTACGCTTACGAGCGTGGCCATTTCGATAACTTATGGACAATTACAAATCTTATGTGTTTTGTATAAATTAATTATATTGGAGAAAATACGGTTTTGGTTACATATTTATACAAATTAGTTTTTAATTTTTCACATTGCGTTTTATTTTATTAGTTCTCGCATTTGCTACATACTTTATGTTATATTTAAATAATTTTGTTTAATGTACTTATTTTTAAGATGCTCACTTAAAATTTGTCGAAAACTCAAAAAGAAAGTGTGGAAATAAAAATAATAATTAAACATTCGGTTATTCCGTTATATTATCTAAAAATTATATTGGTAAATATACTAATACTATAATTACTCAGAAACTGAAAATACATTTATTTTATAGTGTCTGTTTTGAATTAAATTTTACTTATAAAACCAATGACATAATGGTAAGTAACATAACGTAAGATCGCAGCAACAACTTATTATGTCGAAATGCACTTACTTTTAGTTACGCGGTGTAGCGATGCGACTGTAAAGCGTACACGCACCTTCACCACTGCATGCCGTTTGCCCGAGTCACAAACTTTCACACTTTACGTCATAAGGCCTTGGCACTTCTATCAGACATGTATTGATGTGGTCGCACTACTAGCACAGAATAAAATTATGTGATAGAAAGCTCCTTCGTACATGGTGATGAAACAAATACACCCGTACTTGCAAATGCACACATACCCGACAAGAACAAGGATACTATTTAAAGCATGTGAAAATAACTAGACCTACTTTATCGTCTTTGTAAGATAAAAGCTATTATGAAACCTCAATTATTTAAACTGTGATATTTGACATAGTTTATTAGTACGTTTAGGACTTCACATAACTTCTATAATTTTTTATTAGGTGTAAAATAAAATCAGAAAATAAAAAATCAAGGTCTTGGGTGCTCAAACATAAACTGCTGGCAATCTACCTCATAGACTCCGATCGATACTCTGAGAGGCTGCAAGTATGTGTGATGCAATGATTATAATTTAGGTAGGTAGGATGCAGGTAGGGTCTATCGTGACGCAGGTATAATACAAGGATGGATTTTTTTCTCAAGATCGACTCAAAAAGCGCTCACGATCTACCGGTCCAGATCGCGATCGACCGTTTGAGCACCCTTGGTGTGTGTGGTGTGTACCTATACGGTGTCTTTGTTATACGAGTAGATCGCCATACTGTCGGTACTTAATCTTCGTACTATAATTTGCAGTAAAGTTAAGTTAGCAAACAGTAAAACGATTTATGAAGTCCTATTGATATTTGACACATATATATTTAAATGGACATGTAAATTGAGATTGCCGACTTTGTAAGGATATGAAAATTATTACGGAACCCTGAAAACTGAAAACGCATTATAAATGAGGGTAACTCATTAATAACTACTTAAGTTTTAAATTTTATCTTAATTTTTCGTTACATAGTTTCTGAATAACAAACACCGGACTGATATAATGATTGTTACTGTTTACCGTCAGACATCGGAGCCCTAAAACATAAGTCCATATAGCAAAGCAACGTAAGTCAGTTTATTATGACGTATCCTTATAAGACGTAATAAATTGACTGATATCAAGGCGGGAATGGAATAAAAATACTAATTCCTGCGGTTAGACGGTTTGTCGTAAAAGGCGAGAAAATAACCCATAGTTGGTAAGGTATTGGTCCGTCCGTCTGGATAGCTTTCACTCGCCTAAATTCCGGCCTCCTGGGCAGGTCCCAGTCCCCTATTCGAAACCCGCAACACATTAGTAGCATCTTTGATGTTGCATGTGACCATAGGCGACGGTAACCGCTTTCCATCTTCCCCATTTTTGAGAGGAGAATGAACCTCAGGCGAAGCTTCAGGATATCCATAACAACGGACAATATTGCTACACTATTGAAGAAAAGACAGGTTTGAGTGAAGTTCGTGGAGTTCTGTTTAAGAAACTAGTTATAAAAAATAAAGTATAAAAATAACATTGGAAGCATATTATTATTATGTTAGAATATGTATCACCAAGTTAAAAATAAGATGTAGCAAATTGTTGTAGCTGTATATAAACATATAAATAATAAAATGTCCCAGAATAACAATTGAAATATATAAGTGCAGGAGCCCTTGCCTCTGGTTTACCATTCGCCAGAGATTTGTGAAATAATTAAAAATGAAATCACTTTTTATCAAGTGTGCAAGCTTGTCTGTTGTATTCCAGCAATGAAAAAAAAACATGGTGCTATTGGTCATTTTCTGGTCAAGGTTTTTTAGTTAAACTGTATTTCAAACATAAGTAATTAATTAGCTAATCCTGTGGGAACGTACATGACCCGTTCCATTGTTCTAAATTTCACAGGGCATTCATAGATTCCTCGTTATCTCTAGGATTATCATTTATTAAATACCATTTGACACGCAATAACTAAGATATATCTACACAGCATTTTAATTCAGTATTTATGGTATTACAAGAGCCGGTTTTCAACTCGAGCAACAGTAGTAAAATTTTAGGGTGGATCTAAAAGAAAATAATTTAAAGAAATGTTTACCGATTAAAAGTTATTAAGATATGTTTAAATTAAGTGAAAAACTTTGTCAGGTTCGTAGCAAAAGGGAACCAATCATTGGTGTGTAGTGTGTACCCCCCCCATGGGAAACATGCACAATAATAATTAATTATATATGTACTTATGTAAGAAAGTCATTGCCTTTATTTTATTACTTGGTTTATTGTCATAATAGGGAAATCGTTTTCGGCCTTGCACATAGGCAAGACTTAATTAAGGCTGTCTAATGTACATATAGTGGTGAGTGGTGGTGGAACAATCTAGTTGGTTTAAGAACTTTTAGAAAAAAGGTAGAAGATTCTGGAAAGAAAAGACAAGGATAGATACATTTTAGAAAGGGATAGATGATAAAGGACAGTTCTAGAATAGAAAGTTCCGGAAGAGAAAGACAGATATAGATATTAGAAAGGGATAGATGATGAACGAAAGTTCTGGAATAGAAGGTTCGGGAAGGAAAAGACAGAAATAGATAGATGTTTAGAAAGGGATGGATAGTAAATAAAAGAATAACGAAAAAGAGATCGAAATTATGGGTTCCAGAAGATTCTTCCGGTTATATAAGCGGTATATTCAGAGGTGAGCTCTGCAGCAGCAGGAAGTGGTCTACGCAATATCGGCGACGGTATTGTGAGTGAGGCACCTTATCGTCGGGACAGTGCGTCGTTAGTTGTGCGTGTAGGGGCAACGCTGCGGAGAGGAATCACGTACGACTGTGTAAGTTAATAAAAGCGTTTAATTAAAAACTGGTGTTTTCTTCCAATCCTAAGTGCGTACCCCCGCTTGCACGTAACAATATATATTAGGTAGTATTTCAAGTTATATTAAAAGGAGGTTTACCATATATCACAGACTACTATGGATACTCAAACATAATATATCTAATTAAAACTTTAGGCACGCAAACCAAAAAGTCTAAATTGTGACATGTTGACATTCTGACCAAATCACTTAATTGACTCATCAATTACATAACTATATTCAATGTACTCTGTGTACATAACTTTATCTAAATTTAATCTTAAAAATTGCGTTCGATTTTACATTAAGTTTATGAAAATTAGTTTTGCGAAAGGATGTATTTCTAAGAAGAATAGTGTCAAACCATGAAATATTTGAGTGTTAGTGTTGGTCTATCACTTAATCGTATGCCATTTTGGAAACGACCAAACTTTCTTAATGTCACAAGATCTCAAGCTGTGAAAAGTGTCCAACCCTCTATCCAAGTCTTGCCCAAGGCTAAACTAAGAAATGGCAAACCCAAGTTTTGTTATAATAATTTTGGAGTTTCTGCAGGACTGAATTTCTGGACACAAGTGCGATTCCAAAAAGAATGTCCTCGTCTTCATAGTGATGTGGAATTTCCAAACTTCGACCCATATAGAAAAGATCAATTTAAAAATGTAAGGAAGACTGGTTGGGGAGAGGGTGATGAAAAGCCGGGGTTTACTTATGTGATCGGCTTTTTCGGCCTACTCGGTGGTTGTTACGCGGTTAAAAGTGAGCTCATTCATTTTTTAACATATATGTCAGCTGCTGCAGATATTCTCGCTTTAGCGTCAATCGAAGTAGAACTGAGTAAAATAGATCCAGGAGCTTGTGCGTCGTTTAAATGGCGAGGGAAGCCTCTTTTTATTAAGCACAGAACGCCGGGAGATATTGATCTTGAAGGTAAAACGTCTTTAGCTTCACTGCGAGACCCGGAAACACCGGAGCAGAGAGCACAAAAGCCAGAGTGGCTTATTGTAATCGGTATATGTACTCATCTGGGTTGTGTTCCAATACCAAATTCGGGAGATTATCCAGGTGGGTTTTACTGTCCTTGTCACGGCAGCCACTACGATAACGTAGGTAGAGCTCGTAAAGGGCCAGCTCCCTTAAATTTAGAAGTGCCACCATATAAATTTATTAGTGATACACTTGTCCTTGTTGGATAACAAAAATCGAAATATATTTAATATTGATAACCTTCAGATCCTATTCACGTGAATAATATCATAGGATCTTGTATACATTTGATTTCAAATAAAATTGTTAATAGTATACTTGTTTTATTTATATTGGATTGTAATTATTATTATATTTCTTGATTTATTTGAAACTAGCTGATTTGGCAAACTACGTACCGCCTCAGAATATTTTTTTTCATATTTACTCACCTTTTAAACCTTCCCTGGACTTCCACAAATAATTCAAAACCAAAATTAGCCAAATCAGTCCAGGCGTTCTCGATTTTTAGCTAGACTAACGAACAGCAATTGATTTTTATATATAAGATTATCCTATTCTGGACGAAGACAATTCCAAAAACACAAAAATCGTAAAAATTGGTCCAGCCGTTCCTAAGTTATAAATGGTGTAACTAACACGACTGTACAAATAAATTAAAAGTTTTATTACAGAGGGATCGGCTGAAAACAATTTTATGTAATTATATAAAATACTTTATATATATAAACGTGGTAGCGTAATGGCTAGCCATTACTAGCCACTAGATTATAGACGTGCTCTAGCGCACGCGTCCCAGACTCAAAGCGCGCGGGTTCGATCCTGGCCGGAACGCATACATCACTTAGGCAGTTTTCTGACCCAATGTGCATATTGTTACAATTACCACGTGCTAACAACTGTGAAGGAAAACACCGTGATGCAACCTGATCGAGAGTGTCAAACCTGCCAAGCCGCCTTGGAGAAGCGTATACTGTTCGTTCCCTATGATGGGAGCTCTGAGCTCAGCAGTGGGACATTTATGGGCTGTTATGAATATTTCACATGTATATTTATTTATTCTCATTTTGTTTATTTAATACAGACATAATATACATATATATAGTGGTGGTCATATAATTAAGAACGCTGATTTAAAGTGAAGATTTTTTTCAAACTAAGACGCGAGACTAATTGCGTGCAATTTTTTTATTTCTCTCGATATCGTAAAACTTTTCCATAATACCGCTGTATTCATTGATATGATTAACTAAAAATAAATAGAGAAACTTTTTACACTACTTCTAAACATAGTATTCCTATTTACTGGCTGGTCACGTAATTAGGAACGCTAAATAGTTTATACTTTTATTCAAATTTAAATAGAGAACACTCAGTCGATTTGTTACTGTTTGTATAATTTTGGCGCCATTTAGTGCTGTAAAATATTAAAAGTGATTGCTTCTTATGAAAAAACAATGGGAAAAAATAAAAGTTGAGATAAATCTACAAGGGAAGTAATAATAAAACTTCGCCGGAAGAATTGGTCTTAAAGGTAGCCGACCATCTGCAATGTTCAAAAACGATCGTTTTCCACGCTGTAAAGCATTTTGCTACGTATCAAACTACTTCGAATGTTCCACGTGTACCTAAACAGAGAAAAACAACTCCTCGAGATGACCGAAACATCGTTCGTATGGCAAAACAAAATCCTTTTAAAGGGTCCAATGAGCTGAGAAAAGAATATTTTGGTGAAAACAACCCTTCAGCAATCTCAGCACGCACTATTCGAAGACGTTTGGTAGAAGAAAAATTGCACGGTAGGATAGCAAGAAAGGTACCCATGTTGAAACTTTGCCACAGACAAGCCCGGCTTGCATTTGCGAGAAAGTATGAAAACTGGACTGTGCGACAGTGGAAAAATGTACTTTTTTCTGACGAGACGAAAATAAACAGAGTATGTTCTGATGGAAAACGATATGTACGACGTCCCCCGAATACAGCATTCGACCCTAAGTACACGAAAGTTACATTAAAGCACGGTGTTAGAAATTCGAAAATTTGGGGGTGCTTTTCTGGACATGGTGTTGGACCTGTAAAGTTGATAGAAGGTAACATGGATCACTTCCAATACAAAAATATACTGGAAGAAACAATGTTACCTTATGCTGAAGACATTATTATTGACAAGACATTCTGCTGTATGCTCCCTTGCTGTGTTAGTAACCAAACATGTAAATGTACTTCTTGCCATAATATAGCGCTGGTCCTTCTCCACCTCCTTCCTAATGAATGTTAATAAATTATTTAGCTCTTCTTCTGTCTTATTACTGTGTAGAGCTAAATATTCCCATGTCTTAAGATTTTCTTGGGGTAGCGCCGATTATAACATGGATAGTATGAACGCAGTATGATTTTTTGAAATTCCATATGTTTCTAAGCTCTCAAATGTGCACTCAGCTTGTCGTATGAGAGACTCCTATTGAGACTTGTTTATAATAAAACGAAGAAGTTCCCGTACATAATGTTGCGTAAGAAGTTCCTCTCTAGCATACCCTGACATGAGATGTTTCATGCGTTTGATATAGTTCTCATTCGAGACTGGACTACTTTCTACTAGAGTCCTAGCCTCGGTGTGAGGTACAATAGATTGTAATAAATGTTGGAACTAGTCTTCATTTTCTAATTCCGAACTCTCGTGAAACCTTTTAAATTGATTCCAAAATGGAAGCTAATTTTTTTCGCTAGTACCATCAAATTTATAATTTTGATCTTTGGTAAGCGTATTTTCAGGGTTTGATTATGAAGAAATGACTCACGCTCAAAAATCTCACGTTTTTGTGAAATGTTCCTCTCCTCGTTCTTCTATTTTTTAACATTTCACATTTTATTAAAATATACAGCCATCTTGTAGTGTATTTTTCAATTTCTTCCATGTCTATTTCCAAATCATCTTCCGAAAAATCCGGGTTCGATGTAATTATATCAACATCCTTTTATCAATTACTTGAATAGCTTCATGGTATTGCTTTATTTGCTTTTTCGAAGATTCTATGTCGAACAAGTCCGTTTACGATCTTCCTAGAAAAAAGAACATATTACTCTCTTGGGAGAGAAGAAATGTATCTGTTCTTCTTCTTTGTTCAATTTTGGCTTAGCACGGTTTGTGCATTCAGCCAGAGTCATGTGTAAATGGCTTTTCAATTTAGTTTGATCAAACCAAGGGAAAACGCATCCTCAAAAAATAGAAAATTAAACCGTAAATTTGGAAAACATGTACCAAAATAATTTATAAATATATAAATTATTAAAATTTAAGTTTAATTTGGTTATTTACAATAAACAAATTTAATATATTATTTACATAAAATTTACAATCCTTAAGTAATAGAGACATAGAAGTAGGAAGAGGAACAGAAAGAGAAATTAAAGAGTCATAAAGAGAACTGTGATCATACATAGGACAAGAAAAGAAAACATAATTCATGTCACAGTTACTCTCACTGCATTCACAGGCTGAACTCGAGACAATTCCAAGTCTATGTAAATGCACCGGAATACAGAGATGTCAAAGGCCCATGCGAATCAAAATAGAAGTAGCAGTTTTACCAAACAAGAGATTGGTGAACCATGGCTTCTTGGGAACAGAAGACTGCAAACCATACAGAAAACAACCCTTGATCTGGCCACTCTCGCTCCAGCGCATGTTCCATGAATTATGAAGGAATGAGCTAGGAAAAGAAGCAAAATCATGGCCAAACTTCCTATATGGATAAACATCTCCGTCCATAGTAGCGTTGTTTGCCAAACTATGAGGTCTGACATTTCAACTTATACCACAGTGACTAGGTGTCCAGCAAAAGGTTACTAAATAATTATTTAATTGCCAATGTAACAGTTTTCTATTACATTCAAGTATGATATGAAAATATGGGTTTGATTTTATTGAAAATTTAGCCAAGGTCTATAAGGAATTTAAAGCATCAGAAAATATAACAGTTCTGATTAATTTGAAAGTAATTACATACTCAATGGCTCTTTAAAGACCAGAACATTCTCCAGTAAAGATGGATTTTTCGGAGGAAATTAATTTTTTTAAACTATATTAATCTTTATTGTTTTAGAACAAGTTTCCAAACAATTGTATATCAATTAACTATTTTAAAATTATGTAAAGATAATTGTCTCATTACATAATTTTAAAATATATAGTATAAGTGAAAATTTCCCAAAGAAATAAAACTAACATTATAATTTAAAGTAGTTTTATTTAATGAGAGTCTTGCAGTCTTGCTAGTCTTTATACATAATTAAATCTGACATACTTATCAAATTTAAATTTATAACAATGTAACTTTACCATACAAAGTTTTTTGAGTCTATGTATCACACTCTTTTAACATGCATTCTTAGACTGGCTGCTTTATCTATTTCGATTCTTCCACTGTAAGCTTGAATTTAGCAGAAGCACTCATAGGATCTCAAAAAATGAACCCTCTTTGAGATATAAACAGGTCAAGATATTTAAACTTCCTTTAGCTAAAATACATGTACCGGGGGGAAACATTCTATAAAACTTGATATGTTCCAACAAGTTCACGTCGTTTATGTTGCCTGCATCTCCAGCAAACATGTAACAGACCATCAAGTGTACACGCTGGCTTCTACTTTTTTCAGATATTTTTAAGTTGAAGCAGTACAAAGAGTTGATGGCTGCGACTTAACATTCTGATACACAAATTTTAAGTAGTGGGTGGGCGTAGTGGGTAGGGGGGAGGTATACTTACCCCTACTACAACCCCTAAGGTCCGGAGGTCTTAAATTTTTTATATTTTATAAACATAAGCTCACTTATTTTTGTTGTAAAATTGCGTCACTTTTGATAATAACAAACCGTGATTTGAGTTTATGAATATAATCACGAATTACATATAACCGCCAGAACTTATTGTTACACTAAAACTGTTTTTAATGTAGAAATAAAGTTTTAAATTTAATTGAGGCATAAGTCATAATTATAAAATTCATGCTATACATATAATCGATTGATTAAAAAGTAACAGTTTTTACTGTCACTTTTGTTTTTAATGGCTTGTCTAACAAGGTGTGATGATAAAAATAAATTAATCGATATGTCAATAATACTTATTGATTTTTAATTAAGAAATTCGAAATCTTGAGTTTTAATTAATATATTGTTTCATATAATTTTCAGAAATTGACATATTTCTATAAAAAGAAAATATTGACAAATATTTTACAATTCTTATTGCCGCCATTTTATTCCTTTTCAGTTAAGTGAATGTGCTTTTAAAGTTAATTAAATTATATAGGCACCATATTTTATTTAAAGAGATCCCTTACCTGATAACAGAGCCGAGCGAGCGAAGCGAGCGTATCGCGGCAGCGGCCGTCAAGTGCCAGAACCGACTGTTTACCCTTTACTATTTATTTTATACACACAAACAGTACGATGCCTTGAAAGTCTCGTATGAAACATTTGTTTTATTTATCAATTTAGTGGACGACTAGCAAGTTGGTTTTAAATATGACAATGAATCAATATATTAATGATATCAATTTTTAAATACATTGCTGAACAATGTTTTTTTAATATAGGTTAAATATAAATTAATGCGATTACGTAAAAAAAAAACTTAGTCTTTATTGGTCGCCATTTTGAATGGTTACTATTGTAGTGTATATGAATGTGTTTTATTGTTTTTTCTTCATTTTTATCTAATTAAGCTGGTTTTTGGTTATTTTGATTGTTCTTTTTATGTTGATTACTGGCTTTTTTTTGAACTTGGAAAGGATTTTTCAACTTTGGACCTATGATAGAAGTGCAATATTAGCGAAAAAAATCAGGGAAAATAAGTGAGGTTATGTTTAAAAAATATATATATTTCGAGATCTTCGGACCTTGGGGGTTGTAGTAAAAGTAAGTATGCCTCCCCCCTCCCCACTCCACCACCCCACTGCTTAAAATTCCTGTATTAGAATGCTATAGATTTACCTTTTATTTTCTAAAAATGTGTAAAATTACTCTAAAATGAACAATAGTTGTGGGATATTGACAGTTTTTGAGTAGTGATTATGTGTTTTGTGAGAAATGTGAACTGTATAGTCAAATGTGGCCTTTTGAGTTGTCACAAGAACTCAGTTGAATAGCACCAGCTGATAACCTACAGTTGAGCTGTGCTACACATAGGCATAAGAAGATGAAGAAACTACATTATAATCTAAGATCTGGCTTAAAGGCCTAGCTGCCAAGCCATAAACCTAAATAAATAATAATAAAATGGTGGACAGCGTTTTCACGCGGACATGTCAGATTTAAAAATAAAATGCCATTTTAAGGTACTTAAAGATTTCATAAAATAAAAATTAAAAATTCCAGTAGCTTATTAATTTTAGTTTTTTACTATTGTATATATATTTTTAAGTTAGGTTTATTTATAGGATATTTTAGTTTTTATTTTAATATAAATTATGTTACAAAATAATAATAATAAAAAGTAGCTTATTATTACCAAAGGATCAAATTAAGCCACATTCCAAAGAATGGTAATATCGTATAATATCTAAGAAAGCGGCTGCTACAGATTTTTTTATCCGAAAAAGCGTTGCGAATATCAATAACAAAGATTCCTAAATTAACAGTAACGCTTTTGCCTTTCCTAAAACCGAATTGAATCTGGGACAGACACCCTTTATTTTACATTACCACTCAAGACGATTTTCAAAAAATGTTCAGGTATTTTAGTAATAACGGACGATAAAACGATTGGGCGATATACAATGCAGCACGTTCCACAAGTAACTCACAACGCCCAAAATGCTCCGATAGCCGTTCCACGAGACGACCGCGATCGTTATGGTCGTGGCGAAAACGTCATCAAAGACATCACTTTCGATTACACAACGCTCACAACTACACATGTCAAGAGGTGGGTCGAACAACCGTTCCATTTGGGTTTACGATTGTAACGCCGGCAACCAAGTGGAACGGGAAAAATCACGATTGTGAACGTGACCGTTGTGAGTCTCTAATGGAACGAACAAAATGACTAGAAACGTGTCCTATTTTCTGGGATATCCTTTACATAAATCTATCTTAAAATCGTCCCGTCCTCGGCATCGAAAATATACTGAGATAACTATATGAAATATGATAATATATATCGAAAATATATATGAAAGTATAATATTTATATATACATTAATATACTGAGTTTCAACCAAATCGGTCACGTAGTTTTTCCGTGAAAACGGAACAGACAAACAGAGTTACTTTATAATATTAATAGTAATTATTAGATTTCGAATCCAACGCTAAAATTGCAAATGTCAAAATTATTCAGTACCTATGATACAACCAAAGGTTCCATTTCCAACAATAGTTATTATAATAGACTCCTTTTGGGCTTTACTAGATTTATTTTCTCTCGATTTATGGATAGGTTGAAATCCTGATTCATTTTCAAATTACGCGCGCTAACGCGCTTTAAACAACATACATGCGCATAAAGCGTTCCTTTAGACGCATACTTGTTTTTAAATTCAACATTTTATTTACAACACTAATCGTACAGATTAGGGATATTATTAATTATTTTTGATACTTTCAGTACAGCATAAAATTAAAAATGTATCAAAGAAACTAAATAAATAAAAGTATATAATAAATATAAAGCTACATAATGTCAAAATAGCAAAAGTATTTTTTCTTAATACCTATTATCAAAATTTAAACTTAGACACATGTTGGACCAGTCTGGCCAACGAGGCGCAGTATGCACAAATTCTCCTCCCGTGATTCCATCATACGTTCCACCAGTATCTGTGGATCCGGTGATCTAGCCTCGGTTGGTGAAGTTGGTCACCCTGTCCCGGAGTGATCAGGTCTTGATGCACGAATGAACATGGGTGTGACCACGTTCGAAACCACATTTTCTTCCAACTCAAGCGCGGGAACATGGGACGCAGGTTCAAGTTTAGTGGAGTAGTTGAGGACGTCTATATAGGTCTAACCCTCCCAAAGGGCCCGGTATTGTACGAAATGTATTCCCCCTGCGTCGTCAAAAAAAGCCTGACTAACTATAATGGAGGGTGGAGGTTAGGAGAACAATCTCTGTATATGAAGAAGTGTCCAACGAAATGCATTAAATTAGGATGACGCCACTTTGGCATCAGGGTGAATTTTTTAACGGTGCATACTTCGATACCCTTTGTGTATATCAGCACCACTGTGAACACTTTTTCAACTTTTCTCCCATATGAGATGATTCTCCTTACCTCTACCCTCCATATGACTAACGTAGGTGATTATCACCATTTAGGCAACTCGGGTCGAGAAACATCTAACAGGGGACTGGTCGCCTATTAGGCTACTACCAGGACAAATTGAAATTGAACAAACCACAAATGAACATATGCTTTTAATAAAAATTATTACCACTCTAAGGTCTGTTATATCAATAAAAAATTATGCTATTGGTTTAATGAAGTGATATGTATTTATTTTGCTGTTAATGGCTATCGATATACCTATATAATATACTGGAGTTACCCCGCGGCCCCGCCGCGGAACAAACTTTTAGTACGTGCCTCTTGTTTAAACAGCAGGCGTTAATACAGGTTACATCGTATTAATGTTAGTGTGTTGTGTAGTCATTTTTATGTTAGTTCTATTTGCCCCGGAAGATTTACTTCATTTTATATCGCAAACTATGGGATAGTAGTCTCCCGCGATGAAAAATATTTATGTCCATTTTCTGTATTAAAACTACATTTAAACAAAATTACAGCAAAACCGATCCAGTACTCCTAGTGGTTTTTCCGTGAAGGCTTAACAGACAAACAGATCGAGTTACTACCGCCTTTTTTTGATAGATGATGAATTTTTATATCTATAAACTTGAGAAATGATTGGTCTCCCATACAATATTTCAACCTCTATTTCAACCCGTTCTAGTTTTATTTATCTATCCCCTGTTTATCTATCTGTAAACTATGTAAATGATCAAAACGACCGAAATAACCAAAGTAACAAAAATGACCCAATTGCCCAAATTGACCAAAATGACCAAAATGCCCAAATTACTAAAATGATCAAAACCAAAATGACCAAAATGACCAAAATGACCAAATTGACCAAAATTAACAAAATGACCAAATTGAGTAAAATTACCAAAATTACCAAAATGACTAAAATGGTCACAATGACCAAATTGACCAAAATGAACAAAATGACCAAATTGACTAAAATGAACAAAATGACCAAATTGACCAAAATGAACAAAATAACCAAATTTCAGCCAAATCGGTTAAAATAGTTTTTCCGTAAAAGCATAACAAACAAATAGACAAATATATTTTATCCCGGAAACTATCCCATTTTTCGGGATAAAAATTATCCTATAAATATATATATTATGTTGGGGAAAAAGTTTCTTCGTATTTTATATACAAATTCAAAAGGTTTTTTTATAAAGTTTATTTACATTTGACTAAAGTATGTAGGTGCCATTTTGTTGGATAACTTTTTGCCATCTTGTAGGTAGGGACGTGATCCCATTGCTATAAAAATTTTGGGGCTTCTGATCAAAAAACTGCGACAAGTGGTTTTGGCACTCCTCTCGTGATGTTAACCTGACACTGCCTAAGGAATTCTGCAGAGACCGAAACAAGTGAAAATCTGAAGGTGCAAGGTCAGGACTATACGACGGATGCATTAACACCTCCCAGCCAAACTCTCGTAATTTTTGCTGAGTGGCTAAATATGTGTGAGGTCTAGCGTTAGCATGGTGAAAAACCACACCCCTTCTGTTGATTAATTCCAGCCGCTTTCTCTCAACTTTTTGCTTTAATCTCATCAGTTGTTCGCAGTACAGTTCAGAATCGATGGTCCTGCCTAGCGGTAACAGCTCATAATGAATAATGCCCTTCCAATCCCACCATACACACAGCATCACCTTGTTGCGAGTTAACCCGGGTTTCGCCACAGTCTGTGAAGCCTGACCGGCCTTTGACCACGATCTTTTTCGCACGTTCTTGTCGTACGTGACCCACTTTTCATCACCAGTTATCAGCTTCTTCAGAAATGGTACGGTTTCATTACGTCGTAATAAAGAATCACAAATGAGTACACGGTTCATTAGGTTTCTTTCAGTGAGCTCATGAGGCACCCAAATATCGAGCATTGTTGTGTACCCAGCTTTTTTCAAATGCGCCAAAACCGTTTTGTAGTCAATTCCCAGTTCTCCAGCTACACCGTAACTACTAATATTAGCCGATCTTGCTCCACTTTTTCAAAAATGGCATCAATTTTGTCCGTAACAGGGCGACCAGAGCGACGTGCATCTTTGATATCAAAATTTCCGAATTGAAAACACTTAAGCCAAATTTGCGCTATTCTCACAGATACATGCATTAGGTCCATAAACATCACAAATTTTTTCGCGGCTTGTGTTGCCTTTTTACCGTTTTTGTAGTAAAATCTTAAAATGTATCGAATTTCTTCATTAGGTTCACTCATTTTAACAATAAGAAAAACAAGTGGAAATCACACATTTTCTTCTTTAATATTGAAACTTTTTAATGATACCAAAACCAGCCAGACACAAATGGTATAGCCAAAGAGATCTTATTACAAGTTCATACATACTATATGCGAAAAGACTTTTTCTCCAACCTATTATATATATACTGAGTTTCAGTCAAATTGGTCCAGTAGTTTTAACGTGACAACGGAACAGACAGACGGACGGACAGACAGACGGACGGACAGACAGACAGACAGGCAGGCAGAGTTACTTTCGCATTTATAATATTAATAGGGATATACACATGGCACTTGTTAGGATAATATATATATAGGTATAGACATAAGGCACACACTGCACATGCACTTCCTCAAAACACCAGCATGTAACAGATACACTCTACATTAGTATAAGTTTAGTATTAAAATTAGAATAAAATAATATAATAAATTATTCGTAAGGTACACTACAACACAGATATCATTGAATGAATGTCACACACAATAACAAAAATAACCAATAAGCGTGTATAAATTCTAAAAAAAATCTTCTAAATTAAGCTGTAAAAAAGGGTATGGAACTCGAGTCCGCAGAGTTGTTAAAAAATAACAAAAAAATATAACATAGGTATATATATTGTACTGACTACATAGTTCGGGAATATTTTCGTTCTTTTTGTCACTTTCGCTGTGTACTACTTAAAGTAATTTCAAATAGTTTTCTAAGTTAATAAATTTTTTCAAGCATCAATTTTTTTAACTACCTTTCAAAATTATCAAAAATGAAATTAAAGTTAAAAACCAATTTAATAACCTTCATAAACAAGAAATCCTTTAAAATTAATAGAAACATTTATTTTATTATTATTTATTTAAAACATTTGAAACAATCATGATAATCCTTATTAATCAAAACGTCTTAAATTTTGAATTATAATAATTTTCACTATATCTCAGATCCATATAAAGTTTTGATGTAACCAGCAAATATAGTATATAAGCATCTATTTTGATAAGCATATCAACACAAATCGTAAAGTTTTCATGAAAAGATTAAGATTAATTTTCACTCTCGACGATCTTGTTCGATGCTAAGTCAAGAAAGACAAATTTATTTTGTTTTTGTTAGTTCTATTGCTTGGTCATACACAAACAAAAACCTCGGAGACATCACTATATAAAAATGTGGTAATTTGGAATTAGTAGCAATGGTTAAAGTTAGAGTACTTAAAATAGTACCCTGGGCGTTCATCTATAGAAATTGGATTTGGTGCTGGGCTTTATTCACTATTTCAATAAAGTACTTTTTTAAGGACCGTGGGCGGTAAGAAGTCAAATTAAATTCTAATATTGTTACTATAAAAAAGAAACAGGCGTCTAATACACATCTTATTATCTAACTTTTAAAATATTATCATATAAATTATTTTGATTGCTTTAAAAATATTAATAAAGGCGCTATTTGATTCTTTTTACTTTTACCTATTTATGATGTTATAAGTAAGTAGGTACGCTCAGACAAAATCTGTGAGGCTGCGACGTTTTGTACGGTGATAAAGAGTATATCATTTAATTTGACTGTCCACTCCCATGGATGTGAAGAATAACCGCAATGAATGCGAAAACACCAGTGTTTAAAAGTAAGTCAAACTAATGTTTTAATTGATGAGAAGGCTCTTTCTTGTGAGACAAGCAAATTTAGGAAGAGAACATCAATACCAACAAATAATTGTTTTTATAATCAAATTAAACTATAATTCGGCTGTTTTCATTGCGAAAAATGGCGACATCAGGCCCTGAGTTATTGGCAGCACTGTGTCGAACTTGAGTATTGATTTTTAGCCTTATTGATTTCTTGTGGCCCACGGAGGATTCTGGATACAGACTATTAATAGAAACAAAGAACCCACCCTCCTAACTGCTATTGTATTTTGTATTCATGTACTGTGTGCCGAGCTTGATTGACGTATATTTCTATAAAAATATATCAATTTTTGAAATTCTCTTTATTAAAAATGAATGAAATCTAGAATATTAAATTTAAAAGTTTCTATCAGTAAACTACCCCATGATTTTTCAGAAGATTTTTGTAAAATCAATTACGAGACGCGTGGTTAGGATGAGTAGATATAATAATTCGTTCCTGTGGGGCATTATTTTTGCTTCAGCTACATGGTGCATGTCCATATACCTGTACTGGCTGTTGAACAAGAGTGGTAAGTACTTAATACACATGTACATAATTATATTGTTCTTCTAATTCAGCTATACTAAACTTTTCTTTTATACAGGCCACATAGATCAGGTGCCACGGGCTGCAACTATATTATATTTAGTTGTTTTTTTGGATGGTTTATAGGTATATGGTAACTTTATTTTTTACTAGAGCTATCCCGCGGCTGCGCCTCGTGTCAGACTCTAATGCGTAGGTACCTCTTGTTTAAAGAGCAGGCATTAATACAGGTTACATTGTAATAAATTTTTATGTATGTATGTATTTACCCATGGAAGATTGGAAGATTCACCTCATTTTATATTTATTGCAAACTATCCCATCTCCTGGCTTGAAGAGTATTTATGTCCCTTTTCAGTATTAAAACTACATTTAAACAAAATTACAGCAAAACCAATCCCATGTCCTAGTAGTTTTTCCATGAAAGCTTAACAGACAGACAGATCAAGTTTACTATCACATTTTTTTACATGTTAAACTTTTATGTCTATAAACTTGCAAAATGATTGGTCTCCCATTCAAACATTCATCCTCTATTTCAATCTGTTCTAGATTTATCATTCTGTAAATACAAAAGTGATACCAACAACAAAAATGATCAAATTGACCGAAATCACCAAAACAACCGAAATAACCAAAATGACTAAAATGACCGAAACACCTGAAATTATGAAAATGGTTATAATGACCGAAATTACCCAATGACCAAAATAATCATAATAATGAAAATAGCAAATCACAAAAAAAGTCCTATCCTAGTTTCTGGGATAACTTTTACATAAATCTATCTCATTCTCTGGGATAAAATGTATCCCTTGTCCACCCACGGTATTTAATTTGTATATATATTGAATTTCAGTCAAATCAGTTTAATCCCATTTTTATCCCCGAGTTTCTGGGATAAAAATCTATTTCTCAAAAAATATTATAAACTCTTGTCTGTCTGTTCCATTTTCACGGAAAAACTCTGGCACCAATTTGGTCGAAACTCAGTATGTATATTTTCGATGCTGAAGATGAACATAATATACTTTTTATCTCGAAAAATGGAATAGTTTCCGGGAGAAAAATATATTTCTCTGATTGGCCCGTTATGTTTTCACGGAAAAACCATAGGACCGATTTGGCTGATATTCAATATATATGTAAGTTCAATGTCTAGGATAGATATAGGATACCTTTCATCCCGGAAGAAGGGATAGATTTATGTAAAAGTTATCCTGAAAAGTAGGATAGTTTTTGTGATTTTTTACTATTTTGTCATTTATGTAGTTTACAGATAGACCGGAGATGGGATCGTTTGCAATATAAAAGGAAGTGAATCTTCTAGGGGCATATAGCACTAACATAAAAAAATTAATATAATGTAACCTATATTAACGCCTGCTCTTTAAACAAGAGGAAGGCACTAGAGGTTGACTCGCGGGTTTTATCTACCTATCGGGGTTACTCTAGTAATAAAGAAAACTGCCTCATACTCATACCACACCTGACTTTTTGTTCTTACAAGTAAATAAATATAAGTTCCTTCTTTCTTTGGAATTTTTATTAAACCTTTTATATTCAGATATTGTGGAAACCATACATAGATGATATGGCCAAACATGGACTGACATATCATCAAATGTTGATGTTTAAACGATATGGTCAGTCTTAGCTGGCTGTATCATGAAATACAACCATTTCATTAAATGGTCGGCCTCATGATGAAGTGATCAATTCTATGATCTGGCCATGACATATATATAATTTTTCTATATATGTGTATATCACTGAATTACTCCTAAGCTGCCCCACTGATTTTGATAATTTTTTTGTGTGTTTCGAGTGTGTCTCGGGATGGTTTAGATTCACAATTGGACCCCGGCGGCATATGGCGCTGCAATTCTGTTTTAGATTTTATTTTTTTAAGGGCAGAACAATGTCTGCCAGGCACAGCTAGTAATAAATATAATTCTGGTTGCAAATTTTTATGCAATTGATTAAATATGGTGTGATATTTTAAAAAGTTTGCTTGTTTGTTTAATTAAAGTAAAATGAAGAATAATTCATGAAAGGTTTGTATCAAAATATGGTTGCATGAGGTGTACATAAAAGTATAAACTTAAAAGATTTATTATGTTACATGTCTAGTACATTTTCATACATTAGAGTTTACCCTGCAGCGCAGTGCATGCTTCTTGTTTAAAGAGGTTACATCACAGGTTACATTCTATTAAATTTTTATGTTAGTAATATTTGCCCTGAAAGATTCACTTCATTTTATACTGCAAACTATCCCATCTCCCGGATGAAAAGTATCTATTATGCCCATTTTCTATGTATTAAAACTACATATGTATACCAAAATGATCAAAAAGACCATATCGACCAATTCGACGAAATCGACCAATTCGACGAAATCGACCAGTTCGACCAGTTCGACCAGTTCGACCAATTCTACGAAATCGACCAGTTTGGCCAAATCGACGAAATCGACAAATTCGACGAAATCGACCAATTCGACGAAATCGACCAATTCGACGAAATCGACCAATTCGACGAAATCGACCAGTTCGACCAGTTCGACCAATTCTACGAAATCGACCAGTTTGACCAAATCGACCTATTCGACGAAATCGACCAATTCGACAATATCGACCAATTCGACGAAATGGACCAGTCCGACCAAATCGACGTATTCGACCAAATCTATGAAATCGACCAGTTCGACCAAATCAATCAAAAAACCTATCCTACTTTTTGGGATAACGTTTACATAAATCTATCCCAAAACTTATCCCATTATCCGGGATGAAAAGTATCCCTTGTCGACCTTCTGTATTAAAATTACATATATACCGATTTTCAGCCAAATCGGTTCAGTAGTTTTTCTGTAAAAGCATAACAAACAAACAGACAAATATATTTTTATCCCGGAAATGATCCCATTTTTCGGGATAAAAAGTATCCTATGTTCATTCTCGGCATCGAAAAAATATATATACTGAGTTTCAGCCAAATCGGTCCAGTAGTTTTTCCGTGAAAACGGAACAGACAGACGGACAGACGGACAGACAGACAGAGTTACTTTAGCATTAATAATATTAATAGGGATTCTCTTTCCATGCCTATACTTAGTCTGGCCATAAATACTGTTACAATTAAAAAGAAACAAAATATTACATTTGAATTTGGAATCTGTCGGAACGCTATCAGAATATTTACCAAACATTAATGGATTGTCTTTCACAAAACTTCCTATTTGAAATATGTATATAAACTAGTTAACGTGAGCGAGTACCTTTAATTTACTAAGAAGTGGTCTGCAAGATAAGAAGGGAAGGGTTGGCTCTACGCAAGCCCTAAAAAAGTTTGGCCCATTTTATGGCCCGTGGTCTTGAGAGACATACAAGTATGATAATAATAAATGTTTATTTATTTTCTCCCCTAAATACTAAAATGACATGAAATTTTTTACGTAATTATAACAATGCTATAAATAATCGTATGATTTAAATTTAAAGTTATTACAACATATAAAGAACATTGAGAAATGTTTAGGGATCTAGCAGCCCAGTTGAAGTTAATGAAACCCATATCAAGGCCATTATGCTCAATGTATTGCATAAATGCATTGAAAAAAATTATATCCTAAAACAAAAATTTAGAATTTTTATTCTTTAAAATCTGCAGTGACTTAGTTGCCAAGCCAATATAATTGTTTATGTGCTATAGTAATCTACACCTATCAGTATATGTCCTATTGGTTGGACAACATATTTTGTAGCCATAATTTCCTTAACTACTAGATATCATAAACAAGGAAAATTTCAACAGAATGAAAGATATTCATTGCACGAATTTTAAGTAGGTGTTAGGTTGAGTGGGTCGGGGATGGATCGAATGGAATTTCGTGTTCGGAGACACTAAAAATGTTACAGAAGGCTTACGGTGAATTGGCTTTATCAAAAACACGTGCTTATGAGTGATACTAAGCGTTCAAAAGCGGTCCAGATATGCTGGAAGAATTGCCTCGCCCTGGTAGGCCATCAACGTCAACTGAAGCTAACATCGCAAAAGTGAAGGAAATAGTGACTGAAAATCCTCATTCAAGTTTGAGAGAAATAGCCGCTGAACTTTCTGTGTCTGACGAGTCCATCCGTATCATTTTAAATAATAACTTGGATATGAAATATATTGCCGCTCGGTTAGTCCCAAAAGACCTGAATTTTCTACAAAAACTCAATCGCATAAGAGTCGCTGAGGACATGCTAGAACGAGTCAATTCCGACCCAACATTCATGAAACGCATTGTATTGTTTCTGATGACGAGACGTAGGTTTACGAATTTGACATGCAAACTAGTCAACAAGTTTCCGAGTGGCGCCCAGTGGCGCCTTCCAACTGAACCGAACCGAAAAAGCAACGCCAAAGTCGATCAAAAGTCAAAGTCATGCCGATTGTTTTCTTTAAATATCGCGGTGTTATGCACTCTGGAATCTTACCGGAAGGACAAACGGTAAATATAGTAAGTACATTATTTGAGTGTTTTGCGGCGTTAAAGAGCAAATTCGATGAAAAAGGCCAGATTTGGGGAAAGAAAATTCTTGGATTTTGCACCTCGACAATGCACCTTCGCACAAGACCATTATTGTGGACGAATTTTTGACCGAAAACTCAACAAATATCATCGAGCAACCAACTTATTCACCAGATATGGATCCAGCCGACTTCTTTCTTTTTCCTAAACTCAAATTACCACTTCGTGGTACCTGTTTTTGTTCGTTAGAGGACACAAAGGAGTATTCGCTACGAGAACTAAACTCAATTCCGGAAAAAGCGTTTAAAAAATGTTTTGATTATTGGATTATTCGTTGGCGTAAGTGGATAGTTTCTGAAGGAGCATACTTTGAAGGTGATAAAATAAATTTGTATGAATAACTAACATTTTGTATATTATTGACCTTTTCCCGGTATTTTTTTGACAGAGTAGTATATTCTTATGATGAAAAACACAACTATAGTACATTACGTGTTCATCTAGGATGACTGGAACTCATATAAATATAATTACATACTCGTGAAAATTATAATTAAACCTAAAATTACCTACTATAAAAGAAATTAGTTGTATTAAAATTATAAAGTATTTTTTTGTAACGTATTACGTTTTGTTTATACGTAACAATAATTTTGTTAAAAGTTCACCCTAATTTGTTGCATAATATTAATTATTATATAAGTAAACATAATATTGTGGCGAACGAGGGTAGAACTTTTTGGCAGCGTAAGCCAGTCTCAAGATTTAGAAAAAGATAGAAGATTCTGGAATAAAAATACAAGGACAGATGCATTTTAGAAAGGGATAGATGATAAACAAAAGACTAACTGAATGAATATTGAAATTCTAGAATAGAAGATTCAGGAAGGAAAATACAGATAAATAGACTTTTAGAAAGGGAGAGACAGTAAATAAAAGAAAATCTAAATTATGGGTTCCACAAGATTCTTCCGGACATATAAGCAGCGTAAGGCGCATCTACGGAGGAGTTCAGTTGAAGACAGCGGAGCAATAAGTGCGATACGAGAGAGTTGGAAGAAGAGTTTAGTAGAAGTCAGTGACGAGTTTATTTGAAAGTATAGTGGGGAGTTTAGTTGTGAGTTTAGTGAAAGATTTAGTGGTCAATTCGTGAAGGAGGAGTTAAGCGTAGTTTAAGAGGAGATCCAGAAGCGAGCTACGTGCGGTAAATTCTGAGGTTAGCACAGCAGTAGCAGAAGGTGGTCTACGCAATATCGGCGAAGGTATTGTGAGTGAGACGTCTTTTCGTCGGGACAGTGCGTCGTTAGTTGTGCGTGTAGGGGCAACCCCGTGGAGAAGAATCATGTACGATTGTGTAAGTTAATAAAAGCATTTAGTTCAAAAACTGGTGTTTCCTTTCAAGCCTAAGTGCGTACCTCTGCTTGCACGTTTTTGTTAAAAAGTGCTGCCTAATTTGTTGCACAAGTAAACATAACATAATGATCGCGCGTGAGGTATGACTAGTCCTCGGATTTGAACACAGTAGGTAATTTTAAAAAGGTATTAGGTGTAGGTAATTTTTTATGTCTTTCGTTTACCACAATTAATATACAGATATATAATTTTTTTAAAAACCCGAAAGAAAGAACAAAAACTGTACCAAGTAAATAAATTATAATACAATTTTATTTATATCGCTTTCATCCACTATTTGGAAAGCCGTTGAAGTATCGTTTTTCCTAACAAAGATTCTGCCGTTGCCTAGTCCAGACATATTGGTACAATTTGGTCTTTGCAATATCCTTACAGTCTTGAGCAGTTGTTTATTGTATGGGAGTTGCATATGTCTAGTCATCGCAGTGGACAACGAACTACTGGCTTTTTCTTGAGGCAGGAGGAAAAACGTTGCGTACACTACCGGGTCCTTTATTGGGATTAGACCAAAGCAATGTGAGTTATCCACTGAAGATAGCGCAGATAACAAGAGTCGATTGCCGGCTTGTGTGGAGACTCAGCAAGGTACCCCTACTAAAGAGGTATCCCATGTGCTAATTACTCCACTAAAACCCCCTTCCTCCCATGTGCCCCTCGCTCATGGTAAGAATAGCGTGAGACTTAGAACATGTTACGCCCACACTAATCCTGCGAATCCTGTGAGAGGCAAACTCACTTCGTCAACAGGGGTTGTGTCCTCCGCTCCCCAAGTGCTGGAGGACCCCTGTAGCGGAATCACGGGAACAGATCTTGCGCAGAACTGCGTCTCCAGGGCCCCGACTGGCGTCGGTACCCGCGAGACGCATGCGCACCTCTCTCTCTCGATCAGCGGCCTTCTTTTGAGACATTACTGCCTCGCAGAATTTGGACGCTCCCTCCCAATGATCGTCGCTATGCAGCATCGCCTGGACCACACTACCCAACGAATCGATCGTACCTACAACGAGCTCAAATCACTGTGGTGCCCATGCTGCGCATTCGATCAGCATATGAAACGCAGACTCTTGTGCGCCACATAGGCGGCACTGAGGGGAAGGCAGACATCCCACAATCTAATGCAGATACTTGTCGAAGCAACCATGCCCGCTAAGTATCTGCGTTATCTTGAAGGTCAGGGTCTCGCGTTTTCGTGCAACCCATCGCAGCAGGTGTGGGCGCAGGGCCTCCATTGTGTCAATGCTAGCCGCAGGAGTTTCCAATTCTCTCGACCAGATTTGGATCATGGACGTAATTAACCGCACCATGATCGCCTGAAGCCTGGCAGTACACCAGGCCGCGGGCAATGGCAACCTGTCAGGAGCGACGAACTTTGGCAAGTACATCCGTCTGGAGATGCCAAGGCGGATCGCCTGCTAAGAGTGTCGCCGCCGTGATACTATACGGTATCCTCGGATGGTCCTCAACGCCAGGACATTTGTTGCGAGCACAACAAAGTCCTATTATGGCGGTGAAGTGCAACCGACCATACGGGTGCACCGTACAAGGCTATATTCCTAAGGATGCCAGAGTAGAGCTTCCTAGTCGCCCCGGTCCTCCCGCGTTGGGGAGAAGCCGGGCAAGGGTGCCTGCGGATCTCACGAGCTTGAGAACTAGATGATCAAAGTGCGCTTTGAACAGCCATTTCCCATCGAGAATGAGTCCCAGATATTTCATTTGGAACCCCACGCGAATATCCACCCCTTAAACTAACGATCAAGTCCGCAGGGGGATTCCGGAAACGCCTATGGAACATTAGAGCCTCCGTATTCGCGGGGGAGACCCTTGAGCCCGGCCTACCCATTCTCTGGACCACGATCGCCAACCCGGTGTTGGCGAGGTCCACGGATTCCGCGTTTGACGCAGCACGTGACGTGAGTAGGATGTCACTCACAAAGCAGATTACGTGGGATGCCGCACGATCGGACTGACCGCACTCCCAAAGGATGTATCTGTCTTGGAGGTACCCGCTCAACAGACTCGTGATGTACGGAGAAACTCCGTGTGTATGAAGCCCCCTCCCTGATCGTCTCGTGAGGGAAGTTGTTAAAGGCGTTCGCTATGTTAAGCGATACCGCCAGGACATTGTCCTTTGTTTGGATAGCTTCGTCCGTTATGGAACCGCCGGGGGTGGCAGCGGTGCAGCAGGGCAGCACCCTTGCAAAAGGGGTGACCAGGCAGGCGCGTAGAAGCCCCACTTACACAATAAAACCGTTACAAAATAGCCACGCGACTGAGCGGTGCACGCGACATTAACGAGCGGAAAGACAGCGTAGAAACACTCACCAAAGCCCAATCCGCACTGAAATCCGATAAAACCGCACTAGTACACTATCACTGGTTCACTAAACTTGCAAGTGATCACTTTTCCGAACAGAAAAGCGTGAAAATTTGCCCCAAAAGAGCATAAATGCAATGATCCGTGACCGCTCTCAAAGAAAGCTGGGCAAAGACTAACGAACTACTAGCTAGCACAACGCGGGAGCGCACATATTAATAGTTGCTCTATTTCGCTTACACATTGTGCTATATATTGTACTAGCTGTACGACTTGTCAATATTTATACATAAGGTTACCGTTTCCAAAATAAATTAGTTCACTTCAGTTCAAATTATAATAGGGGAGGCCAAGCGGGGATTTTGGGATTTACTCGAGCGTGGCAGAATAACATAAGGGGAGAAACCTTGCACCATATTATGTACCCCCACCATATATGAATCCTTCATATTGGGTCCTGCGTTTAAGGCAGCCGATCAGAATAGTAAAAAAAATCGATCCTTAAAAAAACTCAAGCGCGTCAGATTAAGACAAGGTCAGTTAAATACACACAGAAAAGTCTATATTTCAATAATCTAACAATTTGCGCGTGACGTAAGGTAATAGGAGTCACAAGATTGCAAAAAAAAACTTCACCAGGACATTCTCGAGCGCGGTCATCTTTTTATTATTTTTAAGGAAATCATTCAAAGATCACGGGAATAATATAATCTGCCGATTTTCACAAGCAGAAGTAGTTAAAACCATCAATAATGTGTGGTGCGTGCAGCTGCTGAGAACTATGTATTTCCATAACAAATGTGGATGAAAAACTGGAGATGACTGGAGATGGAGGTTCGTTAGTAATCATTACCAGAAGTCTATGAAGATGTTGTCATAGCACCTGATATTTTAGGAGATGCTTCAGATTCAGGTATATTTTTTTTCAATAATGTAATATCATGAAATAAATAAAAGATTGTTAAGTATCATAAACATTTCTTGTTGCAGATATGCAAGATGTAGATGGAAACGACCAAATTGAACCGGATTTCTATTATGAAGATGATTTCACTAATGATGATAATTAAAAAAAATATTTTCGTATTTTTTTTTATTACAACATTTCCTTATAAATATACATATTATATTATTTTCTGCTAATTGTATTTGTTACTTTCAGTAATTAAAAAAAAATCCAAACCAGATTAAGGAAATTCCTCCACACAATTGCCAGATTATGGGTCAGCACGACAAAGACATTAAGCTGAACCGTTTGTATATTAATCTGACGCGCTCGAGTATTTCAATGTTACGTTTATTTTTTGCATTTCAAAAATCGGCTATTAATTTTTTTCGCGTCCAAATCGTCAGTCTTTTGAATAGGAGTTCCTTTAGGTTTTACTTAACATCCCTTTTCAATATCTGACGAGCTCGAATATTATTTTTCCCCCATTTTCGACCCCTTCGTACGGCCATCCCACCATGCAAGCCGGCAGATTAATATTTCCCCGTTATCAGAAACACATGGGACGCATACATTATTAATATCTGACGCGCTTGAGTATTTATGTGTGACTCTTTTTACATTTTTGAAAACCTGTACACGCAGGTTTTCAAACCAAATTTTCCCCCCATCAGTGAAAGGCCATACGTCTTATAACCTTTATTCAGCTCAGGAATTCCAACAATTTCTATATTCAAGAGACGGTCCCTTTGATTATTGGAATTGAATTCCCTTTGTAGTGTCGAATAGTTGCTTAACAATTTTGATTCCAAACTCTCAATAATGTTGGATTTTTGGTGTATGGAGTTAATCTTAACATTGATATCCTCGTATTGAGCACATTTAAGTTTTACTGAGTTTTCTAGCGCATCAAGCTTACCTTCAAAGGCCATCATTCTTATTTCTGTATTTTATTTAAAACAGAGTTCGTCTTTTAATTTACATTGCTCTAGTTTTTCTTGAGAAGACTTAATACTTTCCACCTGGCAGATTACATGTTTTAGATCGACAGACAAGGACGACCGGGTTTCGGACTGAGTTTTAGTAAATTCTTTAAAAGACGATAAAATCTCCATACGAAAATCGGCTAATGCTTCAGTAATTTCTTCCTTTCTTTTTTCTTTCTTCTATAGCGAGTTCCAGAAAAATTATGCTGTTCTCGCAGTTTAGATAAGTCAGGTTGAGATCCCGATGCATGCGATATGATGACTGTAGAAAGTTCATCGTTGCGTATTTAATTCCGTGAATAAGAAGGTAGTTAAATTTCACCGGCAGTATATTACGATAATTGAGTATTCTCGCACTATTTGATTACACCGTGTGCTCCGCGATGATCTGATGTGAGCGAAGCCAATTATCATAAAATTAAAGGGATTATCATGGGGTGCATTATATTCTCAAAATTTAAATGCTTTTTACAGGATATGAATTTGAACTGTAGGTATGCTGTATGTGAAACTGAGAAAAATAATGTTAGTATATGATAAATGTGATAATTATAAGGTATAAATATCCACTACCAATCTTTATTCTTTTTGAATTTTTGGGACAGTTAGTTTCTTTTTTATTGCATGAGTTCAGCAGACAGGCAGACGGTCTACCTGATGGAAAGCGGTTACCATCGCCTAGGAACATTTGCAACACCAAAGGCGTTACAAATGTGCTGCTGCTCTCTTAAGGGAGACCGGAACCTGGCCACTAATGCCGGAACACAAGTTACAGGGACTATGTTATTTCAGTGTGGGTTGGAGAGTTTCTCCCATCGATAAACTTGATGGGCATGTTTTTTATTATTTTTCCTTTACTTTTAATTGATTACATTTCCAACAGTTTAATTAAAGTTCAACAATAAACTTTATATATTAATAATTACGCCAATTACAGGATACGTCACACTTTACAATATTTTTGTCCAGGAACAAGACCATTTCATAGGATTTACTGTAAGCTCTATTATAAAAACAACGGATAAAGAATAAAGATACATAATACCTACCCAGGTCTCCTTATAAATAGTTCGTAAAATAAATATATAATAAATTAAGCATGATGTAATTGAAAAATAAAAACACGAAAATTTTATTATTACTTACAATATGTGGTATATAAAATAATAATATATATAATTCTATCCATCAATAAATAGTCACATAAATAGTGTATGAAATTTACCTATGAATTAGAAAGTATGTCATTAGGATGAGTTACTAGTAATATACCTTAGAAAATGTACCAAAGTGTTAATCTATATATTTACTAATTAAATAATGTCCACTTTTAATTTTAGATGAACACTCCGTTATTACATCACAGAAAAAGATTCATTATTATCACTTGGCAAACAAAGATGAAAAGAATCATGTTAAGAGCTATATGAGATCTACTGGAGCTTCTGAAGGAAAGAATTGGCTTTATGATTCAACTGAAGCATCTCATGAAAAGTTTTCAGGCAATGTGTGGAAGTACCACAGGGACGAAACAGACTATGAGAGAAAAATGTCACTTAAGGATATTTTTTCTAAACAATTTGACATAAAAAGAAATGTAAAACCTGTTAATAATCTAGGTATGTTTTAAAATATTATTTTCACCATTATTCCTGCGTAGGCATGCTATAATTTCTTATGAAATCACGCCAGCACATCTCAGGTTGAAATTGTGATAGCTTAGTAGCAAAGGCACGTAAATCTTATAATAATGGGTTCAAATCTTAGCTGAGAAGTACTATTTAAAGAGATTTCTGAGTGAATGTGCATATTATTTACTTTTACCATATGTATGATGAAGGAAAATATCATAATGAATGTATGAAATCCTCCAAACCAACTTGGACAAGCATTGTGGACATACAGTGGTAGGTAATACATTAATTACTCTAAAAATGGTAAGCACCAGCTCCTACCCAGCAGTAGGACATTTTTAGGCTTATATTATTATTTATTTTAAAATCCCGACAATACTTGTTTACGGAGATCATGTAAATGTATTACTTATACCTGAGCAGTTTTTGTAAAACATTACTATAACAATATAACAATAGATTTTTTTTTTAATGAATTGACTATGTGTGGCATTGGTGACGAATAAATAAATCATGTACTATTATAATTGTACAATTAGAATCAAACTGTTTACTGTACTAAAGGCAAAAATAAGCTGTTGCCGCTATGTAGTTACACTATGTTTGATAAATGTAATACTTTGGAAATAAAAATAAATAATGCTTGCAGTGGTAGTAATAATTGACGGGTAGATATCAGTAATGCCTTTTGGTGGTGGTGGCTGGAAACTTTGATACCAATTGACTTGTTTACATTAGTAACAACACTGGCGTGAATTTCTATGTGAACCTTTGAGAAACAGTGTACATTTTTGTATATATATATATATATATATATATATATATATATATATATATATATATATATATATATATATATATATATATATATATATATATATATATATATATATATATATATATATATATGCTGGCAAATAGGAACAAGCAAACTTGCCTTCACATTTAAATGACCATATATTGGAATAGACTATTCTATATTATGCTGTAAAATCAACATAATACCATTTTCATTATAAAACATATAACAACCTAACATAACCTATCCATACTAATATTATAATATACAAGAAAGTAACTCAGTTTTTTTCTTTTCACATCTAAGCGACCAAATGGATGCTCATGAGATTGGGTAAGGAGTATAAATTAACATATTTATTATTTTATTTTAAAATAACAATGTTGAACTTGTATGGACAACCCACACTTCCTTATGGTAGGAATATTAAATTGATATTTAGGGTTAGTAAAAATAAAGATGTACGATGTTTTTACAAATCATTGAAGGATAGGGGATTAAAATGGTGACGTGCTATGTAAAGGCTTGTGTTTAAACGCCTACCAGAAATGCACGTATTTTACTACCAATAAATTCGAAATACCTGCCAGAATGGATAAATGCTCACCAAATTGTGTTTCATGAAGTATTGTAGAAATGAAGCTATTTTCCTTTCTATGCTATGCCATAAAAATATATAAACGCATTTAAAGCTAATTTCAGACCAAATATTTTATATTATCGCTAAATAGATATTACTAATATTTTGTTTCACCACTTTCAATTTAGTAATTTTTGCTGAGGCAAAAAAGCAAACGGTCGAACGTACAATTATTTTTAATACCAAATATAATATTGCGTATTCCAAACACATGTTGCTTTTTTATTGTTTTATGAATTTGATTAAAATATGATAATATAGCCAAATAAATACTTCACTCTCAATATTACTGCAACACAAATGATTAAGGTAGGTAAAAAATGAATCACTGGTAGGAAAATTAAAAAAAAACAAAAGTAAAACGAAGTTATGTTTTATTATATTTATAGGTACTTATAAGATAATTTGTATTTAAGATGTATCAATGGCACTTTAAGGAACACAATAGTTAAAATCAGTCAATCGCATAAACTTTAAAAAACTAACAAAAGAAAATAATTATTGAATCAACAGAGCTTTTTTAGATTTAGCTGGGCGCCCTCTCTTTCTCTTCTCACCAATAGGGATATTCCTGGCTTCAGGAGGTGGTTCCACGTACTTCAGCCTGATTGCTACACCCAGCAAATGTTTACAAATATACTGTTTCAAGAATGTAGGACAGTTACATCTACCGGTTAGCCAATCAGCACTGTTGATTGGTGTCATGACTTCCCATTCACTAAAAAACTGTTGCTTAAAATCATCGAAAATTTCCCAGTGGACATCCAAACTTTTACATTCCATGTTGTCACCGGCTGGAATTCTGTAGTATGTCGCTAATTCAGTTGTTTGACGGGTAGTCTTTTAGGCAATTTAGCCCATTGATACGTTTCAGTCCATTATTTGAGAGTAATCGTGGGTTGTTGGGAAACGGACTTATTATTTACAACATAAATGTTAGACCACTCTGCCACCATATCTTTGGCTATCACCAGGAAGCGTGACAATGTGTGAAGCTCCCGCAAGGTATTTTCGTCTTTTATCGTTCGATTAAATGCTTCCAGTGCATTGTTAGTTGCCGGAGTACCTGGAAGGACTCCTAAATACCAATTGCGATTCGTAATCAGCCATTTGTCTTCAAAGTATTTAATAAATTCCTGTTGATCTTTCCACTTTGCCAATAAACTTTCACAAGCACGATCGAAGACATCAGAAGATGATGAACACTGTAAAGCGTCTATGTCAGACAAGATTTGTTTGTGCAATGATTTGTCTACTGATTTTTCAACACGTTTTTGAATATTTTTTTTGCATATGCCCAACACATTCTTATCTTGACATTTGGTCCAAAAACTTCTGAGAATGCAATATGTATGCTTTTTGCCGCATCAGATATCAATACATCTGGAGTCGAATCTTCTTTGTGTATAGAAGAGACACTTTCCTTGAGTGAATAGAAATGTAAAGTCACCAGTTTGTTCTGAGGATGTTACGCTTAGAGCAAATAGGTGAAAGCTTCTGTCGCGATCAGTTGTTCCAACGATGAGTACTGGAAAACCCTGCCAGATTAATTTATAGGTTGCATTAGCGTGAATTATTCTACAATTGCATGCAAGGCTCAGTAAGTAACTAAATATAGTTGATAACATAAAACGGAAGTAAGAGTTTTTGTCATCATCAGAAATTTCGAATGAAACCACAAAGGCAGCATACCAATCTTCAGGAATTTGTGAGTGAGATATAAGCCATGCTTTCAGTTCTCCCAGGCTGATAGTAAGACGGTCCGTACTTTTGCTGACAAATTTTAGCCCAGGTAATTTTTCAATTGCGTCTTAGAGGGTACATTAATTAAACCTTATTTTTTTTGCTAAGGTATTCATAATTGCCTTTGGTTTCAGTTTGAGTTCAAAAAGTTTGTAGGTATTCATAATTACGCAGATATAGCACGTGCCGAGAGCGATTCAAACGAATCGTGATCGTGATTCTTTTCCCTCCAATATAATATCACTTCGTCTGACGAGGAATTGAATAATAAATGAATTGCCGCCGAACACTGGCATCCCCGCCATTTTACTTTATTGCAACGATAATATCTTTTTACGCCTTCTTCAGTGTTATGTACCTTTTGAACAGACCACACGCTTTCGTTCTTAATAAAAATTCGGCTTCTCGAATATTTAAAAATTTGTTGACAGACACCCAAGATCTTCCTTGTTTGGGTCTTCGTTTCGGTTGTAATTGATTCTTTCCTTGGTCTGAATCAGATTCAGAATTAAGTAGAGGAGCTTCCACAATACTTGGCCCGGCCAAAGCTTCATCGGACATCGTAAAGAAAGCGCGTGCCCCACGTGAATTATTCGCGAGAAACCTATAAGCGCCTATAGCAGTGGTTCCCAAACTTATTTGTATACTACCCACTTTGAGAATAAATTATTTTTTAGCGCCCCCATTTTTTCACTTACTTAAAAACCTTTATAACGTCAAATTAAATTTGTTATTTAACAAAAACTTGTTGAAACATGATTGCCCGCGGTCTATTATTTACGAAAATTACCTATCTAGGAATACTAATAACTATTCAAATGCGAAAGTGTATCTGTTACTTTTTTATTTGTTTGTTTGTTTGTGTCTACTTTCATTTCGAAACGGAGCGACCGATTGACATGATTTTTATTTCATTTATTCAATAAAACAGGACAGATATATGAACTACGCGGAGAGAAATATCGAACCAAGTTTGACTAATCTCTTAATTAATATTAGTTGATGTTCACAAGTTGTAGTCGAGAGTCGGGAAAAGTTCAGTTGGTGTCTAAGAGTCCTCCTAGCTAGATGAAATTAAAAATCGCCCCCCAAGCCTCTACACAACGCCCCCATTTTTTTATGGGTCTCTTACCGCCCCCCCTTTAGGCCTGCAGCGCCCACAAGGGGGCGTTATCGCCCACTTTGGGAAAGGGTAGTCTATAGAGACGACTGAGACAGGAGCGCGGGGTTGTGTCCTGCGGTCTGCGTCACGTGCCGGTGGCGGCTGTGCGGGTTGCAGGGTAAATAAGTAAAGGGAAACGACTGTAATCTTAGTTTAACAATAATATATTTCGGATTCAGGTTGGATAATTTGATTACACTAAAGCTATTTAGAACTATAATTTTCGGTTTGAATGTTACTGTTTTAGTAAAACAATCTTTGGTTAGCATTTATCCATTTTTATAAGCAAAAAGAATTTAAATACAAAACGTACAATTATTCTGATGAGTGTATGTTTATGTTGGAACGTTAAACGTTGTATTTTAGGCACCTCGGTATAGAGTGGATTAATTTTATATGAAGTTAATATATTTTACTTCGTACTTAGTTATTTTATCCCTAAGATAAAAAAATATTTTGGTGAGCATTTAAATTGTACCCTTATGTATATACAATCTTTATGTAAAAAATTACTGTTGACGAAGTTGTAGGTACAACTACAACTAGTAATTATATTTGGAAATTAGTGTTTTATAATTGCATCTATATATATATTCTTTTGACAAACCTTGTTTATGATCTTATCTTATTTCATAGTTTAATGAATTCAGGTCAAAAGATGCCACGTATATAAGAAATCGAGTATAATGTGTGCAAAATTATATGGAAATCCTAAGTTATTATTATAATGACGTCTGCATAATTTGCATCTGAATATTATTCACGCATGTACATATTCATTTAAGTTTACGAATGCTTCATATACGGAATGCCCTTGTCGCTCTAATGGCCCTAGCAGAAGAGCAATATTGCTTGAGTCAACCAGCAATCGGTTGAGCTAGGCTCATTTTAGAACTTCTTTCTTTGTTTTTAATATTTAAGTGCATTTCACATTAAAATGTCATATTTTATTTTTGTATTAATTGTATACTGCATTGTGGCTGCAGAGCTTAATAAATCTTATTCATCTTCTTCAGAAAAACAAATAGGAATGATTAAAAATCTAAACGATATAAGAATCCGTGAGGAGGGCTATATTACACATGCTTTTAACACCCTTATCTCAGAACGCATAGGATATCACAGGAATCTGCCTGATACTAGAAACAAACTGTAAGTACTATAAGTAACTTATTGTGTTTTTATCTGTCTGTTACAGTTTCGCATCAAAAAGCACTAATTGTTTCTATGAAATATGTATTTGTATTTCCGAAAACAGAGATTTGTTTTCTTTTCTGGAAAATTGGATAGATTGCATTGGGATATGGATCCCAATTTTATGCAAGTTAACCGAATGAACTGGTCAACTTGAAATACACAGCACAACATACTTGAAATACATTGTGGAACTGAATACGTTGTTGTATTCAGTTCCACAATGAGGATGGATTATATAAAAATCATTTTTATCTGAAATAATGGGGTAGTTTTCACGGGTGTGTCTTGTATTATTGTAAACATGATTTTAAGAAAGATCTGCAACAAAATCACTTAAATTTTGTATTCTACATTTTTTTGATATTAGGATGCAGCTTTTCTGGCAGTATTTCTGAAATTAATAAATGATTTAAAATTACCCATATAATAATAGGCATTGAACGAAGGAATTAAATATATATATAGAGATATTAAAGATCCCTCTATTTTATTGTATTATAAAGAGTTTTGTTACATAAAGAGTAAAAGAAAACAATAAATTTATGAATAAATGGTTTTTATTGTAACTAAATTAAGTATAGATTCACATGCAGGTCAGTGAAATTAATGTAAAATAGGATCAAAATAATGGTGTATTATTTCCTTATCAAGACAGGTATGTATGTAAACCAAACAAATATTAGAAATGTCTGTTTTAAGTTTTTATTAATTACAAAGTCGTTATATATAGAGTTTACATAGTATATTTAATGTAAATACTATAGGATTCAGCAAGCTGTACTTCCTTTACTATATTAAATGTGGGTTTTTTCAGGTGTCGCGAACAAAAGTATAAAGAAAAGCTACCGAAAGCCTCTGTTATCATTTGTTTTTATAATGAACATTTTGAAACACTTATGCGCTCCATTCACTCCATATTAGATCGCACAGATCAGCAACATATTAAAGAAATCATTCTTATTGACGACTGTAGTGATTTGGGAGGACTCCATGATGATATACAATCAGCTGTGAACAAATTAAATGATAGAATACGAAAAGAGGAAGAAATGGTAGAGACTAATAACATAGAAGGAGAAAGTATTGTTGATTACATAAATGATGATAATAACTTTGATAAAAAGACGACTGACAAATATAATGCAAAGTTCTCTAAAACTGGTTTGAATATTCGCTTATTGAAGACGAGCAAGAGGGAAGGACTGATTCGAGCGCGGTTATACGGTGCCGACAATAGTGTTGGAGAGGTAATTATGTAGAATTATATAATTGACATTTCATAAGCGACACAGTTTCGTCGCCATTAACATTATACAAACAGGCCAAGTGAGTTGCGGCCCACTTACAACGAGGGTACTGTAGAGTAGTGGCAATGAATGTCTTACACTTCGATAGAGAAACGCGTACTATTTGATTCCCAATCTAAGCAAGTTATGCCTGTGTTATAGATAATATGAAATGAACAACTCTTGAGTCGCGCTCCCAGAAACTCAGAACATAGTAAATAACAGAAAGTTTGTTTATGAAGTTTTTCATGCTAAGAATCTAACCCAAGAATTTTGCATTGTAATGAGCAAAGTGGGCAAAGGTAGTAGAGTCTGGCTAATGAAAGTAAGGATTGGAAAAGCGTGGTAAATATTAGTACCAGTACAGTACATAAACAATCTTGTTGTTCTTTGAATTCAATATCATTCTTCTGTTGTTTTTCCTCAAATTTGGAAATAATGCCAAACAAAAACTTCCTCATTTCGCTATTAAATGTTTTAAGCACGTAAATGCTAAAACACAATTACATCAAAATAACGACAATGTTTTGGCAAAATGACATTGACATTTACATTACTATGTAAAGAGTTTGTGAATAATTCAAGTGACTACTTAGCCAAACTCTATAGACCGATCGATTACAGAGTTCGTCAAATTACTATTAAGAATTTACGTGTATGTTTTATTTTAATATTTTTATAATGAACTGCCATCTAACGAGATATCATGCTGAATTTGGGTAAGTCATGCGCAAATGAAGTCGCGAGCAGAGCCAGTACAAATTAAATAAAAAAAATAGCAACCTTATCGTTACTCACCGTTAAGCCGGCGCCAATATAGCTTCAAACATTTGCACACTTCTTTGATTGTTATGTGTGGCACGGGACTTTAGTATGTGTTCAAATTTTTGCAATTTGCCATGCGGTATCTGTTTTTTAGCGCACATCAAAGCGTTCAAAGTTGGAATGTGTTAAATATTCGCGTAGCCTGCCACACTTGTGTAAGTCCAGTTGCGCTACTGTTGCGCACATCCACTCGCGCCTTCTTTTTGGTCGTTTTGGTAGACGTTGCTCATGTAATAAATAATGACAAGCACTTAAATATAATCAAAGCACACTGCATCTACAAAATCTTCTTTCATTTTGTTTGTCATCTACCAGCAACTGCGGAGAATTTTTTTGCAAACCATGTCTGGCAGGTTGCGACAATATGTGTTCAGATGTGTTTTCAAAGTCTTCAAAGAAGGGTTTGAAGCTGTATCTGGTGCAGGGCTTTATGAATGGTAATGTTTTTTATTGTTAATTGATATTTATTTCCAGGTTCTTGTGTTCTTAGATTCACATATCGAGGTTAACACAGATTGGTTACCACCACTATTAGCTCGTCTAGCAGAAGGTGTTGATGGAGTTAATATAAGATATTCCTCTCGGGTTGTTACACCTATTATTGACACAATTAATGCTGACACCTTCGTTTATAATCCCAGCCCTTTAGTCAAAGGTGGTTTCAACTGGGGTTTGCATTTCAAATGGGATATTCTACCTAAAGAAACTTTTGTAGGTAAGATGCCATTTTAATTTTATCTTATTAAGTATCGTTTACTGCGTTAATCAATTCATAAAAATAAATATGTATTAATAGTAGAGGTTTCACCGCCGTTCCCCTGCGGATTAAACCCTGCTGCATGGCCCTTGTTTATTTAATTAGAGAGCAAGCATGCGTACAGGTTACAATGTATTAACTTTTTATTTACGCAAAGATTAACTTAATTTTATCTCGCAAACTATCCCATTTTAATAATTAACTGAATGATTACTGACCTAACTGAATAACTTATCTGGTTAAAGCAGGTTACATTCTGTAATTTTTACACTTACTGTTTTACTTTTTCATATTGAAAATATACTACAACTATAGGTTACCCCGCGGCTGCGCCGCGCGTCAATCTCTGCTTCATACGTTTTGTTTAAATAGCAGGCGTTAATACAGATTACATTGTAATAAATTTTTATGTTAGTTCTATTTGCCCCCGGAAGATTTACTTCATTTTATATCGCAAACTATTCCATCTCCCGGAATGAAAAATATTTATGTCCATTTTCTGTATTAAAACTACATTTAAACAAAATTACAGCAAAACCGATCCAGTACTCCTAGTAGTTTTCCGTGAGGCTTAACAGACAAACAAATCGAGTTACTATCGCATTTTTTCATAGAAGATAAATTTTTATATCTATAAACTTGAGAAATGATTGGTCTCCCATACAATCATTCAACCCGTTCTAGTTTTATTTATCTGTCCCCCGTCTATCTATCTGTAAACTATATAAATGATCAAAATGACCAAAATTACCAAATTGACCAAAATAAACAAAATGACCAAAATGACTAAAATGGCCAAAATTACTAAAATTACCAAGTGACCAAATTGTCCAAAATGACCAAAGTTACCAAAATTACCAAATTGACCAAAATAGCCAAAATTACTAAAATTGCCAAATTGACCAAATTGATCAAAATGGCCAAAATGACTAAAATGGTCAAAATTACTAAAATGGTCAAAATTACTAAAATGATCAAATTCAAATCTATCCCATTATGTGGGATGAAAAGTATCCCATGTCCACCCTCGGTATTAAAATTACATATATACTAAATTTCAGCCAAATCGGTCAAATAGTTTTTTCGTAAAAGCAAAAATATATTTGTCATAACAAACAAATGACAAATATATTTTTATCCCGGAAACTATCCCATTTTTCGGGATAAAAGTATCCTATGTTCATCCTCGGCATCGAATATATATATACATATTTACCGTGAAAACTGAACAGACAGATGGACAGACAGACAGACAGACTGAGAGTTACTTTCGCATTTATAATATTAATAGGGATAATACGGATTATGTCCTTATTGAACTCTGGTCTAATTACGAGTGGCAGTTACTATAGCAATTTTTAAACTAGTTTAATTGAAATATTGCTAAATTGAATATTTGAATTAATGTTGATTTATGTTGAAATAGTTTTGTATATAAGTTATTTTTTTTATTTTGCAGACGACGAAGATTTCGTAAAACCAATCAAGTCACCGACTATGGCTGGTGGTTTGTTCGCAATATATCGAGAATATTTTAACTATATTGGAAAATATGATAAAGGCATGAATCTGTGGGGAGGTGAAAATTTGGAAATTTCTTTTAGGGTATGTTTGTACATGTGTTGCGCACAGTTACTTTTTTATTCATATATAATGTACTAGGATATGCCCGCGGCTTCGTCCACGTTGGACTTGAAATTTCCGCGGGATTCCCGGGACACATAGTATCGGAGCATTTAAAAAAGAATGTAAGAAACTGTGTTGCAATAAGCAAATTTTTATGCACCCGAACCAACCGCTTCCGAGAAACCTCCCTCAAGATTCCAGGGATAAAAACAGACAAACCGACAAACAGGCAAGAAATTTAAAAAAATGCGTGATTTGTTTTCCAATTGTTCATAGTGAAACGTCTTTAGAATCGTTATTTGAAACTCGATGAAACGAAAAAAGACACTAAAAATAGATAAACATATACATCTATAGGACTAAGCATACGAGAGAACGAGATAGAATCTATTATATTTAATAATTGAAACATTATAACGATATAATATATGTAATGTGACGTCACGAAATTTAGAATCCCTCCCACCCCTTGTCACACTTTGCTTTACTTCTACTGCGTGTGAACTACACACACACATTTTTTTTAATAGCTTCAATGTACAGACACGGCGTGCTTAGAATTTTATAATATTATAGATAATGTTTAACTAACGGTATATACTTATATATAATGGAGATCGGTGCAGATTTTCATCGAATCAGTATTCCTTATTTGAACTTTGTGGGTGTATCATGAGCTATATTTGCGGTAAACATGTACCTGTGTGAGAGATCAAATGCGGGTAGGATTGAAGGGCATGCTCGCAATTGATCGTTACACTCGCAGGCACACTGTAGCAATGTGCATGAACACGTTCCACTACGAATAAACCACCTTCGCCTGAGTGAAATGAAATTATGAATTAAATTAGCAAAAATATTTTGACTATTAATTGCACTTCAAAATTTTATTCAAAGACCATTTATAGAAAATTATTACCATATCTTAACCAGCAAATTAAAGTGCTGTCACCACCTAAATAAAAATAAATAAATGAGGTTTTGGTTTTGGTGATCATTTACTATTTTTGCAGTATAAAGTAATTTTTTTGCAGCTATATTTTACTGTATCTGCTGATCAGTTAAACATAAGCCAAATTAATTATTCATAATTTTCGAATAAGCATTGTTCTATAACACAATTGTTGTTATATTCATTTATTTCATTTATAGGTATGGATGTGTGGAGGCACCCTTGAAGTGATTCCGTGTAGTCGTGTGGGTCATGTTTTCCGCAAACGGCGTCCTTATGGATATGACGAGAAAGAAGATTCTATGCTTTACAACTCTATGAGAATGGCCCGGGTTTGGATGGATGAATATGTGGTGAGCATATTAACATTTTCTAAACGGTATTTAATTTATTGCTGTAGTTGTAATCTTGGGCAGGCCTTATCTACATGAAGCCCATTTTACATATAAACCATTTTAAGTTTTATATATTTACTTTTTTTTGGAAAATGTCTTGTAAGAAGTATATAACACTGGGATTATGAACCTTGAAGTGTATTAGTTTCATTGAAACGGCTAAATATTTCATTGATATCTGAGCAACCAAAATTCTGGTGTAGTCTATAAACTCAGTTAATAATAGGTTGGGGGAAAAAGTATTTTGGCATATAGTATGTATGAACTTGTAATAAGATATCTTTGGCTATACCATTTGTATCTGGCTGGTTTTGGTATCATTAAAAAGTTTTAATTTTAAAGAAGACAATTCCAAATTCAAATTCGGAAAATTTGTGAGTTTCACTTGTTTTTCTTATTGTTAAAATGAGTGAATCTAATAAAGAAATTCTAGACATTTTAAAATTTTACTACAAAAAAGGTAAAAATGCAACACAAGCCGCGAAAAAAAATTGTGATGTTTATGGACTTAATGCAGTATCTATGAGAGTAGCGCAAATTTGGTTTAAGTGTTTTCAATCCGGAAATTTTGATATCAAAGATGCACGTCGCTCTGGTCGCCCTGTTACGGACAAAATTGATGCCATTTTTGAAAAAGTGGAGCAAGATCTGCATATTAGTAGTTACGATGTAGCTGGAGAACTGGGAATTGACCACAAAACGGTTTTGTCGCATTTGAAAACAGCTGGGTACAGAAAAAAGCTCGATATTTGGGTGCCTCATGAGCTCACTGAAAGAAACCTAATGAACCGTGTACTCATTTGTGATTCTTTATTACGACGTGATGAAACCGAACCATTTTTGAAGAAGCTGATAACTGGCGATGAAAAGTGTATCACCTACGACAAGAACGTGCGAAAAAGATCGATCGTGGTCAAAGGCCGGTCAGGCTTCACAGACTGTGGCGTAACTCGGGTTAACTCGCAACAAGGTGATGCTGTGTGTATGGTGCGATTGGAAGGGCATTATTCATTATGAGCTGTTACCGCCACGCAGGACCATCGATTCTGAACTGTATTGTGAACAACTGATGAGATTAAAGCAAAAAGTTGAGAGAAAGCGGCCGGAATTAATCAACAGAAGGGGTGTGGTTTTTCACCATGATAACGCTAGACCTCACACATATTTAGCCACTCAGCAAAAATTACGAGAGTTTGGCTGGGAGGTGTTAATGCATCCGCCGTATAGTCCTCACCTTGCACCTTCAGATTTTCACCTGTTTCGGTCTCTGCAGAATTCCTTAGGCAGTGTCAGGCTAACATCACGAGAGGACTGCCAACACCACTTGTCGCAGTTTTTTGACCAGAAGCCCTAAATTTTTTATAGCAATGGGATCACGTCCCTACCTACAAGATGGCAAAAAGTTATCCAACAAAATGGCACCTACATACTTTAGTCAAATGTAAATAAACTTTACAAAAAAACCTTTTTTTTGAATTTTTATATGAAATGCGAAGAAACTTTTTCCCCAACCTAATATATTAATGTTGCCATTCAACAAGGTAACAGAGCCAATGAGGAATATGCATATAATTCAAATACGAGTCAAGTTTTTAATTTGATGTCTTTATTGCTCTAGTCTAACGTTATTTTTTATTTAAAAAAATTAATTTACATATATTAATTTAAAAAAGTGTTAAAATGCGCGGGATATTTATAATCGCAAAACGCAACGCTATTGATCAAATGGAAACGTGACGTCATTTTTCATTTTGACATTTTCAGATTGTCAACAAAGGCGAACTTACTGCGTTGTGCTTTTAGTTTTGTGATTCAATGGCCTAACCATTGAATTCTTACATTTTTTAGTCCTCAGCGTGCGTTTCTCAGTGGACGTAATTTTATTTTTTTGATGTGTGTGGCTTAATAGAAGCTTAAGTTCAAGTTGGTGGGGTCGCGCCCTTGTCCCCCGGCCGCCACCTTGGAAAAAGGGGTGAAAAGGGGTTTCGCGCTGTATCTCGTAAACTAGCAACCTTACAGAAATTTTTACATGACATTATTTGTAACAAATTAAATTGCCTACAACTTTATTCTTATGTTTGTCGTCATTTATTAGTGTAGTATTAATAAATATTTTTGAAAATAATTTTATCTCTTTTCATAGCCTTACACCATTTTTGTCGTATGTACGTATATTTTGGAACAGAAAACAATACTTTATTAGGTGCACTTTTTTACTGTTGTTTTCACAGTTTGGCAGAATACAATATCTAAAACATGGTCTTTTTTAGCTTTTCAATGGTCTTTCTCTATTAAATCTAGCTTAAAATTAAAAATACTAAGAAAGATGAACATGTAAATTACATTCACTGAGAATGAACTATGTATGACGTCATCAAAAGCCCGCGAAAATAATGGCATTTAAATAGCTCAAATTTATTCTTTATGTGATACAGATAAGAATACAATAAAACCACCACCAACCACCATTGTTTGTTTCACATTTATTTGAGTTTTGTTTGTATTATATAATTTAATTTCATTACCTAAGCCTATTTAATTATGCACTTTTCAGAACAAAGTGATAGAACAAAACCCGTCAGCGGCACGTGTTAATATCGGTGACATATCCAATAGATTACAGCTACGAAAGCAATTACAATGCAAATCGTTCAAATGGTATTTGGAGACGATTTACCCAGAATTGGAGGCCGGTGAAGATTCCGCAGCGAAGAAAAGAGTGGCTGCTTTGAATGACTTCAAGAAACACAAATTCCAACCCTGGCATGCTAGGTGATTTTTTTATGTTCTAGTAATATCAACCTGTAAAAGTCCCTCTCCTGGGGTTCGGCCTCATCATTTTATGGGGGACGGACTGTGTTCGTTCCCCTCTAAAGATGATGAGGCCCAACGACGAGGCCTGAATGAGGTTCTTGCACTCTTTGCACCTGACTCTGAAACAAATATTACAAATGGTTGTCAAAAGAAATATTTTGTAGTGAGTCACGGTATTTTTATCTAATTTTGACTTATGGCCGGTTCTTACTTAGGTACGGTATCTTACTATTTATTCACTTGCCTTACAATCGGTTGAATTTTGACATTACTTCATCCATGTACATGGAGCTTATGAAAAATTATAACCGATGGTAGGACAAATTAACGTTCGTTAAGATATAGGAACCGGCCAATAACTCACAATAAGAAAAGGTGTAAACTGTAAATTATGTTACATGAAACACAGTGCTCACTATACTTGTCCAATGAGGCTTGGCGGGTTTGACACATTGGTTATCATGATGTGCAGATTTCGTCGCAATGTTTTCCTTAACTGTCAGCACGTGGTAATTGTTCGAACAATATGTACAGTCGTAGAATGAAAATGTTCTTCACCTTAAAGTCGATTTTTGCTTCCACGAATACAAGAAACAGTACAGTCAACAACATAATAAATGTTACATTTATAAAATATTAACTGCCTGCGATTTCGCCCGCGTGAATTTTTATTCGCGGAATCCTAAAAAAATATAGCCTAAGATTATATTTATAATATATAATTATAAATATATATATAATTATATATTATAATTATATAATATATAATTATATAATTATAATATATATAATATCAGCTATTTCCCAGTGAAAGTCCCGTCAAAATCGGTGTAAGCATTTCAGAGATTAGCCGGAACATCAAGACAGGCAGACAGACAAAATTTTTAAAAATCGTTTTTATTGTTTTAGTATCGTATATAATGTCATTTGTATTTAGTAAAAAGTTGTTAATTTGACATTACAAACAGACACTTCAATTTTATTTATCTGTATGTATAGATGAAAAATGAAAATTTCTATGTTGACAATGACAGATGCTGAGATTAACAATAAGAAACAAAGAGGATATAATCACTACGCTTAACATAAATATTAAAATCAATAAAAAGGTTTTACATGTCTAAACTATCTTCTTAGACAAGATAAAAAATCGAAACAACTTTGATATAAGTATTTTAAATTTCATTGTCAAATAGTTAAATATAATTTTCTGTGGAACGTACTGACGTATGTACGACGTATAACTTAGTTTGAAAGGTAACATGTGCTCTCCGAACGTTAAATGAACCCATTTGAAAACTGGCGAACATTTTCATTCCACCATTGTACATTAGGGCATAAAACTACCTAAGTGGTATATGCTTTCTGGCCATTAAGATACCATGGCTGTGTATAGTTATCATTATTTATGAACTGCATCAAGATCAATATTTGAAATGTATCAATCTTAGCCTAGAGTTGTTTTGTAGCCAGGGTCGTTTTTAGTGGCGGTTGCAAAGGTGAGGATGAGGATTTCATATACATTTCATTACAGATTGCTTGTAACTTATGTCCAGATAATTAAAAATTAAGAGTATACTGTAGTCTGTACCATTTAGCATATCTGCAAAAATTTCCATGTTTCAAATAAAATAAATTACTTAAATACATAAGTTTTCAGTTTTTTACAAAATGTCTACTGAAATCTAAAAACTAGAATATAATAATTAAATTATGTTTTTAATTACTGGCACAGGATGGTTTTCCTACCCCGGTGTACAATATGATTAAAATGGCCCTGCGGGTTGATATCGCCTATTAGCGATAACGCCGCCTATTGTAATATGCACTGTGAATTCCAGGATGATACATAACCTTGACAGCTTACACTAGGATGATGTGGTCAAAGAAGGACGCGCCGGCGCCGGAGGACGAATTTCGACTTTCGCCGATTTAATTTCGCCGTGAGCGGGCAGCGTGGGTTGGTGGGTGGGTGAGGGGGAAGGGTTCCCACTCACCAATAGTGCCGTCGAGAGGATGGCGCGTCGTATTTCACGCGTGCTCATCTCTCATCCAGTGGGGCGAGACATGCAGCCTCGCCACATTGGACAGAGAGTAACGACGCCGGCGGTCATGCTTCCCCCCGGTAGTGGATGTGGCCCTCGCCTGCCGGAGCACGCGGAGTTCGTCAAGCTTCCGGTTTCCCATTGCCCTGGCATAAGGGGCAGGAAGAAACACTGACGAGTTTTAGTGGGTATCCCTGACCGTGGTGTGGCAATAGCACTACTTGTTGCGGTGCTAGTGCCACCCTGACCTGGCGAATCCCACACACAGACCGCGATTCTTCGCGCGGCTAAAGGATCTCAATCGGATTTCCCCTCGTTAAAAAAAGGGATGAGGTAGTGTATAATCGTAAATGAACTTTTTCCATTATTATTCTCATGGAACCTGAAATTGATAACTAATAATAACTATAAAAAAAAAATCTTTTTAAACTTTAAAAAAAAAAATTTTTAGTTACTAAGTGTTAATTTTTTATTTATTTGATTTCAAAATTGATTTACGATAGTCTACGTTTGTTCGTTATGCGTAATACCTTTCTAATTGGGCGGTAGTTGTCAAGGAAGTACGACATTGTCTATAGTATAGTTTACCAGAAATAAAACGAAACTTCATGGGTGTGAGGTGTCAAAATGATCACACTAAATTTAACAAACCATATATGTGTTTCCATTTTGTTTGTCTATGTTTTGTTATACAATAAAGACTCATCAATACCTATTTGTAATAAATAAAAGGAAACTAGTTTACGTTACAGAAATCGAAATTATACGGATTCGTATCAAATACGATTGAAGAATACGTCACTCTGCATCCAATGTGCCAAGGATATTAAAACGAAGGGCAGCAAATTGGTTCTTGCAAATTGTATGAGGACTCTGAATCAGGTAGTTTAATAAATACAATAATATATTTCTTTAGTCAGTGGTGTATTTGTGTTCACTAATGCATCCCAGGAACGATTTACTCATTCGAAATTTGAATATAAAGGTGGGCACTGACTGGTGTTACGGGCTGGAAAGTATCATGCGCAGCGATCATTTTACGTTACGCCATGTTCTAAATTCTCGAGGTTCGCGAGACACAGCCAAGATGTCTGACAACGAGGTTGTGTTGGAATTTTGATTGTACTAAATTACTGTTTAATACAAATTAACAAGGAAAAGAAATGCGACTGGACATCAAACTTATTTAAAAACAGAGACGTATCTGGTGGTTTATCATTAATAAAAAATAAAAAATTAAATGATTACTGGACAATATAAAAACAGAGTCAGAGGCAGAGTCTTTGTCCCATTCTATATTTCAGTAGTTAGTTTTTTTTAGTTCCAAGAATCGACGCGTGTGGCACGTGTGCTAATGACGGCGTACTGACTAAACCTCGCAAAGTCATTTTACAGTGATCCAACCACTAACTTCAAATACGAAGGAAGCCAGTGTTGACTTCATACTGGCATCATGCAAATTGATTTGGAGTCCGTACAGCGCTACCAAGTCAGTTCTGACTTCAATATTCTCAATTAAATCTTTTGAAGTCAGTAGCTGTAAATCAGCCGATACAGTCAAAGGGATTCGTCAAAAAACCGACAGCAGACGGAGCACTCCAAACGAGCGCTCGTGGCTCGCGTGTTCGTAGTCGTTTCTACGTACTAACTACACGAATGCTCGTTTGGTAACATGTTACATTACTCCCTGTGACACCAGTCAGTATCGACCTTAAATGATAAACGTGCTTTTTACATTACCAAGATCAATTTCTCTCTTGTGTTCTATAATATAATTTCTTTTATCGCTGAATTAAAGTGTATATGATATGACGTTAGGTTACAAATCAATAGGTGTTTTAATGAGTAATAATTTAATATGGGTGAAATTGGCACAGATAAATGCTAATTATAATGTGAACTATGTAAGTGATACCTAGATAATTTAAAAATAATTCCTACTGCTATTTTTTATATTCATGTCATTGTGTATGCATACTACTAAAGTATTAGAACGATTTTAAAATAAAGCTGCCTTTAAATCATAGATCAGCAATTCATTTCTCTCTACTGGGATAAGTGTACTTGACCACAAAGTGAAAACAATTGTCCCCTTCTTTTTTACATATACCCAAGCATTTGGGGTCGGCACAGTATGTCTTTGCCTTCCATGCCATACGTCTTTTGTCAGATCACAAATCATCACGTCATTCATTCTCTACACAGTCTATATATTTTTTTGGGCCTACTTTTATTCTTATGTTCCACCTTCACATATAGGTATCAATTATCATCAATCTTTCAGTATTACATACCTTTTGTAAAAATGCTACTCTAGCACGTAAGTGAAGTAATGACTGTATTCTTTTAATAAAGTGTAAATATTGTCAAAGACAAACTGTAATTGTGTTATTACTTATAGGTATATTTTTTAATTAACTAATTTACTTAAACATTAAATAAAATCATCAGCAGACACTTAGCAAATAAAAATATTTATATCATGATGTTTTATAACTTAGACAATAAGATATTATTTATTATAACGGCTGTTCTTTTAAAAATATTATAATTTATTTGAATATGTGTCCGCATCCCTATTGTTTTCTTAAATATTGTTATTTAAACTGTTACAGATGTGGTTTGAAACAGATCGCAGCGAATTGGTTTTGGGTCGTGTTTTGTGCTTAGACGCGTCCAATAACGTAGCGCCAACATTGATGAAATGTCACGAACTTGGTGGATCGCAGGAGTGGAAACATAAAGGAAGTGTGAGTGATTTAGGCCAACACTTGATAATGCTTATAGAGTTTTTATATTTAACACTAGCATATGCCAGCGAAACTTCGTTTGCGTTTTCATGACGACGATATTAGTAATTGCAACCACAGCGCCAGAAAACGTGATCAGAGCGCCGCCTTTTTGGCTATATTCATCTAACAATTAGCAGTGGCTGCCATACATGTATTTGTACGTAAAAAGTGTATGTAGGCTACATAATAAACTTTTTCAACTTTCCGTTACGGTTTTAATATCTGAGCGTTTCATTAAAATTCCTCGAGGCATATCAGAGCACATTCGAGACAGATTGACAAAAAAGTTCTGATATGACCATAATTTTGTTAAAGTAAAAATAAATAACCTTTATTGCTGAAAGAGTGTTCCATAGTTTCACTTAAACTAATTTATTCCTTTAATGATTATACCTCCAGTATCCAATTATACCTTCTTTCCAATTTGTCCCTCTAAAAAGGCCTCTTTCTCTCCCAAGCTATTTGAATCCCATTTCTCCCTGTCTACAGATTCTGGACCAAAATATCTCTGATGCATAATTTGTTTAGAATCATGTAAATAGCAGATTACATTAAAATGTTATCATTTTATTTTGAGATCACAGACAGACTTCAATTTTATTGACATATAAGTCAAGTGCAAACTAAACCCTCAAGAAACCGACCTTAGGATACTTATATAAATTAAATATTTTTTATTTTTAGGCTGGGAGCCCAATTTATAATACGGCAGCCGGGATGTGCTTGGGAGTTGAAAGAGCATACAGAGAGGAAGCAATCCTAATGGTTATATGCGACAATTATTCTAACAACCAATGGGATTTTATAAAGGGTTAAAATTTTGACGATTTTTGACAATGAAGTATTAAGATAATATATTTGAAATCTTAGTACGATGACGACGATACGAGTTTTGTATTCTTGACTAAACTCAATTTTAGATTGAATTTAGATGTTATTATAATGTAGCTGTACTATTTCAGTGTCGTTAATGTAAGTATATCGGTGCGAACGTGATCCACGTGTCTATTGCGCATCTAGATAACTTCATCACAAACATATTAGTTTAACAGTAATAAATTTATTATTTATTAATATTTCTTGGATCTTCTAAATATTTTAATATTATAACACAAAAAATATTTACTTTGATACTAATTCAATGCATTTCATAGGTAGCTATTGATACATCGTATTATGTTTGTATCATAAATAAATGCTCTGGCAACTATTACGCCGTCTAATAAGGACGCAATCACTTTGAGTGATTGTTAAATTTTCTATTTTATTATTATGTCACTGACTTTTTTCATAGTTAAGTTAAATAATAAAAATATATGGTAAAAAATCTCTTGCCCTGCTGAAAATACGCCTTGATTTTAAATACTGGCAAAATAACTGTAATCTACGTTACGTGTTAAACGTGGACGAAGTCACGGATGAATCCTAGTTTCATATATGTAAAGCCTGTTGGTACATAATCAGGAAGGGATACCATATATATAGGGCGTTGACAGTAAATAATTTTTAAATAATATGTGGATGTTTATTTTTGTGTTATTGCATAACTCATATTGGTAACATGTTAAGTCTATCTTTGTAACTTTAAGTATCATACTTTAGATTCAATTTGGGGATATATTATTTTTAAGATAAAGTACCGGGTATATTTTTCACACCGAATATTCTATTGAAATTGTATATTGTATGATAAAGGGTATTCGTAAAAAGTTTGAAATGATTGATGGCTGTTTTAGGGTAATTTATAGAGGAATAAGGTCGCACAAAATATTACTCATTTCTACAATATTTTTAGGTTATTAAGTTATATATGGTTTTATTTTTAAGGTTTGTATATTTTGAAAAATATCGCAGATGGCAACTGGCGGTTTTTGTTTGACTAAACTTCAAAAAATTCAAAACAAAGGGTTTTTCAACAATGACAAGTTGAATACCTGAAGTATAATGTAGTCGTAGTAAGTTACCCGTTATAATTAAAATAACCATTTTATACAAAATGGTACAGAAGCGTTAAAAAGTTGAAACAAACTATACAAGAAAAAAGCTAAAACAGTGATATTTGCGTAGTAGAAAATAATTATTAAACAATAGTATTTTCTAACGTTTGTCTACCGTATTTCTCACCCTGAAGCTGGTGTTGTTTAAGTCAAAACTATTGAAGATAGTTATTAGCGTGATATGTGTCAATTGAAGAGGAAATACTTTTTTGATAGAATATTGGGCATGTTATCCTAAGATTATTTGGCCCCGTATCTCTTATTATTATGAAGAAAATCGAACCATTTTGATGTGCGACGTGGTTGGTGCAGAATTTAAGATTTTTCCACATAAAAGGTGGTATAAACTTTAAGTATCCATGTGTAAATTTGAACATGGATAGGTTTACTGTAGTTTATATTATACTTTAGGAAATATTCGGGTAAGTAATGTTCTTGATGATCAAGTGAAAACAATTGATTAAAAAAAATACTTTGAATATTATTATGTTGAATAAAAAAATATACATTGACTTGAATCTCATATATAAAATTACATGTAAGTGTCCAAATATTTTTTTATTGCTTAAGCATAGCAGACAGACTGACGGCCCAACTGTGATGGATAGTGGTTACCGTCGCCTATTATTACATTAGCAATACCAGCGGTATTCCCAATGTGCTGCCGGTCTCGAAGGAGAAACTGGAACTTGGCATACTCTAGATCAGCGGTGGTAGCCATCCAGACGGGCAAACGGCTAACCCTACTACCTGGCGAATTTATGATGTAGTTTTATAACATTGTCAGTTATTTTGTTTTTATTCACTGTACAATATTAATTATTGGTGATTATTATGTATTTTCTGTACAAAACACTAGTATTATGTTGAAGTTTTATATTTGTAACTATATTTTTTATAATATTTGAGTACAAGTCTTACCTTATTTTCTAACATAAGTAGGTGCCGTCCTTTATAGTAATTTACATACGTAAACATAATATCTTTTTTTATTCGGTTTTCGTTAATCCTGAATGAAATTATGTGCGTAAATTAAGGATTTTTGTGGGAAATTGAAATTACTTACATCATGTAACGTTGTTGCAATATGTGCTTAATTTAATAAAAGTTTAATGGTAAAAAAGATAATGCTCGGTTTTTTTGCCTTTATCAGATTTGGGTTTTCCTGCGAATTTATTTGTTTAGGACTTTTGTATCTTTAGAAAATTTGTTCTTGTAACGTGGTGAGGAGGAAAACTTTCATGTTTAATTTTAATTGAGTTTCGTTTTTTTTTTCCAACAATGCATATTAAATAGGCTGGAGTTAATTGTATTATTGGCTTTAATAAATAAACTTAATAAAATAAAATTCGTTAAGAGCCAGTTCATGTATTTTACCGACCGTTGATTTGCCTTACTATCGGTTAAAATTTTACGTAAGCTCCATACAAGTAATGTTAAAATTCCACCGATGGTAAGGCGAGTGATTGAATAGTAAGATCTAGGAACCGGCCATAAGGCATATTACAGGTGAATTTATCCAGTCTGCCTTCAGGGCCAAATCCTAAACTATGCTAGATAATAAAAAACACTCAACGAATCTCAAGGCTGATTTTGAAAAAAGCAAGCACACTGTATTATTATGCCAGATCACAGTGTAGCTTGTAAGGATCAATTTCTGTGAAGGAATGTCAAAGGGAAAACCAAGGGAAAGGCTTGTTTATTTTGCTTAAATATTTGAACAAAAATATTCTACTTTCCATACATTAAATCGCTCTCGAGACTCCTAAAATATCTATCTTACATATTATTTGTTAGTCTACTTTCATCTATTCTGCATGCCCAAAACGGCCATATCCTTGTTTTAATATTAGTTAATTAATAACAATCTAATGATTGTTAATCTTCTATTAAAATTTTAATATAACAATTAAAAAATAATATTTTTAAATCACATTGCAATCAACGTTAAATGATTTTTTGTTCGAATCATCTGAAATATTTCTTTGTTCCTTAAATTGTGGAAATTCGTATATTTAAATAAAGAAAAGTATGTATTATTTTTGCAGCAGTATTCTTCTCTTCCACTAGTATAATGTTACCATACTGTTTTAAAGATCATTTTATCATATCAATGTTTATAACGTTGTGTATACCTAAGCAGGTTTTAATCAAGCAAATAGAATTTTGATAAAATAATTCAAGGAAACATATTATAAGACCGGAGACAATAATAGATCTACAAAGAAAGGATGTCCAGTCGAACTCTGTTAATTAGAATACTTTGAATACAAAACTACATTTAAATATACTGGTAGGTTTAATATTTTCGAATGGAAATTTTATGATGTTGTCAATTTAGTAAATAAAGTTAATAAAAGGAATTTGTTGTTTTATTTTTTGATTTATCTTTCCAAGAAACATAATTTAAAGTGTGCATCGGAAAACATTTCCAGTCTCGAATGTTCTTTAATCAAAGCTGATTTTTGATTTCTATTTTGATAAAATAAATCCTATTCAAGTTTTAAAATATTTTAAATTTCATGCACTAAAGCATCGAAGGCTATACCCATGTTAAAAAAGCCTCGACAAAATTGTAGGTTTTCGATTGACGCCAAACGAGCTTATTGTGGCAGCTCGAAAAGGCACATTTTACTAAACAGTTTTTCAACATTTTTTATCTCTGGCTTAAAAACAAAATTGTTGCGTCCAGGGGTAGATTATTCTAGCAAGGTGAGTTGGTTTTGACACTTAGAAAAATCGGACTTCGGATTGCGCGGTGCCATGGAAAGTTCAACAGTTGGATGCCCCTTGACAAAATTAATGCAAATGTGACGTGACACTAACCGACGATTATCCCTGTCTACACTATATAAAAATGCACCCAGTACAAGCCCCGGTCAGTGTAGGAAATGAGAACAAAGTTATCGGGCTATTGGGATGAACTGCTAGTGGAACTAGGGATCTGGGCTATGGGGACTATGTTGAGATATTAATTGTAATAGGTACAGATTTGTCGTAAGTAAATTCTATTAATTTACATCTTCAAAAATGTGGTAATTCGTGAACCAGATAGCGAACAGCATTTAGGTAACTCCTTAAATTCTTAGGTAACTACCCCTTACCGGGATTGTCATTCTTAGGTATTAACTAGTTAACGGTAGACATGTGACGAATAAAAAATAAAACAGTATATTGATATGTTATTCAACATTTATTTTAACATTTAAAATTACATAAAAAGAAGGCGTTTTGCCTTAAAAGTCTTTGATTATTTATTAATTATGTAGACCTACAGAATTGATTTCATTTATAGAGCGAATTACTGTTAAAAGAGGACAATAGGTATATAATAATATGCTGTTATTGGGTTTCTGCATAGAGATAAAAATAATGTAGGTAAGTATAGTAAAGTGAAAGTGAACATTAAAGTAAATATATAATTGAAAAATTATTAAGATTAATCGTATATTTTATTAGAAATAATTTATTATTGGCACACAAAATATGTTAAATTACTCAGATGAATATTGATCATTCAGAGTTTACAGCAATAAAACCATGTTAAAAACTGCAATAACAGCATATCAGAACAATAGAAAATACATGAAAATCAAAGAAGATGAAGTATGAAGTAATGATATACGAGTACGATAAGAAAATTCCCCACAGGACACATTTTTGCCACAAAACGACCAAAAATGTCAATTATATAAGTATACAGACCAAGCAAGTGAATGAGTCTCCCGAGTGTATCATTGTCCGCAACCATGTTTGTTTTAATATCTTATATCTTTTGAAGAATTTATTTGAATAAAGTGAACAAACCCATTGAACAACAATGAGTATTTATGACTCATATTGCAGACCGAAATGAATGATCTAGTTTAAAAATAAACTACGTTTATTTTTATTTTTTATATATATATATATATATATATATATATATATATATATATATATATAAAATATAATTCATTGCCACAGGAACAATAGTAATAAATAAATAGCTGGTCTCAAATTTACTTTATTATTTTCAATTTGTGCCGTTTTTTTAATTAACACGATTTTTCGTTTTTTGGCAAAAATATCCTATTACTTATTAAGAAAGAGGAAACACGAAAATTAATATAATATTTATAACTAGTATTTATTAATGTCGAAGCTTGGACTGAAATATATATGAAAACAAGTGAAAATCCTTAAGTTTTGATATAGTGAATGTTATATTGTCCACAATATGAAACTTTATAATGCATCGAAAAGTATTAATTAATATTACCGAAATTTGTTTTCTTACTTTTTAAACATTTCCTTTCTGGCCAACAGCGATTCCGTTTACTATTTATTGGTCCCAATGCTTCTCTATGGGGTATTTTATAGCTAACTGTGTAATAAAACACATTACTACATACTAGCTGTTGGCAAACATTCTGTATGTTTCAAATTTTATATGAAATGTGTCAAATATATAATTAGGACGATTCTATTCAATGTTAAAATACAAAAGAATTAAAGCAAGAACATCTTTTTGTGACTTTAATAGAGTACCTTTTTGCTAACGAAATAATAGATACTTAAGTACATGATCTTCTAGTTCAATAGTATGTTTTCATATCTGATGGTCGAAGAAGAAACCATTAATGTGGTTGATTATTTTGTAATCTCATCTTGATATCAACATCAATAACAATTAACTTTAAAATTTTAATCAGTTGTATATTATAGAAATCTTTAACTTGAAATTTATTTACGTTTTAAATGATTCTATTTGTAAATAGATGAATTATCAAGTTATGCGTGTAGAATTAAGAAAATAAGGATTTATCATTCAAGATTTTTCACTTTGTGACATGATATTTTACAGAGTTTACTGATAATGAAGACGATATGACGTTACAGTTATGATAGGATACTTATATTTTAGTCCTTCGACTTTATAATAATATATTTAATTTTAATGTAATACAATTAGAAGAATTCAGAATGTCGATAGCATTTACTTTGTGTAACAACCAATTCAGTAATTCAGATATAATTTAATAGAAATATGAAAAAACTGAATTAATAACATACGTCTGAATTTATTAAGAAATAGAAGGTACAATCACTAATAGAACGTGGATGACGGCGATGATTTATTAAATTCGAGAAATAATCTTATGATTCAAATAACCTGAAAATGTTACAGGATCAATTGATTACAAGTACCTATAGAGGTAACGTATACATGTACATACATATAATGAAAAAGACACCAAACATTTATTACAACAATCGATATTCAACATGTATTTGGTAATATTAAAAAACTGGATTGACATTTACAATAAATACGACTTGAGTTTATACTAAAATGTTCATTATACATTGAATATGAGCAGTGGACGTCTTACGGATGGTAATAAATCCAGCTTTTAAACATTATGAAAGACATACACGATACTAATATTAATTAATTTTACAGAAAATCTTAACCTTCGTTGTACACAACCCACAATAAAAATCGTGTTTGTTTAAACCAAGGTAGGCATAACTTTAATACAATGAACATTATCGTTACATTAACTCTATAAAATGAAATTTATTCTTGCAGGAGTTCGCTTAATCTATGTACCTTAGCTTACCTGTTTTCTTTTATAACTATTATATTACCTGATACAATGGTACGAATACTTAAGGGTTTGTCCGGAGCTAGAGGTGACAGAGAGGTGCATAAAGGTGACTATCCAACTATGAATATTACACACATCTGATATAATTATGCTTATTAAATAACACCAAAAGTGCACACTGCACTAGAGAATACAATACAATTAATTATATCGATTCCAATAAACATTACACAATTCGAAAGGTTTAAATTAATTTTTAATAAAACACATTAGCATACAATATAATTAACACATTAATTTATGTCAATGTAATCATTTGTATAAGTCGGGAAGACCGAGGAGAGGTGTGAGAATTTTTACTTTAACAATAATCTTAGTCCAGAAATATTCTATATCTATGAGCTCTATAAGTTAATATAGCTCAATTCACAGTCTTTAAGACAGAATAATTAAAGGTAATGTCAATTTCTGAGAAAATGTACTACAAAAACAGAATCTTCTTCTCCGTGTCACAAACCACCTAATACCAAGGTAAGTTGTGACACCTAGTATGAACGAAAATAACATGCAACAGCAACATAATAGTTTAAAAAACAGAGTCTAATCTGAAAAAAAATTATGATAGACATTTCGAAGCCCGGCTATGTGAGACCAGCCTAGAAACGGCGGTGCACCATGTAACATCATACCATAAGAAAAATAACACCCAGAAAAAGAAAAAAAAGACGTTGATTAAATATGAGCGTTGTGACAAGCTTTCACAACTCGCCTTGGTGCAAAAATTCGTGAACCAATCAGAGTAATTCATAATCTATAAATAAGACGCCCAACAAAAAAGCATTACCACGCTGTGAAATTTGAAAAACTAAAGTATACGAGAATATTATCATAAAGATGCAAACATAATTAATACATAGCAATATATATGCAATCAAAATTATTGTGAAAAAGTCTGTGTAATTTTTTTGTATGCAGATGTCATAGAATCACAGCCACTTCCCATATGCCATTGGTGTGCACTGCATTAAATAGTGTATTTCAAAAACAACAAATGCGAGTTATTGCCACATCATTAACGATTATAGGTTCCGAGAAATCAACTATGTCACAACTCTCCTCGGTCTCCCCTACTGATTTAGCATTGGAATGTATAATACAACATTTCTTATCAGTAGCGCCATGAATATTACAATTTAAGTCTATATATCTTAAACACCAACGTTCAAGGATATCATACAATCTATATGTAAGCTTTGATGTTAGAACCGTGAACCACAACTTAATTAAACTTTCTTACTGTCCATTCAGAAAAAAAGGCCGGAAGTGGCCAATATAGGGCACGCCCATCTGTATACTGCTTACCACGGTTATAAAATCGTCTTATATAAATGTTCTGTAGCTAAATATACAAGTAAACACAACAAACAATACAGTAATATTAATTTTGAGGTTGCAGGAATCTTGTCAACTGCAACAATATCTACAAATTTCCAACCAGGTACAACTCAATATTTTGCAATCTTCTTCCATTAAAGTTGTATTCAATGTACAAATACCAAGGAAATGTACCTTGTTATCGTAGGAACATTTGCATGAGCTTGAAATTATCTACAGATACAATACAATAATAATGTTTCCAAGTGCCAAAACTGCGAATCCGCATTCAATTGAACCTACGATTATTACTTTATGAAGACTGCAACTTAGCAAGTTGTTAATAAATATATTACTGCATTAATTATTATGTTTCAAACAATATTCACAATAAGGACTAATTTATCGATTCTAACTAATACACGTTTATTGCTTGAATGAGAACTACACGTACTATCTTCGAATAATTCGAAGACTCAAAATGAAAATTAAATTTAATAAATATAATTTAATTAACATTATACAAAATCTCTTATATAATTGGGTCAAACACAAAAAAGTTTTACATGTGTACAGGAGAAGACTACAAAGGAACAGTATGTTTATATATTTTGATTCGCAAATATACAGAACAGTATCCGAACAGTTTACAGAGACACTTTGGTTTAACGAGAGCTATAAAAATAATTTATTTGTTAAAATACAAAAGACTGTCCAATCTAACATACCCACAACATAACCTTGTATAATAAAAAAATACATGAACAAATAATGTACATAATGAATTTATGTAACTTGAACACTATCTTCCGTTTTTGTGTTTGACCCACCCAATTCCTTAAAAATTAATTAAAATTACAATGACAAGATAATCGTACACTCGCAAAGAGTCGTACAATAAAACTAAATTATAAATTAAATCAAATAATTAAATCTACAGTAGTAGATAATGATAGCAGGGGCCGTGGCCAGAAGGCTGGCTGTATTGCCACGTTGTTTGGCCATGCTTATTTGTTGGGTGAAGTAGGAGCTAGCCTTCTGATCGCGGTTAGTGTCAAAGAGTTTCTTACGGATGTTTTTGAAGAAACTCTTTGCCGTTGGACCCCACGGGCCTTATGTTTGAAGCCCAAACAGCACAAATATGTAACCTTTTCCTAAGGCTCCATATTTTCGCTGTTTGATGTCATCAGCTAAAGCGGTGGCGTTGCCAGCTCCTCACTCAGTTGTTGGAAATTATGACGGGGACAGTGTGTTAATGCAAGTCGCATCCCACACTAGCGGCCGCTCAATCTTCCAACGGACGAGTGTCATTCCGTCCAGTCTCTTGCTATCGTCACGTACCAAGTCATTCGGTTCCAGAATGGCCGGTACACCGATGCAAACAAGAGCTCGGTGGATGATGTTGAGGCTGAAATGACGAGATCCTCTTCCTGCGCTCTTCAAATATGACAACCCGTGATGTTCAATTCCAATTAATAATTCTTGATTATAAATGAACGCCATGAGAGTACTTATTAATAGATTTCACAGAGGCCGGACTCAATGACTCAATAAAGTGTACTTGTATGATTATATATATTTCTATGTCGTATAACTACATAAGTTAATTCGAAATAGCCTCGATCGTGCCTACTAAAAACCGATCCCTGCAGAAAGTATGCATATACACCTCCTTGGTCGCGCCACTAGCTCAGCTAATATGAAGGTGATATACTAATTTATGTTTCTAATTTATTATTATCAATACTGTTAAGTGAAGAAATATGAAGCATCCCGTTTCATCGAAAGTAAACCCCTTTCATTTAGAATGTGAGTTTATTTTATATTGCTTGTGAAAAGTATTGTGACCTAAATTGGACTATAATTTATATAAAGCTTTGCCGGAGATACTGAGTTAAAGTCAAAGTAATAACTATGTCCAATTTTGGAATTAGTTGTGAATAGACTTGGGAGGTGTTATTGTCGATGATTCCGGGTTTGACGAAAGTAATAATGAAACTTTATATTATTATAAAACTTTTAAATATTGATCGTGAAATTTATGTAATTACTCCTACATATTATTATATCAATGGCCACAAGGCTCGCTCAGAGACTACAGAGTTACACGATTAATTCGGCTTGATTCAAACTTTTGACACCAAGTTGTACGTTCCATCCGAAAATATTAGTTGACTAAAGTAAATAGAAAAAATCATCTTCGTAAAATTGGCCCTTCACTACGATCAATTATCGACCGTTTTCCTTACTAAAATATCTCTCTCGTAAAATTCGCTTCGTTAATATTTTCGGTAACATACAACATAGACATTGCGTTTAATGTGCTTGGTCGAAGAAAACAAGAAGCACAGGGGGCAGTATTGCCCTGGAGGCATTCTACACCTCTAGAAGTATACAACCTTAACATTTAAAACAGGTTAAAAAAATAGGAGTTAGATTTTGGATATACTATAAATCAAGGGTGGATTACACGACAAAGTAGCCTTGTCTATTATATATCAACGCTATAAGTTGTTTAATACCGAAACATAATTCTGTGCAATGATGATAGTGCATGCTTTGTCGAATAACCTGCCTTTAATCAAGGAGGCCACTAATTAAATATACGACATAAAAATTCTTGGAATCATTATTCTTCGCCTTATTTTAAAACGATTGGTAGAATAATGCTGAATTTTTGTTCACAGGAATTTCAGTGTCGCCTATTTTAATAGTTCCAATAAATTAGGGGTTTGCCGTATAGGCAGTGATAGTGGAAGATCGTGAGAGCGCTAGGCGAAGGGCGCTGAGAAAAGGCGTGATAATTACGCAAACACGAAGTTACCACCGGTAGATTGGTGAGTATTAAATGCACGTAGATCACATTATTTCGTGCTTTGTGTATGTATCCTAGAAGTAACTTCGATTTCAACTAGAAAAAGATTTCTGAAAAGCTATCATGATCCTTAATTTTAAGATTATAATACCTAAATTAAAAGTTATTTACATGCGATGTCGCAATTAATAGTTAGGGCTAATCAGAAATCTATTTCTTATCTTAAAATATCGACATTAGATGTTAAAAATCAGCGATATCGATATCTTGTGACTTAGTTAATGCCGCGTTTTGAATAGGCATGGCGTGGCTGTGCACTTGCTAACGCTACTTTCAAAAATATTTGACTAGAAATGGGGCCGCGTTAGCAAGCGAACAGAAATTTGCGAAGCCGCACGTCGACTACGACGTACTTGATCTTAATCTAATTCAAAATACCTTAATAATACTGATCATAATACATACATAATTTTCCTACCTAATGGCTATGCAGTCTGATGGAGCATTCAGAAACAACCTGTAGCGGTACCGTGGGAAAACTGGGATCTGTCGATATGCTATAAATACCATTTACATAAAAACTATAAGTAGGTATACTTAGTGATTAAATGAAGCTCGTACGGTGTGTAGTAGCTTCCATCAAGTGTTGTTGTAAGCTCATGGAGATTCACAAAGTTCTCAACGCGTAGTTGGTGGTTTATAACCGTGGGTCATGCGCTCTAGGAAGCGGTGGACGTCGTGAAAACGGGGCCGCTGCATTGGCTCGCGGCGCCAGCATTCGTGCATTAGGTCATAGAGTTCGCGGCGGCAGCGCGGCGGGGGCGCAGCGGGCACTCGGGCACCTCTACCGCCGCAACGCCACTCACTTGCATTCGTCACAACCTAAAAGTTATGAATGATCTATATATATGTGTGTGTATTATATTAGCAGCCATGGCAGATGTTGTCCTCACTTGAAAAAATGAAAACCTAGGACCCGATTCTAGTGCCTCCTTTCGGTTCCAATTGTGAATCACAACCATCCAGGGACCCAATTAAACGCACACAAAAATCATCAAAATCAGTCCAGGAGATTAGGAGGATCCCAGGACGCGATACCAGTGCCACCTACCGGTTCCAAATGTGAATCTAACACACAAAAAAAATTCAACATAGGTTCAGGAGATTAGGAGGATCCTAGAACCCGAGCCCAGCGCTATCTACCGGTTCCAATTGTAAACCTAAACCATCCGGGGATCGATTCAAAAGCACACAAAAAATTACATCAAAATGGATAGCCGTTCTCAAGTTATGTGCGTACATACATTTCTATGATTCTTTTTTATTTATATAGATAGATTACCGGAATATATAAATGCTGCAAGGCTTAAAACGTACCACAAATCTGTAGCAATATGCAGAATATAAATTCCGTGTGAAATTAATTTCGTGGTGGGTGCATTTCTATAAAGTTCCGTAGGTTACAACAGATTTTGCAGCAAAAAATGCACCCAAATTTTTGTATTGCTCGCTAGGTCTAAGTACCTATATAAGGTACATACATATTCAGAATATAAACACCCATGTTATAGTATTTTCTTAAGTTTTCGCGAGTAGTACCTACACGAAATGAAACTACGTTTTAACGGTTTTAAGCGCAGTGTTTTATTTGATTTTTATTCCGACGTTTTGGTCACTTTTCAGTAGCCGTGATAACGAAAGACAAAGATGTCAAGAGTCAATGAGTATTGTTAAAGTTTTTATTTGGTCTACTGCCAACTTGTTCATTTTAATTATTTAGTTTTAATTTTTGTTTATGGTGTATTATTTTAATTTATTATTGTATATACTTTACATAAGTATATGCAATAATAGTAAGTAGTCATCGGCTAACCTTCTGCGCGCGGCTTATAGTGGATTCTAATTAGGGTTGCCAACCATACTTTATAATAATGTATTCTACTTTATTTTTGGTAAATATACTTTATACTTTTGCATAAAAATAAAGTATGTGAAAATACTCTGTTTCCAATATTTACTCTGATGCGTAAAATGAAATACTTATATGGATATTTACAGAATTATTAACGATCCAGCTTTCACTGAAAGAGTTTATTCAGTAATGAATTATCTAAAATGGCGAGAAGAAAGAAACAGGTCATCTATAAATTTAATAAAAAATGTATTGTTTGTTTATTTAAATTTAAATCGGGAATGTAAAGATAGCTTCCAAAAATTTAAAGATAATGAAAAGTTGTTAGTGTGTGCTAGAAGCACACAAATATAGTGTCTCCAAGAGAAGAAATAATTAAAATTATGAAAAATACTTTTTTTTCTTCCAAATACTTTATTTTTCCCTACTTAAAAAATGTAATACGTTAATTCTCTCAAAAATAGTTGGCAACCCTAATTCTAATTAAGAAAGAAAGACGGTTATTAAGGATTTAGGTGTGTACTTTGAATGAAAAGCTGACTTTTCACAGACTCAAACACACTATTTTGTGTATGACTTTTCACATAACAAAATGTGCCCAACTAATTGGTTTTATTTTGCGCACAACCAAAGATTTTAAAAACCAGAACACAATAGTTTACTTCTTCTGTACTCTGGTCCGTACAATACTGGAATACGCTTCAATAATTTGGTCACCTGTTTACGCGGTAGACAGCGAGAGAATAGAGAGGGTACAAAAGAATATGTTAAACATAATTTCGTATAAATTTTACTTCGGTCGCGAATATAATAAGTTCCTACACTAAAAATTAATCAGATTTAAGATTAACTCACTTAAGTCGCGTCGTGAGTGCAATGAACTGCTCTATTTACATAAGATTGTCCAGGTATACTTCCCTGCACCAACTTTAATACTAGGTATAAAGCTCCAAATCCCTCATGTAGACTCTTTTCTCTACATGTTTTTAAAAACGACACTTTTTTTATAACCCATCAACAGGAATGTGCAGATTATATAATGAAATTGTAAGTAATAATAGTTCTGTAGACATTTCCATTCTGTAGATATTTTTAAGTTCAAACGCGAAATTTGGGCTATTATTTGCAACAACTTTCCTGACGTCATTAAATAGACTCCTAATTAAAACTTTGTATAAGTAATATTAATTTATACTAACCAGTTAACAATTTGTGGATTTTTTTCTTACATTAATATTTAGAGTGTCAGCCTGGACCTTATAGGAATTATACCATGGAAGAAATACTATTCTTTTATGATTATACCATATTTTATTACTTTATATCAGCTGTAACTTGTTTTGTGTGCCAAATAAGTAAATAAATTTCATAAAGATTTCGTTAATAGTAAAATGGGCACAGAATTCAAATAAAGAGTATTATAAACAAAGGTTGATCAAAAATATACCTGGTCATCGTTCATTTCTTCAAATGGTTTGGCTGTGCAGTATGTAAGGACTTCCCATACTGTGACTCCGAATGACCACACGTCACTGGCTGGGGAGTACATACCCTGTAAAAGAAAATCATATCAATAGAGCTTTTCTGCGTTCTTGTTAGAATTATATATATTGTTACGAGTTTGCGGGACTCGAATTAAAATGCCGATAGAATTATTATTAATTTTATAAGAACTATACAAACACGTATAACACAGGTACAAATATAACCGAACACAACAAATCCCAACGTAATGCAGAAGGTCGTAATTCAATAAAACGTGCAAAGTCCATCAATATTAGATTCCCGAATATACACACGTCACGCCTTGATCGTAGTTATAGCTCAACTGCCCCCCTCTTTCAATCAGGCTATCGTTGTAGACTTCACAAATGCAAATGTGCCCGCCCGGCAACGTCGACATAATTTCCTAGAATTAGCTTGTATTTATAATCCGCAACACGTGGCTAATTATGGTCTTGAGCGGCCGTAAACAGGTACAATAGGACAATAGGCTGTTCTCCACAATACCCAGAAACGTATGTCAATAAATAAAGTGAACAAAAGAAGACGACCATAAAAGGATTACAATTAGTTCAAACGCCGACAAGTAATAAAATGTGCTTTTACAGATCTGTACGTGGAATTTGTCTTTGTCGGAGCCTAAGTTGTAACAACATTATATATTGTTACGTGCGAGCGGGGGCACGCACTTAGGATTGGAAGAAAACACCAGCTTTTAACTAACGCTTTTATTGACTTACACAGACGCACGTAATACCTCTCTCTCCACAGGGTTGCCCCTATACGCACGACTAACGATGCACTGTCCCGACAATAAGATGTCTCACTCACAATACCGTCGCCGATATTGCGTAGATACACCTTCTGCTGCTGCAGTGTTCACCACAGAATTTATTGTGCGTAGCTCGTCTCTGGACCTCCTTTTAAAGTACCCGATACTCCTCCTTCACTAAACTGTCCACTACACTTTTCACTAAATTCACCACTAAACTCGTCACTCTCTTCTATTAAACTCTTCTTCCAACTCTTTTGTATCGCACTTGTCGCTTCACTGTCTTGAACTGAACTCAACTCTGAACTGCCCGGTAGGCGCGCCTTACGCTGCTTATATACCGGGAAGAATTTTCTGGAATCCATAATTTCGTTTATACATCTATTCCTTTTTAACATCTATCTATCTCTGTCTTTTCCTTCCCGAACTTTCTATTCTAGAACTTTCGTTTATCGTCTATCCCTTTCCAAAATGTATCTGTCCTTGTCTTTTCTTTCCAGAATCTACTACCTTTTTCTAAAAGTCTTGAGACCGACTTACGCTAGCGGAAAGTTCTACCTTCGGTCACCACAATATTTAAAAAAAAATGACGCACAAAGCTTTGTGGCGACAAACATTTACTGATTTGCCATTTGAATATAGACCCCCAACCAATTGTGTAACGTTGAAAATATTTAAAAGGAACTTAAAATTTTATCATAATTTTACATCCCCTTCAATTTAGTTATTTAAAATATCAAATCAATATTCAGTTAACAATAATAATTATACTTGTCTCATGCCCCATTTCTATATTTTACCATGGAAGAAGAATAGGTATCTATTATTTTATTAAGCAATCGTTTCCCTTAGTAATAGTTAAAATTTGAAATAAACTCGATACATGTAACGTCATTTATATTATCTACCAATGGTTCTTATTACGCCATTCATAGTCCACTGTGGACATAGGATTTACCAAGTTTGCGTCAGATTATCCTGGTCCTTCGCTTTCCTCCGGACTCTACTGGCGACATTGCCGAGGTCATTGGTCTGTCAGGCTGGAGGGCGTCCTACACTACGTAAGCCAAGTTACAGTTTACCAATAGTTAAGGTGAAATAACGAATAGTAAAATATTTCTATATCTTACTGGTTAAATGTCGATCTCAATTACAGTTACCGTTATTTAATATATCCAAGAATATGCGAACTCAAATTGGAAAGATTAAAATATCAGTCCAAGTACAACAAATAAAATTGTCACTGACGTTTAAGTTTCACGAAATTATTGTTACGTAGAAAAGCGCCCGTGAATTTTTTTTCTCAATATAAAATATACGTATATAATAAATTTTATAAGCCATTATTAATTATTTACGAACATTTCTAACAAATTTGTTAGATAATTTGATTATTTGTTAGGTAATCCTTTATAATGCCGTCATTCTGTTTAAACGAGCTTAATCCACTCTATTGTTGCTGCAAGCAGTTGGCATTCGGGGAATTCTCCTTTGCTTTTCTTTATGGCTTTACAATATATCGATTGTTAATGATTTAGACTTGTTGGAGTTCGCTCCTTAAGAATCTATTTTCATATAAGGCTCCCGATGTGCTAAATTTTATGAGGAGTGAAATAAAACAGCCGTAATTCAAAGGCGTTAAATATTTCTTCTTTTTTAAACCACTCCTCTATTAGAGAGAATAAAAAAAAATGAAGTCGTTCAGGTCATTTTTGTGTAAATCTTCGTGATCACCTCTCTTCTACACTAGCTTGCTTACCAAGATGAGTTACTCCAGTCTGCGTGGGAGGTGACACATACAAACAAGGTTTTATTTTTTGACTATCTTGAAAGTACTTTAAATAAAGCGTGTAAATCGGCATTTGAGTGAACCTCCGCTATATATAAAAATATTAATATTACCATTAAAAGGCTCTCCCATGCCATCCAACGTAGTGGAAGTCGTGATCCGTCAACCATAACATGATAGTCACCGACAAACTCAACACAAAACATAGCGTAGTCCGATACCTTGACGTTAAGTTCTTCACTCACTGTTACGTTGCTAAAATCAGAAATCATAATAAATTAGTAATAAATCAGGAATAAATATAATTTGAGTTTTAGTCTGTGATCCCAGAATAAGTGCCAACATTTTAAGTGAAATCTGTTATTTATGCGAAGCCTAGTAGGACTTTTGACTATTTTTTGAGTTTAGTGATCAAATGATAAAAAATGAACGTTCGTCACCTCTATGCTTTGTTTCACATTGATTGACATGAATTTAACTGTGTTTTTTAATGAAATTTTACAATATATTTTCTGTTACTTAATTATTAAAAATGTGATGAAAAATGATTTAATAATACTTTCTAGTTTAGCCATACTTATATATTATGAATGTTATATCGTATTATCTAAGTATATATAATTGAAATCCACTTATATAGTGACTCATCACGATCTCTCAGGAACCATAGACTTGAAATTTGGCATGGACCTTCCTTTCGTCAAGTAGAGGTCAGCGAAGAACGGATTTTATGGCACGCGAAGCGGGCGGGTATCAGCCAGTAGATATATATAATTATTAATTATCGAGTAATGAAAGACTTATTTCAAGTGATATTTAAAAAAAATTCAGTGGATAAGTTAAACCTTTCAAATGACCCAACCTGCCTTTTATCCGTATAGGAACGGAGGCAGAATACAATTTCCTGCAGCCGGGTAGCCTGTCGTAAGCGGCGACAAAACAACCTACTTCCAGGTGACATGGTATTTGCCCATCTGCATGTCTACTACCCCTACTCTAAAGTATGCCGCCATAACAACTTTGAGTTATGTTCCGGCATTATTCCATGGGCGATGGTAACCGCTTTCCATCAAGTGGGCCGTCTGCCTGTCTGCTGAATTCATGCAATAAAGAAAACCTCGATTAGAAATTAAGTTCCTTATTATGTTTAATTAAGTTGAGACATTTGGAAGTAAGAAGCCTATTTATTATCTTAATTCCCTCACAAAAGTCACTGGAAACAAATAACGTTTCATCCTTTAAATCATTTAGAAGAAAAATAATAAAAAATTAAACGAAGTTATTAAGGTATAAATAATTAATAGTTACCGTGCGGCCAGATCCCGGTGTACTAATTCGAATGATTCCAGATATTTCATGCCTGCTGCAATCTGACAGCATATGTGAATCAAACTCGAATAACTGTAAAACCAAATATAGATTTATTTAACAAGATTTTTCCAACGTAGCATGTTAGATTTTTTTTGTTGAGATGGTCAAATAGTGAAGGAATGTTGGACTCGTAGTGACGGCCACTTTCCCATTAAAACTACCCTGGTGTGCTTCCAATCTCTCCAAGCTGAACCGCAGTCGTGAAAGGGATCATCATTTTCGAAGCTCCTTTTCGCTAAGAGATCACAAAAGACACCTGAAGTCGGAAATGGCCAACTATCTGAGGTAGATTCTATCGGCTTTAAGCAGAGTCACCCCTGATTGCCCGACTCGACTTGACTCTTTAACGTCTCTAACGGCCATTGCGTAAGCAGGATTCTGCTTACGCTACCAAGCCGATGGATGCACGAATACGATGAATTCATCATTCAGCCCGAGCCTGGTAGGTGTGGGCCACCCGCATGTTTATAAAAAGGAGACATCTTATTTTCTCTAGGCACAGCGGCCCTGATGTCCAGTTACTCGCGTTTAAGCGAGAAAAACGCACTAGGTGTGCGCCCCGTCGCGCCTGCGTTGATGTATGTGACTAATGTTCAAGCGGAGTTGGTCGAGCTTACGTTTTCCCCTAGCCCTGACATAAGGCGAAGGAAGGAATACGGGTATTAGTGGATATCCCTGACTCAGGTAGCAATAGCACTTTTCGGGGGTGTTAGTGCTACCCCAACCTGGCGAATCCCACACGCCCCCACTGCGTTTACCTCGTGGCGGTTAGTCCTCAATCTACTTTGAGCTATCGTATTCAAGGGGGCCTACAAGGATTTTTTCCTGGTAATGCTTTACTTTAAATAAATGTGCAATGTCTTACTTCAATTTCCTGTCCAATCTCAGTATCGAGGGTAGGGGAGCGGCATCGCCACGATCGAGCGCCGCGCATGGCGGTTCTAGGAGGCTCAAACCTAGAACTCTGGCAAGTTGGGGGTGTTTCAAACCAGCGCCCCATGTCGCTTCGCGGGCAAACGCCGCTCTGTAATGCAATCGAGAATCATTCCGTTAGAATTTTTGAGCAATTTACCTAGTTTAATGAAATATAAACATTTCACGTATTACTTTTTTTAAATGATTTTATTTTAAGCATGAGTCTTAGGCCTCACTGCTTCAACTATTTTTATTTTTTAATACATATATATGTTTTTTATAACCATTACTTAAAAATGGGATAAAAGAGCGAAAATAAAAAATATACAGTGAAATATTCAATAATTTACATACAATTAATTATGTTTTTTATTAAATTCAAAACACGGTTAGTTTGACTTTGTGCAAAAGAAAAAAAAAATACTTACTTGATATCGTTATGGCACCCGCGCCATAGAGTTTTTACAACCACAAGGCGGCGCCGACCTCCAGTTGGGGATTCTTCGTCGCTCAGTTCTTCGATGCCGTCGGTCTCGCATATCTGGAGCTAAAACATAATTATATATTTTTTTTATTGCATGAATTCAGCAGACAGGTTGATGGCTCCCATAATGGTAAGCGGTTACCATTGCCAAACCAAAGGCGTTACAAATACGCTGCTGCTCTTTTGAGGGAGTCTGGAACCTGGCCACTAATGCCGGAACACAACTCAAGATTGTTATGGCGGCATACTCTAGACCAGAGGTGGTAGCCATCCAGACGGGCAGATATAATAGGCGCCGCCCGGCCACAGGAAATTGTATTCTTTTTCCGTTCCTGCACGGAATATTATGTTTTGATGTAAAAAAATCGCAAAGATTGGTCAAAGTAGATGTAGTAAGAAAGCAAGTTAAAATAATTTGCTGCAGCGATGTATCTACATATTAAAGTTACCTCTTTGAAAGTTTTCAAAAAGAGATAAAAAGGATGTAACGAATTTACATTTTTATTCTACGGCACGTGGGAACTTTCCAACGAAATAGTTCTTAAGCACGTAATGTAGTGAGGGGATGGTAGAGAATTTCCTGTATATTTCGCGGAAGCCTACTTTGGCCCAGTTTCTAAGTTTACCGACCGTGGAAAATGGCTTCGCGCATAGCGGATTTGCAGGCCTTGAGAAAAAACCAGACAGCTCTCACTAAGAATGGATGTGCTCATAGCTGAATCGAAAATATTTCAGATTACGGCCACGCGATGTCGCGTGTTACTATAAATTTTATGTCTGTCACGAAACGAGGTGGAAACCGTTTAACGTGAACCACTATGTCTCTTTATTGTTGGGTGAGATTTATAACTTTTTCTAAATACATAATTATAATATTTGTAATACTTATATTATTTATTATACATATTTCATGGAATTGAATAATACAGTCGAAGTGTGACGTCACGACTCACGATGACGGACCACTCGCACTCGTAGCAGCCTTCGTGCTCGTTACATAGCAAACAAATTTCAAGACAGTTGTATGCGCTGGCATGGTCACGTTTTACAGGGATTATAGTTATGTGGAAAACTTTAAGTGTATGTAAGTCTATTCTTTCTATCGGGAGAAAAAGGATAGATTTAAGAAATGCTGGCATGGCTACAAGAAACACAATAGACGGTCTAATGGTCTCATGATCAGAGTTGCCGATTACCGCACGAAGTGGAGAAGAAAAAGCAGATAGACAGCAAGGATGATGTTCACGATTTTAAAAGCTACTGTTTTTTTTGCCAAAGAATTGGCTGTAAGTTGTCAATTTTTACAAATTGACTTTATTTACAAAAATAGGTTTTATAGTTAACTGGTTAAATGTTTAGGTGAGAACTTTATGTTGGAAGTAGGTATAGTCCGTTCGGATTAAAAGGCTTCCTTTAATTAAATTTTGCCTTCTCAGCTAAACTGTACTTCTAATTCTCTTAGCTGTTGGTGTGTAAGACCAGCTACTTCCTACTTAAAACCAAACTTTTTCTTATAATATTTAGTATGAATTTTAAAGACTACAGACAGTAAATTCTAGTGTATAATTCTAGTGACTTATAGATACGTTTGCTGTATGAACGTTTAAGTATTAATTCGCTTCAACGATAAAATTATAAAAAAAAATTCAGTAACTTAAGTGTATAGAGTTGGTCTAAAAGTATAAGGTAAAGTAACCGATATCTTGTCGGAAGATAGAGAAGTGGCAACCCACTGAAGTACCTGGCTATAATAGGTAATCTATGGGATCATATCAACAAGGTTAAGGCATTTAGGCATTAGGTTGGGGGACTTTTAGGAAGAGTTCGGAGTGAACTGATTGATATCCAGAACCGCATACAAAAAATTCGCAACTATTTTAATCATCTAGTTCTGGAACATACCCATGAGAAAAGGGTAATCAGATGACTGGTTTTTAAGTACATAGATTCATATTGTCAAGCCTGTTTCCCTACGGGGTAGGCAGAGACGATAGATCTCTACCAGCTACTACCCGGACAAATATTTTTCGTTTCGTCAACTTTCACTAATATCGCTATACACGTTGATTTAAAGTGCTTTTCTTCAAAATATCTTTAATTTGATCATGGTGAGTACGTCACGGTCTACCAGCACTGACTCTACTGACTCGGTTATAAACTGGAGTAAAAACTTGTATGGCAGTACTTGTTTAAAAAACAGCGCATCTGGGAACACCAGTAGCCTAAGGCCGGCAGAGTTTGCTCTGCAAATTGTTTTTATTTAATTCCACTGAAATAACTCGGAGGAATGTCATGCTCTTAATGAAATTATTCAGTTTGTGGTTTTATCATGCACTGTTTTTGTTTGCGTTAAATTTATTGCAGGTTGCGAGCTAATAATATTTTAAAAGAGTGGAAATTTTCTTACTTGGGTAAAATTTATCTTTTTCAATTAAATACAACAGTTCTGGTTTTACTAAATATACTTATTTATAAACCTATATTATAAAACTATGTTGAAAGTACTTATGTTTTCTATTAATGTTATTCATATTATAGTAGGAGCCAATATATCTTTTCTCTAGTTTTACGGTTTCGGCCAAGTGGGCAGTCTATACACAATAATCATTTCCAGAGAGGTTGCTAAAATGCCCGCCCTGTTTTTGTCATTTAATTGCAGGAATATAAAAAAAAATCACTAAAACGATACGAAAGTCCATAACTCCAAAACTACTAAACGGATCTCATGCACTCAATTTTTAAGTGTAAAATTCTATCACATCGATTTTTAATGAATTTGTCATTATTTTTTAGTTCAAAAGTAAGAAAGCATATTTTTCACGACTTTGGAAGCGAATATCTTTAGGCTGTAACTTCTGTAATGGTGTATAATAAAGAATTATCTATCCATCTTGGAACATATTGACTTTAAAAAAAAAAACTCTATAAAGATCATCAGTAATTAACACGCCTATATTATTGAATCTTTTTAAACATCTTTTAAAAACCGTATTCTATTTTTTAGAAAAACAGTTATGTGCAAGTCCGGCTCGTAGGCGATCGACCTCGCTCACCGTATTTAGGTAAGGTTTGTTTTGGTAATTCTATAATGTACAATCGAGCCAACTGAAACATGACCCACCATAAGATCATTTTCCTACAGTTGTGAAATACAATTAGGTTGAAATTCGCCTGAACATACATTTCCTTGGTAACGAACTTGTTATCATTTTATTAAACATTGACAGTTACTGACCACGTTGTATTAAACAGATCGGAGAGACTCGACTATGCTCGTGTGTAACATCTGACAAATGCTATTACTATCTCTGTCATTAAGTATATTGGATTAAGGGCCGGTTCCTATATCTTACCGACCGTTTATTTGCCTTACTAACGGTTAAAATTTGACATAATCTGTATAGACATATACATATTATCTGTATAGACAAGTAATGTCAAAATTCAACCTACGGTAAGGCAAGGGAGTGAATAGTAAGATATCGGAACCGGCCATAAATCGACAAGCCAAAGGTGATACAGGCCAAACCTTTGTATAAGCAATATTTGATATTAGCGTTATCGTTATATTTCTGCTACCTAACGGTAGCAGATATAGACGAGAAAATAAAACATTAACAACATTAATGTGGAAGAATTTAAAAATAACAACTTTTTTGTTAATTTTATTAATTGGTTTTATTTCAAAGTTAGAAATGGCACCCACTTTACCCTACTTAAACCTAAAACCGCATTGAAAGCACCATTGTTTTCAATGACCTCTAATTGTCGATTACGCATCGACCCGATTAGACGATTGCAGATGTCAGTTCCTCTCATGTAATTCCAAATTTCATTACAGTGCTGCTCAATTGCTTCCTTTGTCCTCTCGTTTCTGTTATACCACATTTGAACCATCAAACCCCGTAAATTTTCTATTGGGTTGAGGTCTGGTAACCTAGACGCCCATAGAATGAGAGTAATTTCTTCTGATATACTTTCAGAATGACATTTTATTTTTAAAATTATAATACTTTTTCTATAATGAAAAGAGTTAGAATTATAAGACATATTTCAGTTCGAGATTCAAATTATTTTAAATCTTTACTGTTTTATCTAAAACATATCTAGTACAATGATAACACAGTTTAAAATTGCGTAGTTCTCTGAGTCTAATGACGCATTTTTATTAATGTTTAGAACGTCAAAATAGTAGGGTTTATCGTGTGTGTGTGCAACACACACGATAAACCTTACTATTTTGACGGTTTTGAAGGAATTATTAGCAAAGTGGGTCATAAATCAGTTAGTTCGATAGTACAACTGTACATAAACATCCAAAGTATGAGAGGTTATATCGGTAGTTGCGACTGTTAAAAGTTGTTGGGTGTAGAGTGCAAGCCAGATTGCATTTACTTGCTCCGGAAAGTAATCAATTTTTATGTGCGTTTCTGCAGGCCAAAGCTCTTTGCGCTCTCACTGTGACTAGTATCGACCACGACATCGTGGTTGCTAAAATTTTAGAAAATATTTATTCTCAAATTTAGGCGTGAGGTACATATATATAATGTTTGTTTATTGTGTATTATATATTATTGTAAGGTTTATATATTTATGTTTATTTATTGCATATTTTATTTTGTCCTTATTAAAATATTTCTTTCATATTTAATTATTTAACCTTAATCCTTGTCCCAAATGTGAGAATTTTAAGAAAGTATCTACTATTTAATTGGTTGAAAGAGATCTAAACTTTTATTTGGATATTTATAATTCTTAGATGTAGAAAGAGGACACTAGCGTATGAAATACACTGAAAACTGGTTAAAGGCCATTAGAATGGATCGTCCATTACATACTCTACAATCGTTACCAATATATAATAATTAATTGTTGTCATTACTCGTTCCTTTCGTTCAGGCGGCCTTTGTGGTATTGAACCATTTGCCGGCTTAGCTCACTGGCTAGATGCAGAGGCTCCGGGTTGGATTCCTGTTATGGCAAATTTCGTAAACCATCTTTCTGTTGTTTACTCCTTTACAAAGTTTTTCTTTTAATATACTTGCGTAGGCCGAACGTATGCTTTTCACGAAGATATTAAGTTAAAAATATAAAAGAAAATTAATATTTGAAAAATTATCAACTGTAAGCTAAAATAAAAAGTAACAGAGACTCATACGAAGTCAGGCGAAACGATAATTCTCATTGAGTAGCTGATAATCCAAGTAGATATGTAAATTGGCTTGGTATACCCCCAAGACCGCATCGTCACGTCGTCATCGGCAGCCACATATCTGATTATGCTGTCGCCGCAGGCTAAACACATCTGTTAACCGATCCAAGTAACGACATCTCCTGTATAGGCGTACAATATAGACTGACCGGGACCTACTACCTACACGTACGTTAACACAATTTTGAACTGGCGTGTTTGATTGCCATCCGGCGTTGAGGATCGTTAAGCAAAATGAATTAGAAGACAATTTTGCTACATATCGGCGAAAAGGTCTATTTATTTACTTTCGTAACGCCTAAATATTTGTAATTATTTGATTAATCTCCCTTGCGTCGTTTTATATATACTTACACAGTGTGGGAGGGAAATCGTGGTCTGATCTGTGAGATGTACTATGAATTTGTGTTAGTTCTTCACGATTATGAGAATAAAACATTTTTAATTTTGCTTTATATAGATACTTTCGAAATCGGGAATGAACGTAGGGAACTTTTTATTCCAAAAAATAAAATGAAATTCGCAGTTCATGAAAGGAAAACCCGTGTGGTAACTTAATGCTAAATATTAATTTATTTACATCTTACGTTTACGTACACCCATTTAGTTAGTATCTGCCGCTTTTGCTTCTTAGAACATCTATACGTGGGACACTCAGAAAGTTTACGAAAAAAAAACATCTTTTATAGATAAGTATCTTTTATTAAATCTTTTCAAAGTACAACCCACCAGCCTCTATCTCTATACAAAGTTTCATGCGTCTGAACCAGTTTGCGAAAAACTTTTTCCAGTCCGCCGCAGACACCTCGTTTACAGCTTGCTCGAACGCTGATAGCGCATCTTCCGGCCACGAAAATTGTATCCTTTTGAGATGATTTTATAATTTCTGGAGTAAAAATAAGTCACACGGCGCTAGGTCAGGGCTGTAAGGAGGGTGACCCAGGAGTTTGACCGGCGTGCTGTCCAGGAAGTCCCACGTTTTGAGCGCGGTTTGGGTGGGCGCGTTGTCGTGGTGGAGCAGTAGTCCGCGGAGCCCTGTGTTTGGTCGCTTGTTGCACTCAACAGAGAAAACTTCTGCCAAGCATTTGTAGTATAACATTCGGCGTTGATGCTTCTTTGTTTCCGTAAAGGAATTGACACCAAGTAGCCAGTCAAATTGAAAAACTCGCGATCAAAATCTTCCTCCCGCTTCTAGATCGCTTCACTTTGGTAGGCGTTGATTCGTTTTGAAACACCCAAACCGTCAACTGGCGCTTCGTTTCTGGATCATATTTTTTTTAACAATTCTACGGACTCGAGTTCCGTATTTATTTATAACTTAATTTCGAAGAAAGTTTGAAGTATTTATACACGCTTCTTGGTAATTTTTGTTTTTGTGTGTGACATTTATTCAATCATATGTGTGTTGTGGTGTACCTTACGAATAACTGGATCATATTGAGAAATCCAGGACTCATCACATGTAATGATGTCGCAAACACGCCGAGACGTGCCTGCTTCAAATTTGTTTATCATATCATGGCACCATTCTACCCGGGCCTGCTTCTGAGCATCGGTGAGGTTGAGCGGCACCCAGCGTGAAACAAGCCCCCTCACGCAAAGATGCAAGTGTATAATTTCGTGAAGGCTTCCCGATCCAATCTGCAGTACGTGCTGAATCTCTTGATACGTAACCCGCCTATTGTCTTGGATTAAATTTTTCACTGCTAGCAGATTTTCTTCCGTAACAGCCGCCAAAGGGCGAACACTTCTTTCTTCATCCCCCAAAGTTAGTCGACCGCACTTGAATTCATTGTACCAACGATACACGGTTGCCTTAGAAGGGCCTTTATTAATGAATGGCTTTTGAAGTCTATCGTACGATTTGTCCAGTTTCAGGCAACACTTGAAATCGTAAAAAATCATAGCGCGAAAATGTTCCCGGCGCAGTTCCTTTTTTCAATGAGACACGATAATTTAAATTAGCTATAAAACAATATGAAGGGAAGTTTTGAAATTGTAACGTACCTATTTTTAGTTATAAATAATCATATTTTCCAAATAGATTATAACTGGTAAATCTTAACACATAAAAACTTTTTTAGCAATACTTTCTGAGTGGCCTAGTATATGCATGTGTTTGTACACAATCACGCCACGTTTCCCATAGGACTAGACAGAGACAATGGGCCCCAAGTTGCTGTTATCTTGACACACACCTTTCTCTTCATCACTTTCATTAATCTCTTCGTAGATGTTGTCTTTCCAAAAATTCAATATTTTAGTCATGATATGACAGTAGCAAACTAACTTAACTAGCAAAAATTAGTCATAGTTTATTCGTTTATACAATGATTTTAATATTTATTGTTGGTATTATTTCATGAATGAATGAATGAAAACTCTTTATTGTTCACCATAAACTTAAATCTAGACAATTAATATGGATACATTTACATTAAAACAATGGGCAATGCAAAAAAATGTTTGTGTAAGTCAGCTTAAGTAGGTACTGGTCAAAATGTCAAGAAAATTGTGATATATGCGAAAAATATTACGTAAAATGTGGATGACACCGACCCGACCTCGCTAGGTCTCACACTTTACTGTACATGACAAGATCTGGATCTTAAGTTATATGGCCTTATTGCTTTGCTGTCAAAAAGAACGTGTTATGTTTGGACCATCTTGTAAATGTAGCCTCAAATTCCGTCAGATATACGTCTGAAATGTAATTTTAGATATGACTAGAAAAAACTATTGGGAACATAATATGTAAATTTATATAATAATATATTGTAATGCATATATAATATTTATTGTAAATATGTAGTAGTTATGTTGCATGTATGTATGCTTCTATACAAGTATATACCTACATCATTATTATATAATATATGGATATGGATATTGGTGGTTTGGAAGAGATCGCTTTTTAGCAATAAAAACTTCCTTTGTGCATAATTAAAATAGTAATAATAGCTTGTAACCCTGTAAGTTTTCTTTAACGACGTACAATAAAGAATATTTGTCTATCTTTTAGTTACAACTTACTGTTTGAAATATTTTCTATCATTATGTGAATGTGCTTCATTAGTAAAGCAGTAATAGTAGCAGGAACAACTTGAGTTAAGTTGTAACCGTAGGAGCGTAAAGCTAACTTTCTTGTTTCCTTTTTAGTTGTACCTACTTCATGTCTTTATCTGCAACCACCAGGTTAGCAAATAATAGCGCGTATTTCTGTTGTAGGTTCATTAGAACGAACAAACAAAGTGGATTGCGGGCTGTGGCAACCTGTAGTTCCGTCCCTACTGTTTGTGAACTTCATTTGATAGTTCACCCTTATTTTTATGTGCTAATTCAGCTCCAATAATCCGGGAAGGTTAATTTACTTTATATACAGTAGCCTGACCCATAAATCTATAGGTAGATAGAAAACTTAATGTAATATAGCAGAATTATATGTTTTGATTAAATTGAGTTGCTACTTTGTAAGCACAGTTGATATAATATTTTATATAACTTTAAAAGGTAATGTCGCACTCAAAGTTGGGTTATAATCCCTTAGGCTAAAGCTTCCTGAATTATCTATATTATTTATTAAAACTAAAATACTTTTAACAATATATTATAAATATTATTTTCGTGTATAAAATATATTTCATCACAAATAATAATAAATTATAATTGCGTGCGATCCTCTTTGTTCGAATTTCAGATTTACAATTATTTTACATGTGGTAAATTTCCATCTAGATGCGATACCCGTTTGGTACTCAACAAATATGATAGCAAAATATTATTATATTCAATTAAATTTAAAAAAATAATAACTTTAGAACTAAATAGATAAAACCTCTTCGGTTTTTGGCTATGAAATTTAACCGATAAAAAAATAATTTAATACATAACTTGACACTGAAAAGATGAATGGAAAACACGATAAGATCAGCATTTTGTATCAGTTTTATTATAAAATGTGAGATTTTGGCTAGATAATGGATGATTTTATAAAAAATATTAGAAAAAAGTTTTCTGTTGATAATATTTGGGATTTGAAAAACACGACGAGGCAGATGGCGCGTACTTTTTTATAGATGTTATTTTCACGATATTATTATTTATAATAATATCAGGCCTAAATGTCCAACTGATAAGACTTGTGCCTCTCTATTTTAGTACGCGGTTTACTCGATCTGTTTTTATCTAAGGTAAAGGTTAAACTTTACAATACTGGTGACTGAATTGTAAGGGGGGCACTTACCTTTACTACAACCCCTAAGGTCCGGAGATCTTGAAATATATTTTTTTTAATAAACATAACCTCACTTATTTTCACTGTTTTTTTCGCTAATATTGCACTTCTATCATAGGTCCAAAGTTGAATAATCCTTTCAAAGTTCAAAAAAAAAACCAGTAATCAACATAAAAAGAGCCAAAATAACCAAAAACCAGCTTACTTGGATAAAAATGAAGAAAAAACATAATAGAGCACATTCATATACACTACAGAGTAACCATTCAAAATGGCGACTAATAAAGACGATGTTTTTTTACGTTATCGCATTAATTTATAATTAACCTATATTAAAAAAAAATGTTCATCAATGTATTTAACAATTGATATCATTAATATATTGATTCATTGTCATATTAAAAAGCAACTTGCTAGTCGTCCACTAAATTGATAAATAAAACAAATGTTTCATACAAGACTTTTAAGGCATCGTACTATTTGTGTGTGTAAAATAAATAGTAAATGGTAACAGTCGGTTCTGGTATTCGCCGGCCGCTGCCACGGCACGCTCGCTTTGCTCGTTTGGCTCTATTATCAGGTAAAGGATCTCTTTAAATAAAATATGGTGGCTATATAATTTAATTAACTTTAAAAGCACATTCACTTAACTGAAAAGGAATAAAACGGCGGCAATAAGAATTGCAAAATGTTTGTCAATATTTTCTTATTATAGAAATATGTCGATTTTCGAAAATTATATGAAACAATATATGAAATAATAGCTCAAGATTTCGAATTTCTTAATTAAAAATCGATAAGTATTATTGACATATCGATTAATTTATTTTTATCATACATCTTATTAGCCAAGCCATTAAAAACTAAAGTGACAATAAAAACTATCACTTTTTAATCAATCGATTATATGTCTAGCATGAATTTTGTAGTTATGCCTCAATTAAATTTAAAACATTATTTTTACATTAAAACAGTTTTAGTGTTACAAAAAGTTCTGGCGGTTATATGTAATTCGTGAGTACATTAATAAACTCAAATCACGCTTTGGTATTATGAAAAGTGACAATTTACATCAAAAATAAGTGAAGTTATGTTTACAAAATAAAAAAAAATTAAGATCTCCGGACCTTAAGGGTTGTAGTAGGGGTAAGTATACCTCCCCCTTACCCACTACGCCCACCCACTACTTAAAGTTTGTGTGTCGGAATTTTCAGTCGCAGCCGCGGTCAGCAAATGTCACAACCGATTTGTAACCATCAATTAAATAGTTATAATGACTAAATGGTAACCAGTTTGTTCTGGCACTCGCCGGCGGCTGCTGCGGCACTCTCGCTTCTAAAGACTTTCTTTTTTGATGACGCAGGGGGAAATTTTTTTGATGACGCGTCTTTTCTTGGGACACCATCCTCGGACCTGAGGGGAAGGCTTTACACCAAGGGATGTGTGGGACTCCTGATCAGCCGCATGCCTACCGTGGCCTCCAATGAGAGGAACGGTGGATGGTTGGCCGTCAGACTACCCACTAAACCTAACCTGCGCCCCGCTCCTATGCGGTTTTATGGGATGCCACCTGTGGCACCCCTACGCTTGGATCCCACTTAGAGCACCTCTGGGGAAGGGTACCCTCTTCACCGAAGATACTTACCGAAACAGCCATGCCCGGTAAGTATCTGCAAGAAGTGTCGCCGCCGTCCAGGACACTGTATGGTATCCCCGGATGGACCTCACCGCCAGGACCCTCTGAAATTTCCTCAGCAGAGTCCTGTTTTTGCGGTAAAGCACATGGATCCATACGGGAGCCCCGTACAGTGCCATGCTCCGCAGAATGCCTGAGTATAGTCTCCTAGTGGCTTCGCCCGGCCCTCCCACATTGAGTAGGAGTCTGGCCAGTGCAGCGGCGGTAACTGTCGACTTCGAGGTCAATTGGGGGAAATGAGCCTCGAAGTTCCACTTTCCATTGAGAGTAAGGCCCAGATATCTCATCTAGGCCTTGACCACTACTGTTACTCCCTGGACGACGACGCGTGTGTCCCGGGATGCTCTTCTACCTCGACCGTAGAACATGATGAGTTCCATCTCTAACGCGGAGATCCTCAAGCCCAGACGCTCGATGCGAGCCACCACCAACGCCGTCGATGCGTTGGCTAGTTCTACGGTCTCTTGGTAGGTACCGCCTCGGGCCGTGATGAAGGTGCCGTCTGCAAAGCAGATCACCCTCATCCCGGACAGGACATAGTTCCACAGGATAGGACCCAGTACCGATCTTTGTGGAACACTGCATGCAACGCGTCGCCTACCAGCGATGTGGACATGGTCGCCCTCCCATACGATGTATCTGTCCTGGAGGTAAGCCTCCAATGGCTTCATGAGGTACGGGGGGACTGCATGAGACCGGAGTCCCTTCCTGATCGTTTCACGTGGGAGGCTATTGAAGGCGTTCGAGATGTCAATCGATACCGCCAGGACTGATTCGTTGGTCGCCTCTTTTGTGAGGTGGCGGAGACTGTAACTTGTTCAGGGTGTCGATGGTAGAACGCCCCGCCCTGGACCCAAACTGAGCCTCCGATAGGCCAGGCCCTACGGTGTTGAGGTGCTGCACGAGGCGCGCGGCGAGGATCTTTTCAAATACCTTCGCCACCTCATCCAGCAGCACTATGGGCCTATAGGCGGAGGGATCATCTGGAGGGCGACCCTCCTTTGGGAGCAGACACAGCAGGCCCTCCTTTCATTGCTTCGGGAACTCACCTGTGCGGATGCAGGCACCGAGTAGCTCCCGAAGCTGGCCGCGGAGGTGTTGGCGGCCAGGAGGAGGGCGCGGCGAGGGACCCCATTGGGTCCTGGTACCGTTGGTCTAAAGACTAACTAAACTTAACCAACTCACCGTTTTAGTCACTGGTCGCAACTTCCGATCACCCCTCACAACCTTAGTGGCTATAAATAAACAGTATACCTAACCCATATACCTAATCACCAATAATTTATCTCGTTTATCTATATCACACCCAAAAATTCAGATAGAGGATTTCGCCAAAATCCAAAGTTAAGCAATGCAATCGAAGTCCAGTGAGAAAGCTAGTTAGAGTAAAAATAATCAATATAACCAAAACAGTGCAAGTCGATGAAAAATCGAAAACAAAACACAAAGTACATTCATATAACTAAAAGAGAAATGGGATAAAAAAGGTGGCAAATAGAGTATAGCAAATTATACATCGATTTTTTTTAATAAAAACAAATCGATTAAAACATACTACTAATTCAAACTCTCAATATATAAACAAAAAAAACAATGTCGTATTTAAAAATCGATATTATTGACATATCGAATTGTTAACATTTATCGTCGTGAAATAAAAAAAAGGTGTGGCGTCTCGGGACGCCCGACAGAAGTGATAACATAAACTAATCTAAGTTGAACTATTTAATATTGAAATTGTTTAACATGAGAAAAGCTTAGGTTATTACTTAAATTTTATGTATATTAATATGACAATGTAAAGAAGGTTATTTTTAATAAAATCTTTTATTGATTATAAAATATATTTTATTCTTAGAATTTTGTGTATGTACATTATTAGTATCATTATTTCATCCTATAAAAGTAACAATTTGCTTATGGTATAATAAGCTATAATAAGTTTTTCCGTGAAGGCTTAACAGACAGACAGATCGAATTACTATCGCATATTTTTATAGATTCAAAATTTTTATATCTTTAAACTTGAGAAATGTTTGGTCTCCCATACAAACATTCATACTTTATTTCAACTCGTTCTAGTTTTATTTATCTCTCACGTCTATCTATCTGTAAACTACATAATTGACCAAAATTACCAAATTGACCAAAATGACCTAAATGACCAAAATGGTCAAAATGAACAAAATGACTAAAATGACCACAATGACTAAAATTACCAAAATTGACCAAAATGACCAAGTTGATCAAAATGACCAAAATGACCAAATTGACCAAAATGACCAAAATGATTAAAATGACTAAAATGCCTAAATTAACAAAATGACCAAAATGACAAATGACTAAAATGCCTAAATTAACAAAAATTACCAAAATTACCAAATTGACCAAAACGACCAAATTAACCGAAAGGACGAAAATGGTCAAAATGATCTATTTGACCAAAATTACTAAAATGACCAAAATGACCAAATTGACCAAAATTATCAAATTGACTAAAATTACCAAATTGACCAAAATGCCAAATCACAAAAAAAACCTATCCTACTTTCTGGAATAACCTTTACATATCTATCTAACCTAAAATCTATCCCATTATCCAGGATAAAAAATCCCTTGACCACCCTCGGTATTAAAATTACATATATACCGAATTTCAGCCACATCGGTCTAATAGTCTTTCCGGAAAACCATAACAAACAGAGAGAAGAAAATATTTTTATCCCATAAACTACCCCATTTTTCGGGATAAAAAGTATCCTATGTTCATCCTCGGCATCGAAAATATATATACACGGAGTTTCAGCCAAATCGGCCCAGTAGTTTTTCTGTAAAAACGTAACACACAGACGGACTGGCGCCGTAACGCGTTACGTAACAAAGCGGTTTACCCTCCCATAAGAAGTTATCACTTCAAAAAGTGACAGTACTGTGATTTATTGTTATATGAACTTTAACATTATAATAACTAATTCAAAATTCGTTTACTAAACTATAAAACAGTTTTAGTGTTTATATTAGGTTGGCGAAAAAGTTTCTTCGCATTTTATATAAAAATTCAAAAGGTTTTTTTATAAAGTTTATTTACATTTGACTAAAGTATGTAGGTGCCATTTTGTTAAATAACTTTTCGCCATCTTGTAGGTACGGACGTGATCCCATTGCTATAAAAATTTTGGGGCTTCTGATCAAATAACTGCGACAAGTGGTTTTGGCAGTCCTCTCGCGATGTTAACCTGACACTGCCTAAGGAATTTTGCAGAGATCGAAACAGGTGAAAATCTGAAGGTTCAAGCAAGGTCAGGATTATACGGCGGATGCATTAACACCTCCCAGCCAAACTCTCGTAATTTTTGCTGAGTGGCTAAAGATGTGTGAGGTCTAGCGTTATCATGGTGAAAAACCACGCCCCTTCTGTTAATTAATTCCGGCCGCTTTCTCTCAACTTTTTGCTTTAATCTCATCAGTTGTTCGCAGTACAGTTCAGAATCGATGGTCCTGCCTGGCGGTAACAGCTCATAATGAATAATGCCCTTCCAATCCCACTATACACACAGCATCACCTTGTTGCGAGTTACCCGGGTTTCGCCAGAGTCTGTGAAGCCTAACCAGCCTTTGACCACGATCTTTTTCGCACGTTCTTGTCGTACATGATCCACTTTTCATCACCAGTTATCAGCTTTTTCAAAAATGGTTCGGTTTCATTACGTCGTAATGAAGAATCATAAATGAGTATACGGTTCATTAGGTTTCTTTCAGTGAGCTCATGAGGCACCCAAATACCGAGCTATTTTGTGTACCCAGCTTTTTTCAAATGCGCCAAAACCATTTGGTGGTCAATTCCTAGTTCTCCAGCTACATCGTAACTACTAATATGCCAACCTTGCTCCATTTTTTCAAAAATGGCATCAATTTTGTCCGTAACAGAGCGACCAGAGCGACGTGCATCTTTGATATCAAAATTTCCGGATTGAAAACGCTTAAACCAAATTTGCGTTACTCTCACAGATACTGCATTAGGTCCATAAACATCACAAATTTTTTTCGCGGCTTGTGTTGCATTTTTGCCTTTTTTGTAGTAAAATTTTAAAATGTATCGAATTTCTTCATTAGATTCACTCATTTTAACAATAAGAAAAACAAATTAAAATCCCACATTTTCCTAATTTGAATTTGGAATTGTCTTCTTTAAAATTAAAACTTTTTAATGATACCAAAACCAGCCAGATGCAAATGGTATAGCCAAAGAGATCTTATTCCAAGTTCATACATACTATATGCGACAAGACTTTTCCCCAACTTATATATTAAGTGTAAGTTTATTCCTAAACACAAATCAAACTTTTTTATCAACAAAAGTGACATAACCTTGTTTATCTAACGTATTTTTTCCGATTCTTCATTCTAAACTTGTTGGCGGACCCGAAAAACGTGTTTCCTAGCCCAAATAACAGGTCTAGTGTCTATATATAAGGCGTATGTATACCCCAAAACTTAATTTCCCTCAATCTGATGCCACTCTGTGCAAAAGTTTAGCCAAGGTAGATTTATGAGTTCCGCATATTGGTAACATAACAACAGCCTACAGGTTTCTTCACAATATTTTCCTTCACCATCCGTACGTGTTAATAATTTGATATAGCTTTTTCTTGGCCATCATCATATTACTCGAGACATTATGGTGCAAAGTAAAATCTCGGAAGAATAATAATTCTTGGGTAAAACTATTGAATAAATGATTTTAAATAAGTGAAATATTCACAGCTAAGCATGAAGAAGACATGAGAAAGACCCTTGAAAAGGTAGACACTAATGACATGGTTGATGTGGACGAAATAGCATCTAAACTCAATCAGTTGTCTGAACAAGCCAAATCTGCCTTCGAAGACAAAACACCCCAAAATGCGGGGAAATCCAGCTACAGTGTTTTGCAGAAACCCAGTCAACACAAACCAGGAGCAGGAAAAGATGACCCGTACATAAAGGACGATAACGTCCTAGCATTTTTCGATTGAATTCCCAAAGAATAAAGGACATTTCATTTTAGACGTGGTTATATTTTAACATAAAGCCCCAATAATAAGAATAGGTATTATTATACCATATTTTTTTAGCACCTGAATCTAAATAGATGTAAGTATTGTCAATAGGAATGATGAGTTATTTTTAGATAACATCTTAATTCTACATTGTTTTATATTGAAATGCAAGTCAAAACGAAGGATGTATTGTCATTTAAATTATATTACTTGGTTACCATTAAACCTAATCAGTACATTTTACACATTTTCAGTATTTTAATTGGCTACCCTGGCATTGTTTACCATGTGAAGGTGACACTTTCTAGACCTAGCTTTTTTAGTTCTTATAATATTGTTTTCCCAGAATAATAGAGAAGTTTCCGAAAAATACGACTACTACAATACACACACACACTAGTCTAGGCGATTGATTAGCAGTTTCTTTAGAAATGTTATGGAAAAGAAGGCTGAAGCAGGTGCAACTGTTTTCTAGTGTATATTATAGCTTACTACTTACACTGCCATGTGGGCCCTCGCCTAGGAAGGTAACTGGTCGCATGCGCCCCCGCGGGAAATCCAGCAGGGGCGCCACTCCGTTTGGGGGCTCGGCTTCTGGCAATTTGATGGAGGTGAAGAGACCAGGCGTCGGACGTTCACGACGACATGCACGTTCCTCAGGGTATGTCTGTGGGTGAAATATCTGTATAACAAAATAATCTTGCGGATATGATATACTTTGAGTTACTGTAGTGTTTAAACTCCGTAAAGAATACATAAGAGAATTAAACATTTCGTAACACAAGCAAGCTTATGGAGCAGTGTTTAACAGTTAAAACTGTGTCTTAGCAAGTGTGTTCAGTGTCCGTTAGCTAATGGGTAAATCGACGACCTACAAATTCTTGTTTACCGATGATGTGTTGAACAGAGATATAACTATGTGGTGTGAATTTAGGGAGAATTAAGCCCTGCTACTCTACTTACTCGTTATGGACGACGAATTGGTTGGTATAATAAAGAATTGTTAATAAGCTGGATTTTGGAGTTCATAACAAATCGGCAAAGAGAAAATTCGTTCAAAATCATCTTTGAATAGGCAATCAGACATTGCGCTTTCGAAAAAACATCGTATTTTTATTTCCCAGCACTTCAAATTTTTTAATTTATCATTTTTAAATTCATTGTAAAAACTCGACATCCCTGCATATTTGTTATGTATGAAGGGGAATGCCCGACTTTGGCCATTTTTAAGGATTTTGGTTTTACTTCTGCAAACCATATCCATTTTTGAACATGTACTTAGATTGGACCCTCCTAAACGACGACTCGGCTTTTTGACGACGGACTTGAACCTGCTTGACATAAGACATTGCTGTTGTTATGGACTTGTGGCTCATGTATATTTAAAACGGATAGAAACGTAAATTTTTTAAATTGCTATCTTGATATTGTAAGGATAAGACGTAACCTTAGGAGTGCAAAATGATATAGTACGTTGTTTAATCCTTAGCCTTGACTTAACCTATATTTTAGAAAAAAATGTTTGCAATTAGTTTTTTTGATAATTATTGAAATTGTAGTGAGTTTCCTACGATTTCTAGTATAATTTGGCGTATATCTCATCGTCGATCATTTCAGGCATTTTTTGTATGGGCAATGGGCATGACCCTTTGTTATCACTTTTTAATTAAAATAAAACTAGTTTGTTATAATATACCATCTTTTAAGACAAAAACATTTTATTTAAAAATACAATTGTTACCAAAAAGCACGTGAAAAAAATGATAATTGATCGGATGTTGCTCATATGAAGTATTGTGAAAAAAATAAAAGACTTTAATACAAGTATTATATATATATATATATATATATATATATATATAAACTAGTCTGTTTAGACTTGGAAACAAAAACATTTGGTGTTTTTGTATGTATGAATGTACAACTAAAAAGAAAAATACTAAGCAGTTTGTTTATAAAAGATTATTCTAATGCCCTTATAAGATACTTTCTTAGTTGTTTCTTGTAAGCTCAGAATACATATTTTCTTGCTTAGCGTGAAAACGTTGTCCCTAGGCGCCAAGTTTTGTAAGAGCAAAATCATGTATATATAACTCAGACTGTTAAAGTAATATTACTTTAAAAGTAATTTCACGCGAATTTTCATATGAAATCATGTCTAAAGTAACTGATAAAGAACGAATTCGTCTATCAAAAATAAATAAACCGTCTTAGCATAAAATATTTCTAATGCCATGTTTTAATATGAAATATAAACGACTTTATGCTTTATTCTAGGGAGTGAAACTAACCATAATAGTTATGTTTGCTTATTATATAGCTTCTTTTCGTGAGATAGTACTGTCATCTATGTGGCGGCGGGGTAGGATTGAGAGCATTCCTCATTCCTGCTAAACCTGGACGAGTCGAAGTGCGTTAAGTGACTTTTAGCCACCAGGAAACAAAACGTCGGCCAATGGACTTCAGAAACTAATTAATAGCCGTTACGTGAAAGCCGAATAGGTGCGGATGGTGGCTCTGATCTACCGGCAATTATAGTTCAGCAGACATGCAGACGGCCCACCTGATGGAAAGCGGTTACGATCACTTCTACATTTATAACACCAAACGTACTAACAATGTGCAACCGTTTTCTAACTGGAACCTGGTCACTAATGCCGGAACACAACTCAAGGTTGTTTTGGCGCCATACTCTTGACCAAAGGTGGTAGCCATCCAGACGGGCAAATGCCGTACCGCTTGGCTGTGGGTTGTTTTGCCGCCTGTTACGACACCGCCTGGCCACAGGAAATTATATTGTTTCTACTTTCCTGCACGTATAAAATATGAACTACGATCCACACTGCTGTCATAAACTTCTTTTGTCAGTCTCCTTTGATTTATTCTTTCTACCTACATACCCAAACCATTTTAACATGCCTTTCTCAACTCTTAAATAACGTTTAGTTAGTCTTGAGGTAAATTGTTATTTCTCTTAGCAAGGTTTGTTCGTATAATTTATGCCGTCCGATAAATTATTGTAGAAGTTTACGTAGGTGCGCACTGATATGCCCGGTCCGCAGTAATTACGGCAATACAATAAATAATACAAGTACTCTTTACTCTTGAATTAAATTTTTATTAGCACTATTGAACTTTTAGGAACCGTGTAATAAATGTAAAAGTAAAATAGTCGATTTTATTAAATCACGCGTCTTTACAAAAGCCGGTCTGTCGTGTATAGCGCAGAAGGACCTAGTAAGCTTTACAAAGCCCTAGTAAAATATTAACAAAACACCATCGGGTCCGTAAGTCGCTTTGCGGTTTACGTCGTCCTATACTCATTTATCATTTCAAAACGACCGCATAATACCCCTAATGAGTAAAATCCAAGCATACCTTAGCAATACCATTAATATTGCAGATCCCAGTTCCCCTTTATAGATTCGTGAGTATTTATTATTAGTTTAAGGGATTTGTAGTTTAGTATTCATACTTTATTTTATATTATACTGGCTGATACCCGTGACTTCGATCGCGTGGTGTGGTTTTTTAACTATCCCACGGGAAATCTTTAATTTTTCGGGATCAAAAGTATCCTATATGTTGACCAGGAATATAAGCTACCACCATACAAAATTTCATTTAAATCTGTGCAGTAGTTTCGGAGATTAGCCGGTACAAACAGACAAACAGAGAAACAAAAAATTTGAAAAAAATTAAATTAGTTCTATTTCACTTTTTACATGACTGACTCGGTTTTTAGCATTTTTTCTCATTGTACAGAAATTTGACCTCTACAATTTTATTATATGTATAGATTTTATGAGGATTCTTATCGCCTATATAACGTGTGCAATAGTCTCATTCTTTTTTAGGATTCCGTAATTAATTTGCTATAACAGGAATTCTTATACAATCGTTGTGTCTGTTTATCCGTTTGACTTTGTATGTCACAATCATTTTCCTAGGAAACCACAGAATCTTGGTGAACGAAATTTAATAGGAATATGTAAGACTAGGATACGCCCGCGAGTTCGTCCATGCTAGATTCGGAATTCCCGGGATAAAAAAACATTACAATTTGCTATCGATCAGTGAAAAAATGACATTGGAATTCGTTGTTATCAATCTGGTCATATTAAATAATTCCCAAAAAAATTCCCGCAAGATTCCCAGGAAAATTAAAAAAAATTCTTAGTATTTGCTGTCGATCAGCGAAAATCGCATCGAAATCGTCCCAGTAGTTTTTACGTGAATACCGAACAAACAGATAAGGAATCTAAATAATAATATTGCAGTTGTTCTTTTTAAATAACTTCAATGTACAGACACGGTATGTTTGAATTTTATAATATTATAGATATATGACGCTACATAATTCTGTAGTGAAACCGCTATGGAAACAAATATTAGGGATGGCCACCATACGTGTGAGGGGTGGTCTTTTACATTTACGTGTCGGATATTGTTACGTCATATGTTAAAAAATCATAATGATGTTCCTTAATAATTTTCATAATTATGTATTTATTTGAATAGCAAAATATTTGCTTCCGATGTTGTAAACATTGTGTAAATCTATCTATATAATGAATTATTTTGAAAAATAAAGGTAAGTGAGTCGACCTTAAATAATATTTTCAACAAAAAATAGTTTGAATGAGAGTCGTTCTTTAGTTTTTCAGATAATAATATATTCGATAGGGTTTTTATGACCAAATTTCTTGTTCAACACGCACTTTGTCGCATTTCTTTGGTATCATAGCACGTCGCTATTTATTAAAATGTATTCTTCTTGTTTTCATGAAACATAAAAGGAAAAGCATCAATTTTCATTAAGAGATTAATGCCGAAATATTCATTATGAGTATTAAATAACAACTACCACATTGTTTTAATAAGACACCCCGGGGATGTCACAAACATCCAATTAACGTACAAAAATACGACTAAATATAATCGGAATCAAGTTACCCACATGAACATAATATTAAGTCAAACAAGCTATAAGTATGTTTATTTCTATAATGATAAATAAGCTCATATCATAACCAACATAGGGTACTCGAATCTTACGATTTTAAAGGAAGGGACTCTATACCCACAACGCTTGTTCAATGCGGATTTACAGGTTTCAAACATAGACAATTAACATGTAGAGGTTTCATCACGATGATTTTCAATCACCGTAGTCTGGGCGTAGAAATTAAAACAACATGTTACATTACATAAGAAATACAGCCTGAGCGGTGCGTGCTGACTCATTAAGACTTGTGACCACGTTATTGGAATTACATATTACTTATTAAGAATTACAAACAATGTATGCCAATAAAGAAAACTGAAGTGTAATTGCCAGAGACATTTAAATACATCATTTTGGTAAAGAATAATCTTTTAAACTTTAAGAGAACAGTAACTGCAATACAGGATAATCTTACTTATAAATATTATTATCGTATGCAGTGTTTTCAGATATTGACTGTGATTTCTGAATGAATACTAACATTTATATGAAAATGGTCATTTAGAATTACTCGTCTTATAATATACTAGCTGTGCCCGCGACATCGTCCACGTGGAATTTGTTTTCAAAACCACCCGATTTTGAAACATTCTTCATTGGTGCTCCGCTTCTATTGGTCTTAGCGTGATGATATATAGCCTATAAGCCTTCCTCGATAAATGGGCTATCTAAAACTGAAAGAATTTCTCAAATCGTACCAGTAGTTCCTGAGATTAGCGCGTTCAATCAAACAAACATACAAACAAACAAACTCTTTAGCTTTATATATTAGTATATGATTAGGGTTTTACCTGTAGGAGGTATATTTGAAAGTTTGTCTAGAACAAGCTTCAAAACAGCTCGATTCCATGACAATGACAATTTTAAGGTTTAAAACAGGAAATTTATCATAAATTTTCATTTCGATATCTTACAGGGTTTAAAAGATGCAAATATAAATGTTTACGTAGTTACGTGCGAATGAAGTCCCGGCCACTATTAGTGATAAATTTAAAAGTCTAATATTTTAAAGTAGAAAACGTTGTATAATTTTTGTCTAAGGATATAAATTTTATTTATTATTAAATTAAATAAGCAGGCTGTTATGCAAAGCAATCCATTATTTGATTCAGCTCGTGTCACACCCCTACTTTATTCGGAGGAGGCGGGTGACATGTGACATATTCTCACACCACTCGGGGGTACTTACAGTAGCTAGTGTTGTGGCTACATGGCTACACGTTACCGTGTGTTACCCGTAATGGAGTGCCCGCAGAAAATGGGGAGGCAAAAATTGTTGCACTAAAGTTATGCTCGAAATAATGCAAAATGTAGGTGAAGTTTGTGGTTACTTTAAATTGTTTGTATCTTTATGTTCGCGTTGTTTTGTTTTTCTTCTAAAATATTTTGAAAATATTTTTTATATTATAGATTGGCTAGGTTTTTTCTAGTGGCCTTTACTCTCGTAAATATACTCTCACAGAAACATGCTAATTTTTTGTGAAACAAATATCTCATGATCACCCGGTCTATCAAAAATATACATAATAAGAACTATAATAATTTTATAACTCAATAACTGGTGTAACTTATCCTATTTTACATATCAATGGTCAATAAACGACTTGAAGTTTGTCTGGGAATAAGAGCCTGAGTTTAAAGGTGAAGCTTCATTTGTGTTAGTGTTAAAGATTTATCCGTTTCACGCAGATGTGGCGATGGGCTTAATGCGTTATTTGAGATGCAACATTGTCAATGACGTTAAATATTGGCAGCTAATGTATGTATAAAATGTATATACCTACACTAATATTGCTGTGCGTTAACGGCGTTATTTTTTAGCGCTTTTAAATAAGACGCATTCGGTCAGAGCCAAAATCTTTAACACTAACGCAGATAAAGTCCCAGCATAAGAATAACATATTGCAACGATTGCTTTCTCGCCTACAATTTGTAAAATATTTTGAAATAAGACCGGGAAATAAATTGTAAATCCTTATTGTCAGACATAGAACTTGCTAGAAACGATCTTGGTTTCTTTTTAATTTTTTTTAATGGAGCTATCTTGCTCCCATCCGCCCCTAACATAGCCAGGGACCTTGTTTTTCTCATATTGTGTAAGTGTATCTATCTTCTAATCTATCTAAACGATCTTAGTTAATGCGCTTGGCTATCAGGAGGCTTATTACTTAGAGCGCCCAGTGATTATTACAGTACATTTCCAAGCAACATAGTTTTAAATTTGAATTACTACTATTATTTAAAAAACAAGAAATGATAAATAATTTACATTTAAGTTAATATTAAGGTGGGGGCCATTCAAGGTACATTTTGGTAAAATCTGGAAATACAACTAAAATTAATTTTTACAAGATTGTTTGAGTAGCTTTTAATAATATACGGAATATTTTTGATTGAATGATTTTAAAAATTAACGATCGTGCAAAGTGCCATTCGTAACTTCTAAGATAAATACAATGAGAACAGTACATATATTTTTGAAGAAACTTTGCGTATTACCGTTTAAGCTATACATGTCATTGTGTTCCATATTTGTATATAGGAGAATAATAACTCAGACGCGATCAATCACGTACAATTTTGACAGCTTGTACTGTGTTGCATGTACAATATAAGTAGACATTTCAAACGCTACCCCGCTACCCCGCATCTCAGGTGCTATTTAGCAAAATGCATTAATTACGATCGCGGGCAAAAACTTTAAACAAAGCAAGTACCACACTAATTAGCTTAGTTACCTCATTTTCTGAGTGTCCAAGGGCTTTCCCATTTTAGCTCGGGGCCGTTTTTGTACTTCGTTTTGTAGCTAATATTTAAATGTGAGTTTTAGTAATAACTCATGGAAAGTGATAATATATGCATTTGTTTGTATTAGTATACGGAGAAACTAGGTTGATACTAAACGTTACAAACTAGTGTTGTGCCTGTCTGTCGCCATAATTTTTAATTATCTTCGTGGGGACTCGAGTATAATCGTATCTTTTTGCAATATTAGGCTACATACAAGCGCATACTTGAGCGATAGAAATAGTGGTGGTTCAATACTGATGAATAAATTCATTAAAATATCTATGTGTTTGTTTGTTCCATCTTGACATCATTTCATATTGTCAGATGACTATGAAATTTAATATTTATAAGTATTAGAATCCAAAAAAATATCTAAAAAAAGAAACCGACTTTTTTTTTATTGCAGTAGTTCAGCAGGCAAGCAGACGGCCCACTTGATGGAAAGCGGTTACCATCGCCTATGGACATTTGCAACACCAAAGGTACTACAAATGTGCTGCTGCTCTCTTAAGGGAGACTGGAACCTGGTCACTAATGCCGGAACACAACTCAAGGTTGTTATGGTGACATACTTTAGACCAGGGGTGGCAGCCATCCAGTCGGGCAAATGCCCTACCACCTGGCTGTAGGTTGTTTTGTCGCCTCTTACGACAGACCGACTTCAAGATTAACTGAAAAGAACCAATAAATTTTTTCTTCAATATCTTTAAGTCGGTGCCAAGTAAAACATAAAAAATTACTACATTTTGTTGTTATAACAATGTATATGGCAATTTTTCGTTTCGCTTGGCACCGACTTCAAGATGGTGTAGCAAAAAAAATTTTTTGCTTTTTAGTTAATCTTAAAATCGGGTTTTTTTAATGGAAATTTTTTATGTTACCCTTTTAAGTTACATATATGGTATCCCTAATAAGGTACCTTCTCGAATAAGGAAACGATAGCTGATGAAACGGAAGCGTATAGAAACCGATGAGCGCAGCCCGAAGGTAAATTATGTATATGCACTTAAGAACCTCTAATAAGTGTCTTAAAGTTTAAATTAATGAAGAGGAAGAAGGACATGCTGATCAGTTAATAAATGTATAGCAGTTGATTCTGCCAGCAATAAAATTTACATGGGACTATTTCAAAGCTTAGCTAAATCGAACGCAAAAAGAATCATCAAAATTGGTTACGAAACAAAGTTATAGCTGAACACATATAAAAAAAAATATTTTCACGACGAACTGAGAACCTCCTCCTTTCTTGAAGTCGGTTAAAAATGAATATACGAGTATTTATTCTGTCAATACGCAAATTTCCGTAAAATATAGAACAGCTGTCACATGGAAAGTTTTATATGAAGAATACAATATAAGTCATGTAAAAAACATACCACTAAATCGAAAGCACAGCCCTAAAGGTAATCCTTGAGTGGGCAGCAAGCATACGTCGTTTGGGCAAACTCCCAGTGTCATTATAAAATACGGGCCGCAATGTGGATTCACTTTGAGAAATGGAGGGTGGCTTGGAAGCACCTGGGGCCTCGCGAGCCCACTATGCCCCCGCTGCTGTTATTTCCCTTTTTGTAAAGTCACTTGAGTTATGTTTATCGAGTGCGCTAACACGGACGCGGAGATGCGTGTATCAGGAAGCTCGCTTATCTTTCATTGTTGTTTGTTATACATGGTTTTTGTATATCAATAGAAAGCACTTCAATTAGTCGATAATTGAAATGACTGATTTTGTTATAGCCTTGTGTGTATGATGAAATTTAATAGGAAGAATCAATATTCTTCCCATTCAATTTCAACCACATAGGCGCAATAGTGTCTGAAAAAAATGATCTTGACATACAAAATTAGAAGCACGGATGATATGACGATTTCACGGCGGCGACACGCTTGGTAGGCGATTCACCCTGGCCTCTCCAGGCGGACGTACTTGCCAAAGTTTCTCGCTCCCGACAGGATACCCTTGCTAGGGGCCTGGTTTCTTGCCGGGCAGAGTTATTTAGATTTAGAATCTCCTGAGGCCGGCGTTGATACGGTGGAGGCCGTTCGCCCACACCTGTTGCGATGGGTCACGCAGAAACGTGGGACCTTGACCTTCAGGATGACGCAGATACTTACCGACCGACCGGGTACGGGTGTTTCGAAAAGTATCTGCATCAGATTGTGAGTTGTCTCTCTTTCCCTCAATGCCGTGAGTACGGCGCACTGGTAACTGCGTTCCATATGCTGGTCGAATGCGCTACATGAACACCTCAAAGGTTCGAGCTCGAGGCCTTAGTAGGGCCGATCGATTCGCTGGGTAGCTTGGTCGAGGCCATGCTGCACAGCGAAGATCACTGGGGGGCGGCATCAGCTTTCTGCGAGGCAGTAATGTCTCGCAAGGAGGCTGCCGAATGATTGAGGGAGAGAGGTGCGCATGCGACTCACGGGCGCCGACGTCAATCCGGTGTCCGGAGGCGCATATATGCGCCAAATTTCCTCCCGTGATTCTATCACAGGGTGCATCAACATTTGGGGATGCGGTGGATCTAACCTCTGTGAGGGTGAGTGGGTCACTCTGCTTCCCGAGGTGATCTAGGCGTTGGTGCGCGTATGAACATGGGTGTAACTACGTTCGAAACCTCATTTTCTTTCAACTCAAGCGTTGGTACATGGGAGGCAGGTTCAGATTTAGTGGCGGAGTTAAGAACGTCTGTATCAGAGTCTCCCACGAGCCGTGCGGCACTTAATTTCGCCGCGTAAGGTCTAACCTCCACAAAGGGCCCGGTATTGTACGAAATGTATTCCCCATGCTTCAACAAAAAAAAGAGTTCTACTTTGGCATAACAGGCGACGGTACCCTAAAAACCAAAGCACAGTTCGTTATCCTTTTTTGCGCATAAGCCGCGTGTTAGCTGTGGCATGTTAAGGTTAGCAAACAATATTCACTGTAATTCGTTAGCTTTAGGCGTGTGTTGTCAACGACTGAAGTGCTGCCTCCACGTAAAATCCACTGACATTTGAGGTAGTATATATAAAAGTATTGCAATTTGGTTTTTTTTTTAAATTATCTAATACAATAACTAAAATTAAACTTTCTGCTGGAGAATTCAAAATACATGTCAAAATTTAAGTCAAAACTGCTATTAATAGGTATATATATTCCCTAATCACAAACGATCTTTTTTAGAATTTTTGTCGGTGCGGGACTTAAAGTTTATCTCGAATTGACTTAGAAAGGGCTCATCAGACTTCAATAACAACTTTAAGGATCAGAGCAGGAAATTTATCTTAATTGTATATATTCCTCTTCAATATTCTGTAGTGCGGTAGATTTGATTTTTTTTAAATATATTTGTGGAGTACAGTAAACAGGCTATCGGCCCAAATGCGATGGAAAGTGGTTACCGTCGCCTATAAACATTTGTAACACTAAAGGTGCTACCAATATACTGCCAGACTCGTAGATGGGGCTGAAACCTGGCCACTAATGCAGGAACACAAATCAAGGTTGTCATGGCGGCAAGCTCTTGACCAGGGGTGGTAGCCATCCAGACGGGCAAATGCCCTACCACCTGGCTGTGAGTTGTTTTGTCGCCTCTTACGACAGGCCGCCTGGTGGCAGGAATTTGTATTCTTTCTCCGTTCCTGCACGGATAGAATACAAATATTTGTTATTTTTCGCAAACGAAGTCGCGGGCGTAGCTAGCAATACGTATAAATAAGAACTTGACATTAGTTTGTATGTTTATTTGTTCCTTCGCCAGTGCTTAAAAAATTACCGTATTAACTTGATATCTGCTAGAAATATTTTTACGTTGACGGGTTTAAACATTTGCCCACAAAGGGAGTCACTTTTTGATGAATACGAATTTAACGTTATCGAAATCGGAATTGAGTAAATCGATTGTAGGGTAGGTAAGGGGTATTTTCGAAATAGGATGGAATTTGAATAGAAACGCTTACATTGTAAAGCTATAAGAAATGTTCCCGGTTGAGTTTGATTTACCCGAATACTTTGATAGGATTAAGATCAAGTAAATAATATAAAAGGCATATTTTATGAATCGTTCGACGTAACATTATGTTCTTAACTATACATTCCACCACAAAGGCTTGCGGTAAATAATACAGCTTTACTGAAATGGTCCCTTGGAGTGCCTATTTGTTGTTGGCAAGTTTTAATAAGTGCGCAGGTGGTGCGTTCGAATGAAATGCATGTTGCCTTTCGTTTATGTGTTACTTTAAAAAGCAAAATGAATTCTAAGAATAGAAGACACGTTTAACCAATTCTATTTAAATTAAAGCTATTTTTCTTAAGTTTGAATAGTTTGTTTTGTGTTTTAGTAAAAACATATTTTTGTATTTAAACAGTGCGTAGTTGATTTCATAAAAGTCACGCAAAGATTAGTATCTGTATTTACTATTGGACTGAAAAATATTGTCAGTCTTCTATAAATTGTTTTTTTCTAAGAATTTTTTTTGAATATTTCTGTTAATTTGTGTGTTTAGACAGTTAATTTAAAACAGTTTCTACTTTAATATCTAACTTTAGATGTTCTTTATGTTGAGTGAGACATTTAAATATCATTAATTAGTGTACTTGATTACAAAAATCATGTAGGGGTATGTATTGCACAAAAATTATCTTAGAAAAAATAATAAGTATATAATATGATTTATTTTTATTTATTTTAAGGACTTATGGACAAGCGTCCATATCAGTCCGTGAAGACAAAATCTTACATGCACATAAAATTTTAATAATCAATAAGTAAGCATAAAATAATAGTGATTTTGCATGTTCATGGATGCAAAATCACTTATTTTATGCTTTTAACAATAGTCTAAAACAAACTTTGTTTTTACAGACAAGGGGTCGCCTAAAAATGAATGAAAAACTCCAAAGTCCAGCAAGTCTAAGCCTAAGACTTTATGAAATATGTGGGTTGCTTTATGTAAAAGTTGAATTCAAAGGGATAAGTCAAAAGTTTAGACTACTGGACAACTGTGAATCTTACTATAAATAAAATTCAGTTTCTATAATTGAATTTTATAAACTCAGGCAAATGTTATAAAATTCGACGTTTCTCTTTCTAATCTATTATATGTGTACCTAAATCAAAATTTATGGACAAACTTCTTTGTATCTTTTTATACCAATATAATTGAAGTGTAGGTACACATGTGGTTTAAAAATAAATATCAAAAGTTAACTGAATGAAATAATGTTTTTTATTGCATATATAAACTATACATATATAATAGGAGGTCTTGTCACCGCCGGTGATTTAAACCACCTCCACAATTATTTAAAGTAATCTGGTAGTTATAATATGCCTTATAGTTGACCGTTTATCTCTTAGGCTGTCTGAGACTAACTGACGTGTCGGATAGACTGAACGATTTGAATGACAATTATAGGGACTAAAACAAGAATTTTACCATTAATTTTCGTGTATGTTTAATTTCGTTAGTACAAGAGAAGTATAAATATGTATAATCCTGCACGAAAGTAGTCGCATACACACTGCTAGTCTCAGATAAATTCACAATAAAATGCGCAAAACACATTACCAAATGTAATAACTGGATTTTGTGTTAATATAACATTTTTGGAGCACCTGATCCATAAAAGTAAGGGCTAATGGGATGACGCGCCTCTCAGCTTTATGAGAAATATATCAGTACGTATATAAACTAACTGTCTAAAGACAGGAGCGTAATGAACGCTTTTAGGGCGAACGGTGGAGTTATAAATTTCATTCAAACGAACTAAAGCGGCATATCTTAACAATAGAAACCGGGATATGACCCTTTCTAAACATAATAAGTAACTTAGGGTTTTCACGCGACTGGGCTTGCGTTTATTTCTGTTTTGTCACTTAAAGAAATCTTGAATTTTCTAAAAAAAAAAACCAATGTTAGATATCATTCTATATGTATATCTATAATATTATAAAATTCTAAACATGCAGCCGTACACTGAAGCTATTTAAAAAAATCAACTGGAATCGATTATATAAACGATAGAGAACACGAGAACGAGAGCATTTTTTTTAGATTTCGTGTCTGTTTGTTCAGGATTCACGTAAAAATTACTGGATCGATTTCGATGCGGCTTTCGCTGGTTGTCAGGAAATTCCTAGACTTAATAAAATCAGCGCTAGTTTTTTATACTGGGAATCGCACGGGAATATTTCTGGAAGCGGTTCGAAGTTGTTTGGGTGCGTAAAACTAACTTATTCCGACAGTTCTCAGTAAAATGATAGCTTACATTACTTTTTAAACGTTGCGGTACTTTGTGCCCCGGGTATACCGCGGGAATTTTGACGGGTATGGTACTAATTAGTTAGATTGCATAAATATTAGCTAATTTTGATACGCCTTTACTAGAACGATACCTTAAGTCCTTTTTCAAGTGATTCGATACTTCATATTCCAGGAATCCCGTGGGAGGTTTCCCGGGAGTGTTTAAAGTGGGTAGTATACATAAATATTAGTTGATTGGGACTCAGTATATACTAAAACAATATAATCCGGAACTGTTTATAATTCCCGGGGTTTTCTAACTTCTAAATCACGTGATATTAGGACTTGCTTAATTTGACAGTTTCTATATTTATTACACATCTTTAGTAGAACAGATGTAGTCATATATGCCTTTAGTGACATTACTTATCCCGGGTTTTTACGGAAATCTTCGGAATTCATGTATTTTCACACTAAAAAAATCCGTTGCCCTGTTGAAAATGCCGTTTTGAAGCCTACTACTTACTGGCAAAATAACTGTAATCTACGTCACCGTCAAGCGTGGACGAAGTCGCGGGCAAATCCTAGTACACATACATAATTCTAAGAATAATCGGTAGACAAACGCACGCATTCATATATCCCCAAGCCAAGCAAGTGACTGTGTTATTGGTAATAATCAATAAACCTCTCTGGGCCATGCCCACACACCCAAACGATAATGATTAATGGAAAGTACGTTTAAAAATGTACGATGCCAGGAATCCAAAATAGCTAGCCAGCTTTGCCCACAACTACAGTTGTCGTAAATTTTAGTTTAGGATATATATGAATTTATTTTATATACCTACTTTGATGTAATGTATAAGTAATGTTTGACAAAACATAGACCTCTTACAGTCTATTTCAAATACAATGGTATGGGGGGAATTACAGAAATATAGAAATAAATATAGTGATTCTGATAGATTCTTATTAAATAGTAACAGGATTAAATATTGTTACAACCTGGGCGTCGACAAAGACATATTCCACGTACAGATTTGTAGAAGCACATTTATTACCCGTCGGCATTTGAAGTAATTGTAATTATTTTATGATCGTCTTCTTTTGTTTACTTATTGATTGGCATACATTTCTAGAGAACAGCCCATTGTTTTATTGTATTCATTTATGGCCACTTGCGGCCGACTCATTAGCCAGGTATTTCGGATTAGGTCGACTACGATACGGGCACATTGCATTTGTGGAGTATAAAACGATGGCCTGATTGAGGGAGGGGGCAATCGAGCGAGAACCATGATCAAAGCGAGACGTGTGTACTACAATCGGGAATCTAATAGTGACGGACTTTGCACGTTTTATTGAATTACCACCTTCTGAATTACTTTAGGTTATATTTGTACCTGTGTTATACGTGTTTGTATAGTTCTAATAAACTCTATAATAATTCCAACGGCATTTTAATTCGAGTCCCGTAACTCGTAACAATATGTATATTTTTTATATATTTAAAATTTATTTCATCAGCAAATCTGCGGCTAATGACGCCACGTAATTTTATCAGAAGTTTTTAACTGTGCAGGCTGTAAGGTTGTGGAATGCATTACCAATGAGCATCAGAAGTCACTTACATCTTTTAATAAACTCCTCAAAGATCACTATCTAAATTTGTAAACAGTACTTTATGTATGTGTATGTACATGTATAAGTACATATATTTTTACATAAATATTGTTACGAGTTGCAGGATTCGAATTAAAATGCCGTTGGAATTATTATAGAATTTATTAGAACTACACAAACACGTATAACACAGGTACAAATATAACTGTACACAACCAGGCCAAACGTAATGCACGATTCAATCACACGCACAAAGTCCGTCACTAACGTCTTGCTTCGCTTGTGGCTATCGCTAGACTGACTCATCTCTCAATTGGGGCATTGCTTTATACTGTACAAATAAAATATGTCTGTTCGGCCGCGTCGACGTAATTTCTTAGAAATCGTAACTCGCACACCTGGCTAAACACTGCCATAAAAGATTACAATACACAATGGGCTGTTTTCTTATCACCAATTTTAAACACAAAGAAAACAAAATAAGTCCAAATGCCAAAAAGGTAATAAAGTGTGCTTTTATGGTATGCAGGTGTGAATCTCCTTTTGTCGGCGTGTAGGTCGTAACAATATGTATGTGTATTGTTATTTGCTTATAATATATGTATATATATGATTGTATTTATTTTAAACTATGCGTACTAAATACCGACTCAGTATTAGAAATGTGAAAATTATCTCTAAAAGGTTGTCTGGAAGAAATCGGTGTTAGCGATAAGACCTCCGATTGTATTAGTTAAATTCAAATTCAACAAAATAAGTTCTGTATTTTTTTCGTTTTTGGCTGGTAAACTTCGAAGTTATATATATCTGTCATATACTACTCGTAGAAATTCCTCTTAAGTCAATGAAGTCTTTTAGCATCACAATAACTTAGCTAGAGTGTCATACTCCTCCGATGTTTCGCCAGAACTATTTTTTTTTATAAACATTTTTATTAGTTGTAAATTACCTTATTCTCTCGAAAATATAGTGTGCACGTGTACACAAAATTTCAAAGGTGATCGGAACTGGTACAATACATAACTATACCTATAAGTTATATGTCAGAATCCAGATTTACCTATTATAGAAAGCTGCAATAGATAGATACCACATACCTTATTTCTGTTCTTCTTATAGACAAAAACAAACAATTGCATACATATTACATTTGTTTCCAATTTCGGATAGCAGAGTACACAGCAGTAGATTAAATGTGGTGGATTCAAAGCAGCAAACCAAATATCAGTTATAACGTATCTTGGTAATAAAATCGTATCGTGGTACACCCGTGGGCTACGTGACACGTGTTCACTTTCTCTCTTTTTGAAACAACAAAAGCATAGATAGGGTAATATGTTTTGATTACCCCTGCTTTGGATTCGCTTCAATTGAAAAATGCATCTGGCGGCGTACTTCCCCGTCCGATTCTGATTTTAGTTCGTTTTTTTAAAGCAATACGTTTTTACAAGTGAATGCCCAGATGAGAGTAGGCAGCGAGGCGGCAACGTGCAAAATAAAAGCAACAGAATTGTAGAATCTGTATTTAAAAGTGAAACTAGATTTGGTCTTCATATCGTAACAGATCTTCGATTAATTTCAATTAATCAGGTTTGTGAAGAACAATTAATTTAAAATAATAAATAGTATATTCTTACACATGATTGATTTAAAAGTAAAATTCAGTGATCGCACAAGGCAAATTCACCCTAACTGGGACACTGCCCTGAATAAAAAAAGATGTTTAATATTATAACTAAAGTCATACTCTCGCAGTCATAATCTCTTTGCCGATACGAATTTTAATATGAGAAGTGCCAAGAAAACATAATTATATACATGGCTCATAGAAGAATGCTTCTATAATATGATTTTAGGGAGTTAATTAAATAAATCAATCCTTCTATTTTTTAAATTGATACATTTGCTTTCTTTTTCTTCTTTCTTGTACGTGAATAATTTCTTAATTTATGTTTATAATGCAATAACGACATGCATTGAAATATTTGTAACTACATAATAATTAGTACGTTGAAGACAGTGAGACTTAGTAAATATAACGAGACTTTGTAGGGTAGCCAGGTTCGTATTTGTAATTATTAAAAAGGACGCAATTCGAAAATGAGTAAGTATGAATGTAGCGAAACGCCTCAGCTCCAGGTTTAGTTTCTGTTACCAATTGCGCCTACGCTTTCTCTGTACAGACATTGCCCTATAATGAATATTACGTAATTTTTTTTTAATAAACCATGAAATATTTACTATACATTAAATTTTCTTATTATTTGTCTATTCAGCAGCTGGAATCTTTTAGTAATTTTGGAGGCAATTTTGAACAAAATGCAAGTACGCAAACGCAAATTTCGTTGCGAGGTCGGAAACTAAAGCTGAGTTGGTTGAAAGGAATTTGATGGATTGAAAGTTAATAAATAGAGAATTAGGTCTTTAAAGTTATAACTAATTGAGGAAGCTGACTATATAAGTTATAAAAACTATTTCGGGACTAGTAAAAAAAATAATATGAATATGATGGGATGTGTGAGGTCCAGAAGAAAAAGAAGTTCTGCAAGTGGGGTTGTCTTCATGTACTTGACATAGCACATAAAATGCAAGAGAGTCGCCTACTTCAGTATTAATAAGTTTTACGGAAACTAACAGGTTACATGGGAAGAACGCTTAGCCATACCGTTTCTGCAACGTTCCGTTAAAAGAGGTAGGTCAAAGAAATGCTTGCTTGACGCCATCAGGGATAATATGGGTGCAGATGGTCTCCTTAAGAGCGATGCCAAAGAGTGCAAAGAAAGAGTACACGGACTCTGGAATTCTGTAACTCGAACGTAATGTTAGGTTGACGATAATGAAGTAAAACCAGAGGGTATGGTGACTTTTTAATTTTTTTTCGTATAGTTACAAAATTCTAAAAAAGAAATAAAAAAAAACAGACAACATTCTCCGTTAAATAAAGAGAAGATATAAGTAATGCGGTGTTCTCGCTTTGTGCCATTCAAAGCATAAATGTACAAAGGTGTATCATTCTTTGTGAATGTTAGTGTTTTTTATTTGTGCATGAAATGGGACCTTCATATGTAGTTGCAAAAGCATGAATAAGAAATACAAAAATGGAGAATACGGCTCACATATATGTCTATATTATACATACAGATATTCGTAATCTTATATTTGACTCACGCTTCTAGTGGTTAATAAAATTTTAATAATTCCGTTGTTCAGAAACGAACGACGAAAGGACTCACTTATAGGATATCGTAGACATTTTGGCAAAAACGAACTCTTAAATCGTCATATCGATCTGTCCGTTTGTTCGACTGTAGAAATGTTAAAAATTCTAAACGTTGAAATATTTGCAATGTAATTTAACTGTCTCTTTTATTAAAATACTATCTTCCTAGTATCATACGACACAGTTCTGATCATTGTCTAACGAGGGGATAGCTTTTTGTCTATAAGCAATCATAGAGAAGTCTTTTCACCTCAAAGTCAGCTTATTGTCTTTGACGAAGCGATTGCAACGAAACAAAGTTACTCGAGACTACAATATTACGACCTCCTTTACGTCGAACAACTTGCATCATTATGTTGGATTTTGCCTTCGATGTTCAGTTAAGCACACATACTTACAGTGTAGCGTATTCAAAAATATATTTCTATTTGCAATTAGCATAAGCTGGCAAGAAAAAATAATAAAACAAATTTGAATGAGTTTCCATATTTTGATTTTTATTCAATTACAGATATAGAATAAAATACATATAAAATAAAAATTAATTTAGGTAGTTGTTTACGTTAAAATCAAATGTATTCGCTAACTCCAACGTTTATAGAGCGAGAAACAGTTTCATTGAAACTTTCGTTTGACTGTTTATTTACAAGCGAGACTGTAACTAGTTAAATCCCAAGCCAAACAGTATTTTTAATTAAAATCCAACGTACAATATCGTATGTTACCCCTATATATTTCACTGTAAGTTTTGTAAAATAATAAATACTAGTTAGTGGTCGCCCGTGGTCGAAATTCGACCATAATAATTTGTTGTTAAAGACTATAACTTCTATATAATATAATCACAGATTTCGCCAAGGCTACAACACTGTTAATCTGACTTGAACAATAAACAAAGGAGTATATATGCGTGTGTGTGTCAAATACATGGTAGCGCGTGTAATGTTTTTTTTATTGATTTAATGTATTTTTATGAAGAATTTAAAAAAAATTAGCATTCGTCGCTTCTTCTCTATATAAATTATAAGTGTGCGAAATTTTATATTCAGTTCGCGCAATTTTCGTAAAAAGGGGTACAAAGTTTTAGCTTCACGTATATACCTATATAGATACTTAAAAACACGGATACACTGTATAGTAAATGTAAATTAAAAAGTAAACAGTAAAAGTGATTGACAAAAAAATGTTAATGTAATAGGTTGGGGAAAAAGTCTTTTCGCATATAGTATGTATGAACTTGTAATAAGATCTCTTTGGCTATACCATTTGTATCAGGCTGGTTTTGGTATCATTAAAAAGTTTTAATTTTAAAGAAGACAATTCCAAATTCGAATTAGGAAAATGTGTGATTTTCATTTGTTTTTCTTATTGTTAAAATGAGTGAACCTAATGAAGAAATTTGATACATTTTAAAATTTTACTACAAAAAAGGTAAAAATGCAACACAAGTAGCGAAAAAAAATTGTGATGTTTATGGACCTAATGCAGTATCTGTGAGAGTAGCGCAAATTTGGTTTAAGCGTTTTCAATCCGGAAATTTTGATATCAAAGGTGCACGTCACTCTAGTCGCCCTGTTACGGACAAAATTGATGCCATTTTTGAAAAAGTGGAGCAAGATCGGCATATTAGTAGTTACGATGTATCTGGAGAACTGGGAATTGATCACAAAACAGCTTTGGAGTATTTGAAAAAAGCTGGGTACACCAAAAAGCTCGATATTTGGGTGCCTCATGAGCTCACTGAAAGAAACCTAATGAACCGTTTACTCATTTGTGATTCTTTATTACGATGTAATGAAACCGAACCATTTTTGAAGAAGCTGATAACTGGTGACGAGAAGTGGATTACGTACGACAAGAACGTGCGAAAAAGATCGTGGTCAAAGGCCGGTCAGGCTTCACAGACTGTGGAGAAACCCGGGTTAACCCGCAACAAGGTGATGTTGTGTGTATGGTGGGATTGGAAGGGCATTATTCATTATGAGCTGTTACCGCCAGGCAGGACCATCGATTCTGAACTGTACTGCGAACAACTGATGAGATTAAAGCATAAAGTTGAGAGAAAGCGACCGGAATTAATCAACAGAAGGGGTGTGGTTTTTCACCATGATAACGCTAGACCTCACACATCTTTAGCCACTCAGCAAAAATTACGAGAGTTTGGCTGGGAGGTGTTAATGCATCCGCCGTATAGTCCTGACCTTGAATCTTCAGATTTTCACATGTTTCTGTCTCTGCAGAATTCCTTAGGCAGTGTCAGGTTAACATCACGAGAGAACTTCCCAAACCACTTGTCGCCGTTTTTTGATCAGAAACCCCAAAATTTTTATAGCAATGGGATCACGTCCCTACTTACAAGACGGCAAAAAGTTATCCAACAAAATGGCACCTACATACCTTAGTCAAATGTAAAAAAAACTTAATAAAAAAACCTTTTGAATTTTTATATAAAATGCGAAGAAACTTTTCCCCAACCAATAAAAAGAGTGGGGTGGAAGGAGATGGTAGCGATTGCTTCCGACGGCCCACTACCCTCCCCCCTTTTTTTGACAACGCAGCATGGAGGGCTCTTACCGCACTCATAGAAGCGTGCCGAGGGTATGTGGCACTCAACGACCGGTTCTCCACGCTCGCTTCGCCGGAGCGGAAGTAGTCGCGAGAAACCGATCGCCGAACTGCCAACGTTTATCCACGTTTTTACGGGGCGTCACGGGATCTAGAACAGACCTACTACACCGTGACGTCCCTAAGCTCGGCAAGCACTGGGACACCCCGGAGGCAGGGTCGCCCACTTTATCAAGCAGAGGGGGGAAGTAACAGATGGAATCTTGGGAGGAGGTTCCTTATCCCCCCTATTCAACCTTCCTATCCCGTTTCCATATTCCAATGGCATATCCCATCCCTTTTATGCCGTTCCTCTTGTTTGATCCCTTTATCGCATCTTCCTATCCTATCCTAAATGTCAGCAACACGTTCAAATTAAAATGTTCTTATTCAAAATAAGTTCCACTGGAGAACATTTTTTGAAGGTCAATATAAATAATTTAAAATTTAATTTTACTTCCTAGTCTATGTACACCGCTTCGCAACGTGTTATTGCTGTTAAGGAGAAGAAGCGGCAAGGAACTCCACAGCGTTAGCTTCTCCATTAGTATTGCAAACGCCTATAGACTTAACCACTATCCATGCGACTAACAGTTGGTTCTCTTCATAAAGAGATTTACTTCGAGTCTATGAACCAAAGGAGTAGTTATTTTTTTGGTTACATACAAGTAGGTACAATAATAATACTAAATCGTTGATTTCTATACCATAATATTGTTACGAGTGCGGGACTCGAATTAAAATGCCGTTTGGAATTACTATAGAATTTATTGGAACTATACAAACACCTATAACATAGGTACAAATATAACCGGACGTAATAAGTCCAAATGTAATGCACAATTTAATAACACGCGCAAAGTCCGTCACTATATCGCTTATCGAATATACACGTCTTGCTTGGTTCCCGCTAGACTGCCCCCCCTCCCCCCGTTCGGTCATTGTTTTATACTAAACTGTACAATACAACAATCGACCGCGTGGACTGAAGTTTTCCAAGAACCACACCTGGCTAACGACCATCATAAAGGATTACAATACACAATAGGCGCCTTTTTAATTACAAATAAATAGCTCATCGTAAACAAAAGAAATTCAAATGCGGGCAGGTAATAACACTGTAATAAACTGTGGTTAGTGGCAACGTCTGGGAGTAAGTGAAAATTACGTTGAAAGATCGGCTTTACATCGATACATGCAGAATAAGCTAATAACTAAATGTCATTTCCGCATATGTAATTTGAGTAACGCAGGTTTCTGTATACATTTTGCACAAAACTGCCTGTTTAACCTACCTTGATTAATATTAACGCTATTAATGTGGGATCGAAGCTTCTGAATCCACATTATAGAGGTAAATCGAGAATCACATCTCCTTTGAACGTCACATAAATATGTATTAGGTGTACTTTATAGGCAGCTATGCTCTAATTATAGTTAGTTATAGTATCTTACCCTATGTAGTGGCTGGTCTTGTTTAGTAATAAGGAAACTTAACGTCTTTTACTGAACTTAAGTAAGTCTTCCAGTATGAGAACTTTGCTCTTTTCCCATCAACTCCAGAGTTGTACTTAGTATGTAATATATTACTCACAATATAAGCGTAAATTCTTAAGATTGGGAACATTTAATGTATGTATGTTTATCTGCCAATTATTTATTTCGATGGTCCTACGTTATCTTTCACCAACGACATCTGGGGGTAATCAAAATACGCATTCAACTGGTTGTCTGACAATATATCTGTATAGTATTTTAGAACATATAATTTAATAAGTTCTGATTCTGGAGTCGTCGTCGCGTTATTAGTATAGTAGAACTGCCATTGGTAGTGCAAGGTAGCCGGCTACAACTGATTTTCAATAAGTACAATGTTCTAACATTAATGGATAAATGAAAACCGGTAAGTACAGTTTAAAGAAGGCGGTACTAATAAGCAGATTTTTGACTGGTGACCTTGGCCTGCACATGTGAATTTTCAGATCTTTTCTTATGTCTTAATCCGTAAAGCGATTCCTTCTATTTCTCCGACCGCTCAGGAGCAGGGATCTATATATATTGTTACAACTCAGTTCCCGACAAAAACAAAATCCACCTGCATATCTGAAATAACGCAAATTTATTACCTGCCGGCATTTAAACTAATTGTAACTCTTTTATTACCGTCTTCTTTTGTTTACTTTGTGTTTAAAATTTGTGATTAGAAAATAGCCCATTGTTAATGTACTCTTTTATAGCAGTTTGTGGCCGAGTCATTAGCCAGGTGTAGTGGATTAAGCAGACTTAGACACGGGGGCATTGCATTTGTGCAGTATAAAACGACGACCTGATGGAGGGGGAGACAGTCGAGCGAGAACCACGAGTGAAGCAAGACGTGCGTACTACAATCGGGAATCTAATAAGTGACGGAATTTGCGCGTTTTATTGAGTTACGACCTTCTGCATTACGTTTGGACTTGTTGTGTTCGGTTATATTTGTACTTGTGTTATTCGTTTTTGTATATTTCTAATAAACTATATAATAATTCCAACGGCATTTTAATTCGAGTCCCGTAACTCGTAACAATATATATATATAGACATATATATACATATATGTACCCTAGGGACTATATGCATATATCCGTGAGTATTAGTCGACGAGATCACGGCATTCAGGCATCCGCCATTATATAGTTAAACTAAACGATGTAGTAAGTGTAAAAGACATTTTGCATATGAAAGGAGCTGAGTTAGTGTTCGTGTTCGGACGTAATGCATATGCATCTTTATCTTTCATTCAAATTAGATGAAATCTTTGCTCTGCTAGGGGCTCGATTGGACACAACTATTCCGAAAACAATTAGTTAAATTACGGTCCGGTTTAAAAACCTTGGACTTAAATATTTTCAAAAATGCTGTTATATTTCCATTACAATTATTGTGTTTATTTATTTAATTATTTTAACAAACATATTCAAAACCATTACTTTATTTAAAAAAAAAATACAAATACTATTCTTTTATAAAAAAAACATCTGAAAATATTTGTATTAAAAATACAAATTGACATTATTTTTATTGTCTTTAATTACGTTTGTACTTTTAAATAAAGAAACCGAGTTATTGCAGCGTATCTTTGAGACTTATTTAGTTCGATTCTCATTAGTATTGAATCTGGGAGAAGTTAATTAAGTTCAGCCATCCAAAATCATCGGCTTCAATTTTGAGTAAGCTACTCAATGAATATTCAAATCTGAAAGCGCAGTACCGATTTCTATTATGTATAATTAAACCAACCATCTAACTGATATTAAAACGACGATAATCAGTAATGGACATTTTCTATGGTTAGTAATAATTAAGCATCTGTCTGTATATAAATTAAAATGAAGGCTTCTATTATTTTTTTCACTGCTTGAGTTCAGCAAATAGGCAGACGGCCGACCTGATGAAAGCGGTTAACATCGCTTATGGACATTTGTAATACCAAATGTGCTACCAATGCGCTGTCACTCTCTAAAGGGGGATTAGAACCTGGCCACTAATGCCAGAATACAACAACAATGGCAGCATACTCTAGACCAGTGTTCCGCAAACTTTTTGTGTTCAAGGTACATCTAGGAAAACGGCAATTTTTGGAGGTACACTACGAATAAAAATCATTTTTTAAGTAAGCCAAACGAAACAAAACGCCTCGCTCGTGCGCTTGCGTGATTTACCTACATATTTTATGTGTAACTAAGTATTTTTCTCACCCTTACATTATTTATGAAAAATAAGTTTATAACATAACCTTATTTTTCCGAGGCACACCAATTAATGACCACGGTACACCAGTGTGCCGCGGTACATATATTGCGGAACACAGCTCTAGACAAAGGGACCATCCAAACGGGCAAATACCGTCTCATTCATTAGTAAGCGCATGACTTAATAACGGTTCGTCCGATACTTAGATCATATAAATGTCTAGATAACGCATGCATTGCACATAAACGGCCATAAAAAAGTGCACTAAATTTGGTGCACTTGCTCTCCACGCATGTTATTGTCGTTTTGACTACTTTACTGGTTAGAGCTCTCGCAAAAAAAAAAAACATTATGCCATCCTGCGCTGTTAAAATGTGTCGCAACTATTTTAAAAGAGGAAAGGATAAGGATAACATGTCGTTTCACCAGTAAGTTTAACACCTTTCTCATGATTTCGTTATGAAACCAATGAAATTTAATTTTCCTAAATCAAAGGTTATCGAATTGATTGATGTTCTCAGGTGATAATTCCAAAATTTGCGGGATTTTGTTATGATTTTTGAAGTGAAAATTCTTTAGAATCGTGGTGACTCGATGAAACAAAAAGTGACACTAAGAGATAAACATATAAATAAATCTATAGGACTAAGCCCGCGAGAGAATGAGATATAATACATTATATCTAATAATTTAAACACTATGCTCATAGAGATAGAGTTTAAAATGTTTTGGAAAATATGCTATGTATATAATAATATGTAATATGTAGTAGACATGTAATAATGTCGCCATTTTCTTCAAACAAAGTATTTTTCTTTCTTTCTTCCTTTTAAAATTTTGCGTTAATACGTCGAATTTTGTGTTTTAAAGCTTAAATATATACCGATATATTATGTGAAATGTGACGTCACGAAATTTAGAAACCCTCCCACCCCTCGTCACACTTTGTTTCATTTCTACTACGTTTAAACGGCACACACACACATTATTTGTATTTATTTATTTGAATTACACATAACGCCCACTACCCAGTATGAACCCATCGAATCGTTCCAGGGCATTATTACAACTAATTTTACTGACTTTTAGCTTGGGATAATCTTTGGGGCATAACTAGTCTAATAACCTTTGTCAACTTGTTGTGTAAATATAAAAATAATTTTCCATTACGAATAGTTTTTAGAATTACATTACATTAGCATTGGTACACAGACTTATAAATACTAAAATCTGTACAGACATTTTAATATAAATTAAAATGACTAGTACACATACTAAAACTCATTTGGTTTAGATGGATGAAATTTAGAAGCAATATGTCATATATTTAATGCTGTAATTTGCTGTAGTAAAATAGCAAATTTAGTTACTTTCTAGAAAAGGAATTATTTACAGTGCTTATTTAATGCTTTCATAAGGTTTTCTTATATGAATTTTGATTTGTTTTGGTAATTGGGATTTCAACGTAACGCAGTATTGCATAGATAATGTCGTAATCTTTCGGATGATAGTTTAAATATTAAATTGAGGCACTTGAGTCAAGAGATGAACCAAGAAGCTAACACGCGACGACCAGTTGGTCGATAATGGCCTTCAGAACTTAAATCATGCATGCCGGGTCGCTAGTCTGTCGGTTAAGATACATTTCAGATAATTCAGATAATGTATCTTTGAATTGAGCTACATTGCCATGAGCTAATTCAATGCTTCCCATTCTGCAACCAGGCAACCGCATATAGAAGGTCACGCCACTGATATACGGGACACAACAACCAAGCAGCCAAATCACTTTGCTTTTATTTTTCTGATCTGTTTTCTCTCAAACTATTAATTTTGGTGGTTTTGTTTCGGTGTCTTTAATATACGGGATAAACAGGTATTCTCTATGTAAGCGTGCTCCAACTTAAGCTACATTATCACTTAATATTAGATGCGATGATGATGTAACGCGGCATTTTTAGAATTTTATAGATAAATTCTATAAAATTCTAAAAATGCCGTGTCTGTACTATTTAAAGAAAATAACTGGCATACACTATATAAACGATGGAGAATACGATGCAATTTTTGTAGATTTCTTGACTTTTGTCGGTTTGTCCTTTTTATTGGAGATTCACGTAAAAACTATTCGGCGGATTTCGATGCGGTTTTCGTTAATCGACAGCAAATTCTTAGACTTAAAATATGCGCTACTTTTACAAATAAATAATTAAAATTATTTATTTATAAAAAAGAATTAATTTCGGCCATTGCTAGCCGGTTACACCAAACAAAAATGTATTGGGACTGGTTACAGATTGCTGCATAGAATAATGAATTAATGTAAAATATATGTAAATTAAATGCTTAAATTAAGAACTGACTGACTGACTGACTGACGTTTATTAACTTTAGTTATAATTTCTAATATTTAATTTAATTGTTTAAACTGTTATTATGGATCTTTGTGTCTGAAATAAATCAATAATAATAATTATATCTATGATTTATTTATTTCCAAAAACTTTTTTAAAATCAGTATAAAAATATTGTTTTTTTTTATAAAAAAATACACTTTAACAAATTTAAATTTAAATTTCAGCGTTAAGCAAAACCACAAGAGACTCAAGCTGTTACCCTGGAATATTCCATGCTATTGTTACAACTTAGGCCCAAATAAAGAGGTATGTAACTCATTGCTTCACACATGCCTGAAGAAAGGTTCTTAGAGTTGCATCGACTTTATACAACTCTAAGACTCAACCATGTATGCGGCACTGAGCCATACGCCTTTTTATAGTCAATCCAGGCAACGGAGAAATTTTTTTTACTCCATCGGGCTTGTTGGCTGACAGTCGTGTTAATGAGAAGCAATTTCTTCGTACCACGTGACCCATCCTTATCCATTTTGGGTGCTTGCCAAAATGTAATTATTATAAAAGTTGATAAATTTGTTCTCCAAATGGATGTAAGGAGCTTGTAGATGCTGGGCAAACATGTAATCGGTCGATAATTTTTGGGTTCTGTGGTACAGCCGGATTTGAGGAGTAAATAGTAAATGGGTGACGCCTGTCGTCATAAAGGTTGGAAGCGAACCACGATCGACGGCTTCCTGGATTTGTTTAGCCAAGGAACCAAATGAGCTTATGTACAACTTGATCCAAGAGTTATGCAATCAGTCCGGCCCTGGACTTTTCCAGTTGTGTGCTGAACAAATTACATTACCTACATCAAGTGGTTCAGTGGTAATAGGTTCCATTTCTGGCACCTGTTCGCATGGTTGCTTTACCACCTCAATCTAATCAGTCTCAATGTGACTGACAGGCACCGATCAGATCATGCGCCAGAAAGAAGCCATGGCTTAAGTATCTGGCATTTACCTGTTAGTGACATCTACTATTGGTTTCTCCTAACCTATATAAACCCTTTTTTCTTCAGTTTATTATTATTATTACCATCATCATAATCCCAAGAATTTTTTCGGGAATGATTTAAAATGGCCAGATTGAAAAAGGATTCGAATTCCCATGCGATTTTTCACTGATCGATAGCAAATTTTATATAATATAAATCTGTGATACTTTTTATTCCGAGAATCCCGCGGGAATTTTCCCAGGACCGGTTTAAAGTTTCTACTAAAACGATAGCTTTCATTCTTTTTTAAATTGCGATACTTTGTGTCTCGGGAATCCCGCAGGAATTTCAAGTCAAGCGTGGATGAAGTCCAAGGCATATCCTAGTTTATTATAAAAGGGAAAAATTGCGAGGGCAACCCTACTAAATTGCATAAACGCCAAATGTTAGTGGCCAACGCAATAGAGCTGCGTTAAACCATCACAAATACATTCGGGTCAGCCATCTCAAATTTAGGGGCAGACCGTGTTTGTCATACGAGTAAGCTGTCATCAAAACGATCGCCCACACGTTTCCGAACGTTATCGATACTTATATCGCTATAGAGGAGTAAATAGAATTTATATTGAAGCCAAAGTTATGGTATCATTAGATGGTAGGAAGAATTGTGCGTTTTGACTAGGATTAATAGCGAAGACACACGCGTCTTATACGCGGCGTGGATTGTAATCCTGGGTCGCAGTTACCGTTTAAGCTGTTCGTCTAACCTATATAGAGACAAGATCGTGAGCGATCTCGAACGTGAAATTCGCCAATCCGTCTTCGCCATACGTGGCGGGTATACCGTCCGTTCCTCATGAACTGTGGATGGCTGGGCTCAGCAGTGAGACGTTTCTGTATAGTAACTACACACTACATTGTCTAAAATTTTTCAATTTTGGCGTGCCTATAGGTACCAATAAATAAAATTTAAGTGTCTGTCTGTGAATACAAAACAAATACTAAAATTTATATTTGACGGTTTTTTAGAATTTTTGTTTTTCTGTATGTCTCAAATAGACTCCGAAATGAAATAACGGATTTTTTAGTAAGCATTTTTTCGCTGTGTCGTTTTTACTGTATTACTATCTCTTTTGCTCGGCGGCTTTCCATACGAATTGAATACGGCTTACAAGCCGTTCGTGTACCAGCTTTTTGTTTGAAAATATGCAAAAAAAAATAAAAATACAAATTGTAATAAGAAAATACATAACGGATTAAACGTTTTATTTAGAAATGTAAATATTATTTACAAAAATAACATGGTTTTAGCTTCTTAGTTCATTGCAGTAAGAATTATTTGTTAAATGGCTTTAAAACATTTGGGATGCTGCTCTGATGACTACTTGCTTAACGGAGAAACTTCACTTTGCAAATTTAGTTTTCAAAACAAAAAACAGTCATTATCTTAGGTTGTGCTCTACCAAACATGATTATTAATTTCAAAATAATTATAGGCGAGTTGGTTTATATAAACATTTTCATACATCTTTGTAAGGTAAGAACTTGGATGACAGTTGCAAACTGAATAAAATGTTTTGCTTTCCGTGTTTGTTATTCTGTGATTTCAATTCAGTTTGCACCAGTACAGGTTATGCAGATATTAATAGTTTATCAAACTCAACCAAAAACACAACAAGCTTATTCTAGCCAAATTTCCACCCCACGCCGTTGGTATGTATATGTGAGCGTTAAATTGTAAATATCATTTGATTATAAACTATCTCGCGGGATTTTAAACTGTCGAAACATTGTGAACTGAACATACTGCTTACTAAATTGTAAGCAGTATGTTAATAAAGTAAAAGAAGGGTATTCATTACCATTATGTCATAATTACTGATTACGTACTGAATAATAAATATATACTTGATGTCACAATTTTTGAAGTGCATTTAGTTTATTTAACTGATAACTGACACATGTCTTTTATTTCTGACTCTATGGACACAGAACGATCTACCGTAAGACCAACCAATCAACACGCGACGTACGTCCAAGCGCGTGCCCTTTCACGTCGATAGAGTTAATTTACCGAAAAATGATACTTTAAATTGTAAACAGTATTTTACGATCACAGTATATTGATGGTTTACAATCTCGCGAGATAGATTATAATCTAACGATATTTAAATTTTTACGGTGACATATACATACTTCTTAGGCAACAAGTAAAATGGTATTTATTACTGTGTAATAAATTTAAAGTATAGGTAAGGTATTTTTAACTTGAAAATTGTTACTATAAAAATTCCTTTTTTGAGATGTTGCTAGGAAATGCTAAAAGTCATGATATTTTGAGCACTATGCCAAAATACTGGCATTTATTTAAAGAAAGTTGCTGAATATGTTTAAATAATTATTATTTAAGCTGACGGCCACTGTATGTGAGCTAAGTCTTTGCTCGCTGAAACGCAGAGGTTCTGGATTCAAATTCTGGCTTGAAAAATTTCATAAACGACCTTTCTGTTATTTACTATGATCTAGGTGGGGTCGATCCCAAAGTTGTCTGTTGTGTATTACCTATGACATAAGCGTCAGAAATATACGATGTGTATTACATTGTTATTATTTATTATCAACAAATCAAATCACTTGTGGAAAGTTACCAAAAACCATTTTCATATTAAATAGATGGAGATCAGTTTAACATGTTGTTAAATTAAAAAATAAATTGGAATGTTGGACGAATTTCTGTTTTCCACTAATGGATGCAACCACATTACCGTGTGAATGAATTTTAGCATTTTCAATGTATCGCCGATGTCAGTGACGTGTGAAAAGCGGTAAATAGTTTATTTTATAAACAATAGGATAATATACACCAATAATGAAGTGAACTCAGTTGGTTTCTTTGTTTCCATTATCACCTTTAATTTAAAATACGTCGAACTACCTCTATTTTAAATGTCAGTTGCTTTTCTCCGGATTGGATCAGTTAAACATTTAAAGTTGAATTATCATTCATGTTATACGGGTCCGAATTTTGGGCCACTAAAGTGATAGATTACAAGCGTCTCCACACAGTTGAGATGAGAATGTTGCGATGGATTTGTGGTGTTAAAAGAATGGATAAGGTGAGAAATGAGTACATAAGGGGATCTTTGATAGTTGCACCCGTGACTGAAAAATAGAGAGGAAGAAAATTAAGATGGGTATTATGGCATATAATGAGGAGGGATGAAAGTCACGTGACAAAAAGGATATTAAACTACAATATGGATAGGTACAAATGTAAAGGTAGACCAAAAAAGGGATGGATTCTGTGAAAGATGATATGATGATTTGTGGTGTGAAAGAGGAAGTATGTCAGAATAAAAGAGTGTGGAAGGAAAAAACATATTGTGCCGACCCCAAATAATTGGGAGAAAGTGAAAGAAAAGAAAATGGTTCATCTATACTAATATTATAAAGAGGAAAGATTTCTATGTTTGTAACGAATAAAATCAAAAACTACTGGGCCGTCTTCAAAAATTCTTTCACAATTATAATATAACATATCCCTCAGTAACATAGGATATATTTATACGTTTATCTCAAAATATTTGAAAAATAAATGTCCACCCGTGTAAAGCCGGGACGGGCTGCTAGTTAATAATAAATAGCAATATTTCTCTTAGAAGCCCATTCTATCCAATAATGTTAACGTTTAACAATCTAGACCTTAAAGTAAGTATAACAGGAAAACTTCAGCTGTAAATATCAAGTCGCATGAACTTAACTATATATATTGGAAATTTTGTAGATACTTTTTGATTTCGTAAAGGGTTGATTTATATATTGTTTTTTCATCAATATCCAATAATAATCTTATATATAAAAATGAATCGTAGAAATGTTTGTACGAGCATAACTTGAGAACGACTTTACCGATTTTGATGATATTTATTTTGTGTGTTTGAATGGGTCCCCGGATGGTTTAGATTCACAATTGGAGCCGATAGGTGGCGCTGAGATCAGGTTTTAGAATCCTCCTAATCACCTGGAGCGCTTTGGTGATTTTGTTTTTGTGTCATGAAACAAAGTCTTTTAAGAATTCAGAAAATATGGCGGTACGAAGTTCGCCGGGTCAGCTAGTATAATATAGTTTTTCACGACAAATTTTTAACTTAATTCTCGGATAATGACTGGAGTAAATAGCGCTGTCACATTAATTTTTTTAATCAGTGTCAGTGTGTAAAATGACTAGGGTGACGAGTGGAATATTAAATTCGCTATTCACGTTTAGGTCGTTATCAATAAATATATTTTGAGTAATTAAATTACAGTTTTAACTGCTGTTTTTAACTGAGTGATGTTTATTATAATCTAACGTTTTCGCTGCTTTTCAGTTGATGTAGAATGATCACGAAGTGACTACGAAAACGCCGAAATGATGATATATGGAAAATCAAATAACCATACTTAAAAACTAATTTTAATTAAGTTCATTTTCGCGAAAGCCTAATTTGATATATTATAATTATAAGTAAACGTTAATATTTTCAGATTGTAGACAAACGAGAATCCCACAATATCAATTTGTCTACAGGAAATTAAACAATAAATTTTAATTGCTCTTTAATTCAATAATCCTTTAATGTCTCTGAGTGTGGCAGCGAATATTAATATCAAAAATTTAGAAGGTCGCGATGTTTTTTTAAAATTCAATTACCCCCGAACGTGTATAAGGACTACGCTTATTACGTATTAACGTTCAATCGGTGTGTTTGTTACGCCGCCGGGGCCCGCCGGTGCCCCCGGGAAATCAGACGAACGAGGCCCGCCACTGCATTATACAATACTTCACTTGTTTGTTCTACCCTTATGGTTAGTTTTTACCTTTTAACTGCGCACACACTTATATAAACACTAACAAGATATTGCCATGTTTGCTCAATAAATTATGGTATTGCGGTATGTGAATGCAGTTAGATATATAGAAGAAATTAAAAAGATATGAGTGAAAATACTTTGTTCAAAGTATTTAAATATAAAATGCCTATATGCAACTACATAGTTATATTATATATTTTAAATGCAAATATAATATAGTTTGAAATAGAATCCACCATGTGCCTGATCTGCCACGAATTATGAAGGGTTCGGTAGAGGCGATAAACGCACATTATTTTACGTTATTTGGTTACGGAACTTTAACAAAAATATTTTATTAAAATACTCCTATATCTCAAAATCTTGTTGTACTTAATTTTTTATAAAAATTGTAATTATTATGTTTGTTGTAATTAAGGAATATCATTATGACATAACTAACGATACCTGATACGAACGACTAAACACTTATATGTATAGCGGCCAGATGGCCACTACTAATTTTTCCTTTTTACGATTTCACTACAACACTGTGTAGTCTAACTACTAAACTTCATCGATATATAATAAAACTTTGTTGTAACGGTTTTAAGGGCGGTAATTTAATACCAGACACGAAAACTTAAGAAAATATTCATCGATATAGATCTGTTGATAAAAGTGACTGGGTATACAAAGACCTACCGGATGAACGGATGTAACGAAAACATAATGGTTGCCAAAATAGCTACGGAACCCTAAATAAATATGTATTTATACAACAAACAATTAAATTTAAAAAATACTTATTAGGATAGCTTGCACAAGATACATGAAGGAAGTAGTTTTCTGAGATATATTGTAGGGTATTTTCGTTTTTTATAGAATTTCTAAGCCAAATAACAAAAACAATAAACATTTGTTGCTTATACAAAACCCTTCAAAATTACGTGTGTTTTAATATGTGATATACTGGATGAAAGCTGGGGCCTTGATTTCATCCAGTAAGGGAAGAGGCCACTGGGCCGCCTCCTGACAGTGCTCACGGTGTTGGCCATGCTATTTACATGCAGCCCTGGCAAAAGGTGTTGGAGTAAAAACCCTAAAAATTTGCTAAAACATTTTGCTTCTGGAATAAAGTGTATAGGGTATTTTCCTAACTTAAACCCGGTAATTAACACATGCCCATAAGCTTGTTGTAGTTCGACATACCGAAAGGGTGGGATAATTGATTTTGGTAGCCGATAACCGCAGGCTACAGGCCGTATTTCTACAACAGATTGACCATACAAGTAGAATGTACGGGTATGTATGTATGTCAGTCAATTGCTTGCTGTATCGCCTGGGTTGGTTTGGCTCTGGCTGTCGGAAACGTGTGCCCACATAATAACGCTGCTTTCTCTTTACAGTGCAGGCATTGTACACGAGCGTAGCCCACCTCACTCAACTCAGTTAAGTTCAGATAGCTATCTGAATTAAGTTTTTGTTGTACATATGTCCTTCCATTAGATCCTATTTTAAGTGAAGTGTTTGTTTTAAACATTTAAAATTTGCTAATACACAGAACAATTTCTATTGTAAAATATATGCAATCACGCAATTTGTTAATGAAAAGACTTTTTATAAAATTTTCCATAACAATTAAATAATAGAGAAAGTAATATTTGTTTATATTTTTTATTCCACAATAGCATGCTCTGTATAATATACGTTTAAAAAATTAATACTATATTACTTACGTGGTGTATAATATCGGTGGCGGCATAAAAACTTTCATGAGGGTCAGGTCGTTTCATTAGGTAAGGTCGCGGGAACTCCGGATCTTCGCATATTTCTGTAAGAAAATTATTTCCTAAACAAACCTTGGATTTTTTATACGACAAGAATATAAATTTGTGCCATAATGCAATAAGCTAAATATTACTTAATATACCTTATTAACGATATACTTTACAACTAATAGAATCGTGTATAATTAGAACGTCATTGAAGCAATGTTTAATATCAATGCGACGGGAGCTTTACAAAGGCAGGTAGCATAATCAGAGAGACGTTAATGTAGCAGTAATGTACTGCATAGATAATCCGCAGGGCACCCGTTTAAATCAGCTGTTGATACGCCTGAATGACGAGATTTCAATCGTACTAAACCGCAATTACTACTAGGGTATACGCTAAGTTTGTAATTTCACAAATATTCTGAATTGATAAACTTATTTATTCGAAACTATGTATGTTACACGTTAGGGTTATATTATTTGGAAATTTAGACTTATTCACATCTAAACATTTGTCATTCATTTTTACATATCATGAATTCCTTCAAGCTATAGAAGGTGTGCTTGATTATTCTTCTTAAGCCGGCAAGTGAATACATTTAAATTCCATCAACTATATCGAACGGAAAGCCTTTCTTTGCACGATGCCTATTATCCTAAGCCGAGCGCGCGTCATCTTTCCAATATAGTCCCCGAACAATGGTCGGCTTCCGAACGGACATCCGGTTACCGTAACAAGCAGGCCCCGATCTTACTATTTTTTAAAGAAAATTGCTTTAGCTTACTGTTACCATGGAAGAAATGCTGTTACCAAATATTATTATTTCGATATTAGTATTTTAAATACAGCCTCTGAAGAAATTGTAGTTCGTTTGTTTAAGAAGCAAGTTGAAATTTGATAATGCGCTAATAAGAACATTTATAACTAATTTATATTTGCACAAGCGGGAATTTATGGTTATCATTTGCGCAGTTCTAGTAGGTAAATTATAAATATTTATATCGAAACGAAGACATGTGCACCATTTTGGAATTTAATTCTAATACTTTAAAAGAAAAATATGTTGGAAATCTGTGGGAGTTGAGGAAAAGAAACAATCTAGGGGCAAGTGCACTTTAAAACTTAACGAGTGCAGTCGAAAGGTGAGCTGAGCGTCGCAGGCGGGCTAATTAACGCCAGTCGGAAAAACGCAGGTCCAACAAACGTGGCAAAGAGGTACCGTCATTTAAAGTAGTTAAATGTAAAACAGAGGTCAAAGGCTTATTCATATTTTAGCCTTTATTTACAAAACTATACAGATGTTTATTTTTAATCCCTATTAATATTATAAATGCGAAAGTAACTTTGTGCGTCTGTCCGTCTGTACGCCTGTCTGTTCTGTTTTCACGGAAAAATTACTGGACCGAATTGGCTGAAACTTAAACAGACAAATATATAAAAATATATTTGTCTGTTTGTTTTTTATGCTTTTACGGAAAAACTATATGACGGATTTGGCTGAAAATCGGATTCGGAAAATTTGGCTGAAGATACTTTTATCACGGATAATGAGATAAGTTTTGGGATAGATTTATGTAAACATTATCCCAGAAAGTAGGATAGGTTTTTTGGCCGATGTGGCTGATTTGGTCGATTTGATCGAACTGGTCGATTTGGTATTTTTAGTCATTTTGGTGTACATATGTAGTTTTAATACATGGAAAATGGGCATAGACACTTTTCATCCGGGCGATGGGATAGTTTGCGATATAAAATGAAGTGAATCTTTCGGGGCAAATAGCACTAACATAAAAATTTAATACAATGTAACCTGTGATGTAACCTCTTTAAACAAGAAGCATATACTAGAGCAGGGGTTCCCAAAGTATGCGCCGTGGCACCCTGGTGCGTCGTTGAGAGTAAGAGGGACGCCGTGAAGCGTTCCTGTTTACCATTCTCTGGAAACTAAACTTAGGCATTCGCGGTTACAAAATGTGTGGAGATCATCAAGCTCACACGTCACACTGACTAAGTTGCATTATATTTTATTTCCTCTTTTTCTTAAATAATAAATGTGTTCTTGTATATAAATATAAAATCTCAGCTTCATATTGTGATGTTTTTATTTTTGTGCCTATCTACATAGTATAATTATACCTTATTTCAATTAGCTAGGGCGCCGAAACAAAGTACTAAACCTGTAAGTGCGCCGCGAACTGAAAAGTTTGGGAACCCTTCTACTAGTGGTCGACCCGCGGCGCAGCCGCGGGGTAAACTCTAGTTGATATATATTTTATTTTTTGAAGGCTAATAATTATATCGTGACAGTAACAGTTCACTGCACTAATTTTTACTTATGCTGGGGCTTCATCTGCGTGAGTGTTAAAATTTAGGCGGTGCCGAGTGCGTCCTATTTAAAGAGTCAAAAATAACGTCGATATTTAACGTCATTAACAATGTTGCATCTCAAGTAACGCAATAAACTCATCGCCATATCTGTGTGAAACGGCCTACATCTGTAAAATTATCCCAGATGACGCCCCACCTTTTGTGGTATAAAAAAAATGTCTTGGAAACTAGAGTAATAAATATTAAAAACAAAATGCAGGAAGTCAGTTTTTTAACATGACTTGTACTTCTTATTAATTAATACATTATTCATACGTAAATTTGAATTATAATTATTATAATGGGTGTTTGTTTGTTGCTTTTACACGACCTTGAGAATAGGCTGATCACAATGTTTTATTTTTGGACCTGTTGTTAATATCATGGAAGCAAGCTATTCAACAAGAGGTTAAGCTTAGAGAGATCACAGGTCACACGGCATTAAATACTGGAACCATCTTATAGTATATTCTTATCCTTATAAATATATAAATAATTACTTACCATTGTATTCGTTCTGGTCATGGGTGTCCCGTTTATCACGCCGTCCAAGTGTCTCTCTCCAAATATTGTAGGGTTCTCTGTAATCCTCATCGACCACTGCCGGTCTGTTAACAAAACATATGTCAGGTGTATTAAAGCATACATATGTAGGTGTGCTTATATAATTATTATAAATATTAGAACTGTGTTTTGCATGGCAGTAAAGCTCGGCTAGTGTTTAAGCGACACAAGCAAGAGCTGCGTGTCACGGAGATGAATATGCTGCGGTAGACATATGGACTAACTCCAAAGAACCGTACCAAGAACTTTTGCATTTGTGACAGCCCTAATATACATGACATGATAAATAAATTGCTAGAAGACCATTTACGCTATTACCTATCTCATATTTTATGGAAATTGTTAGTTATGTGGGGTATATATATACGTTTAGCCTTGCTACCTCCGCTAGATCCCAGTAGAAGAGGTAGGCTCGAGAAAAGCTGATTTCAAGTTGTGAGGCAGACATGCGTGTCTCTCTTGGGTCTTCTTCCTCGTTATCTGTAATGAGGAGGTTGGGGCCTCGAAGTGACATGCGTGTCAACGGTCTGACTATAAGGGATCCGTACGCAACCCCGAATAAATAAATAGGAAAGCGAAAGCCTGTCTCCGAAATGGTGGGTCCGAAAGCAACCGGGACTTAATGCCGGGATGAGGATGATACATAATTAAAACATTGTCCATGCTAGTACTTATATCTTATGTTTTTCCTTTTAAATAAAAAATAATTAATCACTATTTAAAAAAATAATCGTATAATTAAAGCTGAACGAACCTATTAAAAAGGAAAGTTTTTGATAGCTAAATATTGTCTGCAATAACTATTTTATTCTTGATTTATTAATAATCTGGTACCTCCTGAAATAATTTGTTTAAAACCAGAGTTCAAATTACATTTTGTTATTTATTGACTATTATGTAGATATAACGGTAGCAATCACATAAGGTCCTTATAAAAAATAATAAACTTACCGTAGCATATGAATTGGGGGACAGTTTGCTAGTGCCAGAGCGAGTCTTGGGGCGCGACGGTTAGTCCTCGAATTTGAATTACCGTGCCTCAAAGATGGACAGAATGGCTTTTTTAACATGTTAGGAATCCTTCTTCGAGTCCGTTTAGTTAAAAGGACGGCAGTTGCTGCAATAAAAGCCCCTCCACCTACTAAAGCACCGCAAGCCAACCCAACGGAAACTCTTAGCGATGAATTTCTTTTCTTCCTTGACGATGGCGGTGTATCAGTTCTATAGTATTCTTCCAGAAATTCTATCGAATTATTTACGTAGGTTTGAGCTGTTGAAAACAAGACAAATTTCTAAGAAATGTTTTTCTGCTATAAAGAACATTTGCCTAAATACTTAAGAGATCTTGAACTTTGGCTTGATTTATCGCTAAAATAACATTGTTTTCGTATTATTACTTAAGACATAAAATTGTTAACTAATATTAAGCGCTTAATAATATTTACCAAATACAACAAAAGCAATTAATATTGAAAAATCGTATTAAATATTTATACAGAACTCTTTTGAAATTATAGTAGGGTAGGTAACGTTAATGATATGTGGTGGGCAAAAACAGCTAAGTGGAAATGCTCTTAAGTCATTAACGTTCAAGCAAAGTATATCTAGCTTTCTGTAAAAGCACCTAGACGCATTGAACTAAGGAAAACAACGGCTCCTCCTAAGACAATGCAGTGAAATGAATAGGTGTCGAGCGCAGAACTAATTGTTGGGTCACAATGGGTTGGGGACTTAGTTGGATCCTGTGGAACGGTTTTGTATCTTCAGATTTGAATTGTGCGATACGACATCTTGGTGAGCCAGGCATGACTTGATAAAGTTGAATATATGATATAGGTTACGTCAAGGACATAAAGGAGATGGAACTTGTTTTATATTTTGTATTAGTTGTGCCCTCGACTTCGCCCACGTGACCTCCCACTTTTATGCGAAACCCTAAAAACAATCAATTAAGCTTAAGTTACTCCTTACAACATTAGCTATCTGCCAGTGAAAGTCCTATCAAAATTGAACCAGCCGTTTCAGAGATTAGCAGAAACATCCAGACGGTCAGACAGTCAAATATTTTATAAATTGATTGTTTAATATAAGTACCGTATATATTTTAATATGCATTTAGTAAAAAGCTGTTATTTTCACATTAGGGATAGCCACTTCAAAGTTATTTATCTGTATAGATATACTTAACGCTTATCGCAGTTTTCGGCCACTGCCAATTTGTTGCTAAGTAAATAAAAAAATAACAAAAAGCCTGCACACAAATATTTTGGACTTAAGTGTTTTATGCACGATTTGACATTGCATATAACTTTGAATTTAAGTGGAAAGGTAAAGGACTTTTATTTAATTATTTTATCTAACATATTATTTTTTTACCGCAGTAGTAACTATGACACACATTTGGCAAAACGTATTTATAAACTCTAGCGCAGTAGTTTCTAATACAATCAGCTATAACACATACGTACACACAGATAACTGACTCATTCCATAAAGGCATCCTTATCTTTTGAGGTATTATATATACGGCGTGGTATAATTCGAAAACTAAACTGGCACTCAAATATAAACCTAAACTTGAAGTAAGGTACGCAAGAATGACGGTTTGCCAATGAAATTCAGCAGCTTGTCATCTAGCTGCTAGTTTGAGATATTTTTGTCACCCATCAAATATATTAAATTCTAGGACACACACTTGGCTATTTTTCTTGACATCAATTTATCATAGGTTTAATGTATTAATTTAATATCTGTATCTTTCTTGCAGTCTTAAGGGATTATAGGCAGAGCACAATATAACTTATTTCATTTTCCATGCTAATAGGTATTAATTAATTAGGTTTATTTAGGTTAAGTATTCTTAATTGTATTATTATACAATTTGTGTATATTTTGATGGAAATACATTATATATTCATTTCGTGCTGTAATATAGGTAAGGTATATGAAAAATTAAATGCTACTCAGAATATAAAAGATAATCTAGTACAATTTTGTAGATGTCGTTTGCAATAAATACAATTTCAAGTTTCTATTTATGAAGCAACGAAAATATTGTACGTACTTCACTTCACGTTAATATCGTATTCACAAGGTCTATTCATATGTATTACCAATTTACTAATGGATTTCGTGTCTCGAATACTAAATGTAGCAAGCGTTTAAAAAATCTCGTTTGATATCTCTTATAGGGGCGGAAGCGCCTTTAAAGTTAATTTAGTGGCTTTTTGGTTTTTGACGTTCGAAGCAAAAATAAATAATATTAATTAAACTATGTTAGTGTTGTAAGATGTTAGTGAACTATGTTAGTGCAGACGTTGTCCTACCCTGATGAAATAAAAATCTAGAACCCGATTCCAGTGCCACCTATAGGGTCTGATAGTGAATCTAAACTACCCCGGGACCCACTTAAAAGTATTTTGTTTACATTGATGGGTTACATTATTGTAGTTCTAGTAGGGATCCCTATTTTTTAAATAAACCATATTAATCAGGGATAATTTAGAAAAGTAGAAAGAAAGAATTTTTGAAATCGTTCCACAAGTTTTTGAGTTTATTCAGTAGAAAAATACAAACCATTCCTCTATAGAAACTTTTAAATGAAAAAATTTATACCTACCTCTACCTACCTGAGTTAGGTACTTATTCAAATGTTTTTCGGAATTTCATACACACGTACTACAGTTTAAAAAATAAATCTACCCCTCTCTCTCTCTCTCTCTCTCTCTCTCTCTCTATATATATATATATATATATATATATATATATATATATATATATATATATACACGCTTCCCAACGTGTTGCTGGTGTTTTAAGAAGTAGTGGCTAGAAATTTCCCAGTACTACGCTCAGTTGATTTATTATTCGTATATTAGAATAATTTATTGGCATAGTTTTCATTTTTGTATCTAATAGCGGTTAAAAATGAGGACAGCCTTTTAAATATTACATGAAAGGACGACTTTTAAAATCTGTCCCAGTTTAAATACCTTGTTAAAAACGTTATAATCTGCAGTGAAATATACCGTAAAAATGAGTACAAGCTACGTTAATAACAGATGTTTCGTACTAATCTGTGTAAGCTTGAATACATGTAGGATCGCAAGTGACACAGATGGCTCGGATATTAGTGTGTGGCGAGGCTTCGCGGATGCGACCCGTCAGAGGTTAGGTTGAAGTTCAACAGCTATTGACTGATACTAACTTGCCCGGAATTCTGTCTAAAAGAGCCAAGGGGATATTTCTTACAATATTTTCGTTTTTAGTACTATCAAAAAAAGTGTTTATACCTGAGTGCTTAGTATTATTATAGTGACTATTTAAGTAAATAGACAGTTAGTTCATGGTTTTGTATTCTTTATATCAACTTAAAGTAGATTCATTAAGGCTAGGTATTCTTAATCCTATTTTGTATTTTTTAAAGTCCCCGCTATAGAGGGAATGATCATAATAAATATTAAATAAATATTATATAAATATAATATATATATTGACGGACCAAGTACACATTTCCTTTCAAACATAAACCGTTTAAAAAGGAGCATTATAGGAACATTATAGGGGATTTTGTTTCCTTAATTAAATGCCTATTACGATATTCGTATGGTTTCCTAATTGAAGAAGATTACGAATAATGATGACTCCAATGTCTCACAGACTACCCTGTTCTAATTATGAACCTGATAGGCTTCATGTACGCAGGTTGGCTTATTGTGATTACGTTTACCTTTAATTTTATATTACGTACCGTTTTATACTATTTAGAAACAAAATTTAGTTAGAACCAATTTTTTGTATACTCAACATATTGTTTACCGCCCTATGTATGTATGTAGAATATGTATAAGAGTGGAAGAAAATTCATCAAATCAAAGATTTACTTTAATTACAATTTTTCAATGCGCGGGCAGCGATTTATCACTTAAGAGGCGATTTTCTCAAAAGAGCTGTCGATTAATTAGAGAAAGATAAAATTTGTGAAATAGCCGCAGGGTTGCGAGTGCTCCAAACAGATAAGGGAGGGCCGATGAGGAGTAATGGATCTATTAGCGTGCCTACGCGTCCAGTGCCCTCGGGAGGCTTTTTTTGTTTCTGCGAAAAATCACCCAATCGCGCGCTTATATTATATAATATTACATCTCGCAGTCACTTTTTTTACCCGTAATAATTTGCTTGCATAAAACATTTGTTTCGATAAACTGTTTCGAGTACTCATCTGTAAATCAGGGACGTTTGTCGCAACAATTGAACATTGATTTTTGTCCCTATGAAAAATTCTTTTACGAACGAATTTCACACTAATTACCTTCGGTCCGTGCTGGTTTATTTATTTTTTTGAGTAAAATCATTAAATACATACGAAGCAGGAGTAAAATGTGTTCAACTACGTGCTACCGTGATTTTATACATGAGATGCGGATTATTGCGGATGGAGGATTAAAAGTAATTGAACGAGCGTCTTTAGCTAATATTAAAAGTGTGTTTCGTAAGTACGTGACAGTAATTTCTGAGAGTATTACTTACTGGTCTTAAATGTGACTTCGCTAATGAGTATCCATTCATGTTGGAAACTCAATTTCAGCATAATATGCTTAGCAGTGCGGTTCTGTAGGTCGACATGTATGACACGAGCATGCTCAGACACTCGGTCTTGTTTTGGTTCGTATGATATGAAGTCTTCTTGCCATCTTTCTCCTTCCAGTGAAAGGAAAATCTCTATTTCTTTAAATAGCTATAAGGAAATCAAATTCACATTAATTTCAATATAAGTTATCATACAATTTCTGATCATTTTAAAGTGTTCACATAGATCATGCTCTTAATCAATACAGAGTGTTAACAGTATAGAAAATAATTCGCAAGACTTAAACATAATAATAAAAAATATATTCAGACAAACGATATTAGAAATAAATAACTATAACATTACCTGAACATCCTTTGTAAACATATTATTAGTATGAAGGTCCACAAAGTAAAATATCCTTGGAGTTGTAAAATTGAAGGTCAATTGGACTTCGTCGTCGGTTTGTATTGTTTTATTCCAACCGACCCAACGAGAACCTATTTAATCATATACAGGTATTGAAATCTTGTAATAAATAATTAATTTTAATATGCATATTTTATATTATGAACTTACCACGACTGTCAAGAGGGTCCGGTAACTCAAAATCATTTGGTCCTACTAAGGAGTCTGTCAGTTGACCGAGTCCGTCGATTAACCTCCCTGTACGAGTGACGCCATCAAATGCCAGATCCTCAAACTGGGCCCCTCCGGTCATTGTTTGCATATCTCCTCCTCTTGGAGCGGAATACGCAACAATAGCCTCTGTAGAAAATGAGCAACGTTAAATAAACCGCCGAAGGCGGTTTTCGGTCGCAAACAGCAGATACGAAATTAATAAAAATAAACAGTCGCCCTAGCAGTTCGCTGCGCAGAGTCCCAGGACGTCGCGAGCTATTAAAGACCTTAATCTTGTTGTACCTACGTTTCCAGCGGCATCCATAGAGCTCGACTCTCATGCACGCCGTCCGTGGGTGAGCTGCATAGGGGAAAAAACGCACTTTGGAGGCTACAAACGGCGCCTCTAATATTGTTTTCTTCGGTGTATACGTGTTCACATTACCAGGAAGTAACTGAAACGGAAAGAACATTTTACTTTTATGTTGTAATATAGACCATTCCATCATAGATAGAAGCTTAATCAGTCATATAAGTATCTTAATAAATATTAAACTTCACTCCATATCTCCTTGATAAGATTTTGCATATTTTATTGGAAATTTGATTTGAGTTCTCGGATTATCAAGATATGTCGTCGTAAAAGAAAATTCAAGGATTTCTTGACAGCTTAACATTTATTTTATATGAATTTATTTTATTTTAGGTTAACATTTGAAAGTGTTTGTTCAACTTCTTTTTTGCTTTTTGGTTTGTTAATTTGCTTAAAACTTTAAAATGTTGGACAGCATATGTATCAGTAAGATTATACTTCTGGAAATAATTTTACATGTAGGCATTAAATACCTTTTTTATACTGCTGGAGGAATGCGTTTATGCATCCTCTCCGACCCTGGGGGTGGTCTACGAGTGGTAAGTATATGGGTCTCCCTGGGGCCGGATCTGCACACATCTTCCCTGCGGAAGGAATTGTGAGATGCCGACTGCCTACTACCTACTAAACCTACCAGCGTCCCTTCGTATTTGGTCAGGCGCAAGGAGTTTGAACCATATGTATCTTGTCACGACGTCTCGACGCATGTCTTCAATAGAGGTGCCTTTGGGACCAGGGCACCCAACCTTGACCCTATCTCACTACGATATCGTTGGGAGGTGAGCGTACCTAGCGACGGCTCTGAATGTGAACGTGTTGTGAGCTTCTATAATTATTTAAATTATAATTATAGGTCTTTTGGACGCGATTTTCACTGCTTGGGATAACATGAATCTATTTATGTAGGTTACCTATTAAATATACGGTGAATGTTATTTTGGGACATAACTGTTATCCTCCTAGGAAGTATCGTAAGTCGATATAAAGTAATTTTACCGCCGCTCTGGGACTAATTCATGTAACCCGACTCATGGTTCATGTTTTGTAGAACCGAGCTCACAAAGTTTCACTTGGTCTAATCACATGTTAGGTACAAGTATCTTAGTGTTGATTTGTGTTTGATTACTAAGTAAATTTAGTTACTTCAACATTTAGATGTGTTTAAGTACATAGACCGAAAAAGTCGATATACATAAAATATTATTGTTTACTGTTCACTCTGTTCACTTTATTTCGAAATTATGTTAGAAATTAAAATTATATTTCATAATTTTAACTTTTTGGTCTTTAAGGGCCGATTTTTCATTAGTCAGATAATAAAGTTATCTGTCGAATAAATTATAACTCGAGTGAATTCAAAAGTGAAATTATTCAACTGTACTGTTATACACATGAAACTGATATTTTTAATTTTTCCATCTTATACTTTATTCTATGAAAAACTTTTATATGATGATTGAAAAATCGGCCTTTAATGAAATGAGTTTTTACTATCTATTGTGTCCACATCAATCTGTTCTACACTTTATGATGGCTTAATTCTCAGTTATATTAATTAACAATATTCGTCATTTTCTAAACAAGCTTAACGTTCGAAATAATGTTATATTATACTCGACAAATCGTCCACCCACAAGCAATGTGACCTTCCGCCATTTAATCCTCTCATTCTCTGTGTTGTATAATTAGTAAGCGAGAACGATTGTGACGTTACCATATGTAACTTAGGCACATATTCACCTAAGTGAATTTGTAAATACTTACTTTACTTCCATTAAAGTCTTTATATTTGGCCCAACGGTTGAGTGCACTCCGCCAGTATTCCACTGAGTAACTCTCCACAAATTCTACTCCTACTGAGTTGGCGAACCGACCCTGGGTTTCGGTGGCTGTTACCAGGTATTCGTCATGAAGATCAATTTCAAGGAATTGGCGATCACCAGGTGATATAAGGCCATTGGCGCACCACGCACCACCTCTAATCTCGGTTCGTATTCTGAAGGAGAAGAAATTTGTAGTTATCGTTATGAAAATATTATCTTACGATCTACCTACTTGATGAAAGTCATGATTCTAGTATCGCATCCAAATAAAGTTTTCAGATTAGACTGACATGTTTCGTTGCAGGATAGACAATGTTTATTACGTACGTTTTATTATTCTCATATATATTTTATTTTCTAGTTTTTTACATTTTTCTTACAAATATCTTCTAATATCTTATCCCTATTATTAATGGATTATTGTCTTTATGCTGTGGTTAGATTTTACAGAAATTGAACAAAATTGTCAAGGTGTTATTTATGATAAACTTTGTGTTGTGTTTGTTTTATAAAATTAAGAATATTCTCTCGATACAATAATATAAATGTTAGAAATATGAGATTCGGAGATAGAAATAGAGTTTTCAGTTATATATAACCAATTTTATAAACATGTCAATTGGATTTGGCTTCTTTTTAGCTAATAATTTTTTTCTTACAGGTAAAGCAAAGGAAATTATGAAAATAAAAGTTGAACGGCACTTCGCCGCGACAAATACTAGCTTAAAAGCACGCTTGTGCATAAGCAAATAAAATTAGCGTAATAGTCTGGGCAAATAGACTAAAACGCTACTGTATTTCGTTTGTCAACAGAGGTGCGATTGCGTTTGGCGGCCATTTCATTTGAATATCTCTACAGTGATCTCATCAGACGGCATGAGTACACAGCGGGAACAAAGTGCGCTAAATGTTAAATTAACGTAGCATTTGCCAAATCGCCCTGACCCTATGTAAAGTGGCTCAGATGATAAGGCTTCGGCATATCCGGCCGTACTTACATCTTGTTATCTTTAGGAAGTCGAGGACCGAATAGCTTTTGTAGGATCGCGGCTGCTCCGAATTCATATGAAAATTTAATTTTCTGCTAGTGAAATTCTCAAACGGGAGTAGTTTTCGTGCTATTGTGTGGCACTGGTCTTGTGCGGGCTTAAGCCCACAACGTGAGACCCTCTGTTAATTGTTTGAGTTAAATATGAGCGTTTTGCGGTCGGAGGTTCCACAAGTTATTGTAACAACTTAGCCGCGTCTGTAGCATTTTATTGTGGTTTGTTTATCTATAGTTTGTTAAAGAAAACATACTATAATAGGTATATTAATTTAAAACTGATTACGGATTTGTTGCACTACGTGATTATTTCATATACACAGCTTTTGGTCTCACATTAGTCCGACAGAATATATAATGTATTAATTACTTATATTCTATTGTGCCATATTCCAGGTTAAATATTTATAACATTTTAAAATTATTCGCAGACATGCTGTCGGCCCACTTGATGGCAAACGGTTACCGTTGCCTATGAATATTTGTAACATCAAAGGTGCTACAGCTCTCTAAAGGGAGACTGGAACCTGGCCACTAATGCCGGAACACAACTCAAGGTTGTTATGGCGGCTTACTCTATACCACAGCACATACCCTACCACCTGGTTGTCGGTTATTTTGTCGCCCTTTACGGCAGGCCGCCTGACCACAGGAAATTGAATTCTTTCTCCGTTCCGGAACGCATAGAAAATATTTTTTACAAACTTATTTTTGTTTGGTACTTTAATTATATCGATATGAAAAAAAAAATTATGTACAGTGTACACTAATGGGGCGTACCTTGAGCTGAGCGGCGAAACGCTTTGGTCGTAACTGGAGCTGGCAGAGAGTGACTCGTTTGATATCATCCCATTTTCCATGCCTAAGGGCACTTCACAGTTGCCCCCATCGGCTGTAACAAAACGAAATGAAATTAATATTTACATAGGCCTCTTTGTGAACATTACAATGTAACTTTGGAATTCATTTAACTTCAAAACGAGTGTTCTTTTATAGTAGCAGTACCTTGTAATTTATTTATTATTACGTGGAATCTTAAGGAGCTGTCTTTTGCTAATCTAGATCTAGTTTTAATATAAGTTTTAAATTAGTTAATAACTAAAATATACGTTTAGCTTATTGGTTTTTAATTAATGTTATTTTTTAGTTTGCAAAATAACAGTAATTAAAATAACAAAATATAACCCTATATATTTGGTACAAAATTACCGCTTACTCCTTCTAAAACACGCAACAGATCTTTAAGCGGTTCCAAATTAATTCCAAACGAAGTAATTAGCATAAGTGATGTCCATTTATCATCTATTTTGTGATGGAAGATGTTATTGTTAGAGCAAAAACTAAAATTTTATATTTTTGAGCTACCAAAGAATTCATCATTTAAACACGGAATTGTAAAACTCATAATAATAAAAAAGTAAATCTTTTTTTTTGGAAAATATTGTATGCCAGGGTTTTCCCCGCGGCGTGGTCTCGGGTCTACCCATGGTATGCTGTTCTATTTTACTTATATAAAAACTTTATTAGGCAGTTATATATCGCGAGCCAAGCCGCGGGATAAACCTGGTATATACATAAACCTTCCATGATTTTTTTTTCTGGCTGATAGTGAAAACCGCTTAAAAATCGAGTTAGCGGATATACAGACAGAAAGAAGCGGAAAGTGACTTTATTTTATACCAGCTGACCCAAGCCCACTTCGCCAGGCCTAAAAAAATATTAATCACAATCAAATATAACCTATGTCACTCAGGAATAATGTAGCTTTCTACTGGTAAATGATTTTTTTAAATCGGTTCAGTAATTCAAGAGATTACTTCCTACGTGAGCGAAGCCACGGGTAAAAGCTAATCAAATATAGTCTATATGATTCAGGAATAATGTAGCTTTCTACTGGTGAAAGAATTTTCAAAAGCGTCAGTAGTTCAGTAATACAATAGATTACTTCCTACAAACAAACAAACGTATAAACTCTTTCTCTATATAATATTAGTATAGGCTATGTAAAGAAAGATAAAATAAAAAAATATAAATTGTTCGGACTGATTTACATGTACTATTTTTATTATAAGAAAGTATGACTGCCATTCTAGACTTAAATTCCGGTTACGTTTCTAGATTCCGCTTCGGAGGCCGGGGTCCGCTCTTCGTACACTCTTCGTCATCTCTTATTTTGAGAGCGTTGGTAAGCGTATCACGCCACACAACACCAACTTTAATTTGGCCTCTTTCATCTACCGGAAGTTGGCGGAGATGGCATGGCCGACTATGACTATGTTTCCGATAAATGCAGCCATACCAGCGTAGGTGACTCTTTAGCAATTTATCTGCTGTGTACTTATAGGATGCAATGGTTGTGAGAAGATCTTAACGTGATCATTCCGCCTGATTCCACACACTCGCCCTAGTTAGTATATTTTTCCGTATAACGTAGCTCTTGTTTGTATCATTCAAAAACAAGCCCCAGCTGACAGCCCTACAAGTACAAAAGGACACAATTATTGATGTATATGTAAATACAACATATACACCAATACGTGGTTAGAAGTAACATTACAAGTTGAAATAAAAATAGTACAAAAGTGAATCTAATCTCTACGCAGTTCTGAATTTACATTTGAAAGACGAGTGTGTTAAAGCTTCGTTGTATTAAGTCAGTCATACATTAAACTTCAAAAGAATATGTATTGAATTCTTCGCAGGCATTTGAAGAATATTACTAGTAGAAGAATAGTACATTTTCCAGAAATACATACAATTATTAAAGAATATCTTTCATTTGTTATACTACTAATACTTTGTTGACACAACGATGCTTCAGCTTGCATGAGTTTTAAGAGACGTATATATTTGGTTTTTGCATCATCACGGTAATGACGTGTAAGATTTCTAAGAACGACATCTGAACTTCGCGGTAACTAGGATATACGTATATTAAATGCAGTAATTTTCCACGACGTGAGACTAACTTACTTACTCTAAGAAAGGCTGTTTGTTACAGCTAACATTTTTCACCACTTCACCTAATATAGTGAATATCGGCGGGGCCTGGGGTTCAAACTACGGGTGGTTAGGGCTCCAGAGATAGGAACTTTCATCCTGCTTCTTAGCGAGAGCCTCTTAGGTGACGGCCGAGGTTTTGGCGTTCTTTGCTATAAGACCGTTGACAGTGACAACAATCAGCACATTACTATTATTATAGTTTCACAGTGAGTATAATGGGATAGTATCTAAAGAATGTACATACCAGCTTGCGGGCAGTGTCAGTGTGTGTATAGGTATAAGGAAGTTATGGGGTGAGGGTCGGGGAGGATACTGAATTTATATTTATTTTCCGTCTTTTAATAAAATGAAAATACAATACAAAACCTCTGTAGGGCACAAAGCGAAAAATTCAAATTCAGTTTTGGGGGCGGCATTATTTTAACATACGCTTGTTATATTTTTTTGTTACTTTCTTTCCTCTTTTCTGTAAGTATTCGATCTCATGATTTTTTAAAGTATATACAATAATTCTTCTTCAATAATAATTTAGATAGATATTAGATAACGAAACTTTCATAAAGCGTAAAAAAAATCTATAAAAGGTTTGTAAGATGTTTAAAAGATTTTACAAAAATAAAACACTATAATATTTTTGTAACTTTTCGCGACTACTATCTATGTTATAGTCAAAGATCGAAGTTATGGCGCTCCTGTGTTCGACTAGTTAAACCTCAGGTCTGACATGAAGTCTTAGTCGAAGCCCAAATAAATGAGGTTTTTCTGCTTTTGACTAACGAATTTTTGTCTTACCTAGGAGTCAAACACCGAAATTAAATTTCATTAAATCGGGGTTTAACCAGTCAGACCTCAATTAGGTATTGGAATGTGGTAGTTTGTAAGATTAAGTATAATAAAACGACATTTTTCACGATCAGGACACGTCTGCATATCTATAAGGTACTTGTCCCCCGTGCGTAAATCTCTTTAAATAATAACCGTTTAACGACTAGCCCGTTTTTAGGCTGACTTTTTTCTTGTGACACGTTTGGCATAAATCTAAATAATAGTTTACGCATTCTTTTGTGACATTTGCATACTTTTTATTTAAGGCTTTAAGTTTGAGATCTCTACCGCCATGACCACATTCTTGATGAGTACTTTCAATTACATTAACTCGTCGTCTGTAACGTAGTATTGTATATTTTTTGCACCGGATAATGACTTAATCAATTTTTTTTCGTCTCCAAAACACACAACATCGTAGCGTTTGAGAGGGCGATACTGTAAAGACGTTTTCTTTATAGTTAATTTAGTAGATTCTACCTCACAGATAATCTCCTCATATTTCTGTTTATTCCTAATATGAAATGAACACTTATCTTTATTCAAAATAGTAATTTTCTTTCGAGATTTGACTAAAAGTTAGGTACTTCTAGGTTTGATGAAAAATGCTGTATATATATATATATAGTCAAAGGCCGAAATTGGAATTTATTTCAGGTTTAGTCGAAAGGCCTTGGTCAAACCTAGGATAAACCAGTCATTCCGGGAAGAGACTGCATATCTACCTTTGGCTATAACATCTATAATAATATTGTAAAGAGGAAAGATTTATATGTTTGTAATGAATAAACTGAAAAACTACTGAACCGATTTCAAAAATTATTCGAATGCTACATTATCCCTGATTAATATAGGCTATATAAAGATTAGGGATCCCTAGTAAAACTTCAATAATGTAAACCATCAATCTAAACAAAATACTTGGGGCTGGAATCGGGTTCTAGATTTTATTTTTTCAGGGCAGGACAACGTCTGCGGAGACCGCTAGTACATAATAAAACTACGTGTCAATGACACTTGACATCTTTATCTTCCGTAATCACGGCTACTGAAAATTGTCCGAAATGTCGGAATAATAAAAATCAAATAAAATACCGCGCTTAAAACTGTTAAAACGTATTTTTATTATAAAATACTATTCTTTTACAACTAATTACATTTGGGGAAAAAGTTTCTTCGCATTTTATATAAAAATTCAAAAGGTTTTTTTATAAAGTTTATTTACATTTGACGAAAGTATGTAGGTGCCATTTTGTTGGATAACTTTTTGCCATCTTGTAGGTAGGGACGTGATCCCATTGCTATTAAAATTTTGGGGCTTCGGATCAAAAAACTGCGACAAGTGGTGTTGGCAGTCCTCTCGTGATGTTAGCCTGACACTGCCTAAGGAATTCTGCAGAGACCGAAACAGGTGAAAATCTGAAGGTGCAAGGTCAGGACTATACGGCGGATGCATTAACACCTCCCAGCCAAACTCTCGTAATTTTTGCTGAGTGGCTAAAGATGTGTGAGGTCTAGCGTTATCATGGTGAAAAACCACACCCCTTCTGTTGATTAATTCCGGCCGCTTTCTCTCAACTTTTTGCTTTAATCTCATCAGTTGTTCGCAGTACAGTTCAGAATCGATAGTCCTGCCTGGCGGTAACAGCTCATAATGAATAATGTCCTTCCAATCCCACCATACACACAGCATCACCTTGTTGCGAGTTAACCCGGGTTTCGCCACAGTCTGTAAGCCTGACCGGCCTTTGACCACGATCTTTTTAGCACGTTCTTGTCGTACGTAATCCACTTTTCATCACCAGTTATCAGCTTCTTCAAAAATGGTTCGCTTTCATTACGTCGTAATAAAGATCACAAATAAGTACACGGTTCATTAGGTTTCTTTCAGTGAGCTCATGAGGCACCCAAATATCGAGCTTTTTTGTGCACCCAGCTTTTTTCAAATGCGCCAAAACCATTTTGTAGTCAATTCCCAGTTCTTCAGCTACATCGTAACTACTAATACATCGATCTTGCTTGCTCCACTTTTTCAAAAATGGCATCAATTTTGTCCGTAACAGGGCGACCAGAGCGATGTGCATCTTTGATATCAAAATTTCCGGATTGAAAACGCTTAAACCAAATTTGCGCCACTCTCACAGATACTGCATTAGGTCCATAAACGTGGAAAATTTTTTTCGCGGCTTGTTTTGCATTTTTTCCTTTTTTGTAGTTAAATTTTAAAATGTATCGAATTTCTTCATTAGATTCACTCATTTTAACAATAAGAAAAACAAATGAAATTCACACATTTTCCTAATTTGAATTTGGAATTGTCTTCTTTAAAATTAAAACTTTTTAATGTTACCAAAACCAGCCAGATATAAATGGTATAGCCAAAGAGATCTTAGTAAAAGTTCGTACATACCATATGCGAAAAGACTTTTTCCCCAACCTATTATAATTTATATTATTTATCTACCTCTGTGGTCTAGTTAGGCTTGAGCGAAGCCTTAAGCTTACCTTAGGCTTCAGACTTTGCCTACGTAGTCTATTGGAAGGCAGATGTCCCGGGTTCGATTCCAAATAAGGTAATGGCCATAAACGAACTTATTTACTCAGGTCTGGGTGTCTGGGATTGGATTCAAAGTTGTTCGTTTTCGTTCGTTCCTGTACCCAAAATACAAGCGTCACTTGCTTAGCTTGCGAATGTAAATAATGCGAAGGATACGATTGAAGGATGGGTGGTACTACCGATTTTATTTTTTTATACACATCACAACTCCAGTTATAATATAAGAACAAGTACACTGATATAAAGTTTGTTTATTTTTGTTAAAAATAAGAATAAAAGAGTTTAATATTTTTTTTCTTTACATAGTATAAAACAAAGTCCCTTTCCGCGTCTGTCTGTGTATCTGTATATCTGCTAATTCCTCCTAAACTACGCAACGGATTTATGGCCGTGGCTTCGCTAACGATATATAAAACCTAATTAAGATTTTATGTAAGTAAAATAGAGCTACTTATTAGGGCTTGACCCATGGAACGGAAAAAGCTCTAGTTAGAGATAAAAATTGTAAACTGCAGGACTGTTTGGTATGAAAGACAGGGGAGTCTTCAATTACCTAATATTTATTTAGGTTCTTACCTAAGCTTGGATAGGTAAACTCACCAAAATTTACGATTGATCTATTCAAATTGACAGGTTTTGCTTTGAATCACATAGTTTAATTTATGTATAGGTAATGCGCGTTTGAATAGAAAAGAAAACACGTGAAAAGCGTTGAAAAATATCCAGTATGTTTTGAACGAAAGCGTTTAGAGTTTGGGTATTTGAATAAACTTTGTTTGAATAATGCGAAAGGAAAACATTTTTATAGCCAGTAAAATTTGTACAACTATACATTTTTTTAAATAACTATAGCTATCTTATTCGCGTTACATTTGACTGTTCTCACTGATTTCGTGTTTATTTTTATGAGACAATTCAAATAAATGTTTATTTTTTGCATTTGTATGAAATGGCCCGTATGATGAGATTTTCGTACGTGACTTGTTTGAAGTTTGGTTTAAGCACATTTGCTACGAGACAAATTATCTATTTATACTATAATAAATCTGTATACGGTTCGAGTTTGTGTACGTTGCGTTTAAAAATGTGAAAAAAATCAAGGGGGCTAATACAGACCAGCTAATTTCGAAAATGCAATTATTAGAATTTTTGTCTGGTTGTCTACCTGTCGGTCTTTCTATCTATATTTCTTTTTGTCGGTTAGAGCATCACGTGAAAAGTAATGAACAGATTTCAATAAAACTCGATACAGAGCTAGCTTATATCCCGGGTCGTAATTTAGGATACTTTTTATCCCGATAAATGAGGTTGTTTCCGTGGGATAGATGAAAATAGCAGAAAAGATGGCATTGAGATCGCATTTTTTTTGGAAACTACTGAACGTATATGAATAAAACTCGATATAATGCTTGCTTATAATCCTTACTTACACCTAGGATACTTTTTATGCCGATAAATAAATAAATAATGTCGTTTCCATGGAATAAACACATTAGCAAAATTCAATTCACTAACAAATACCTACGTCGTCATAAACAACATTTCATTCATTGTATTACATCAAATCAGGTTGGCTGCGACTCTCCTCTATGTTTCGCTGCGCAGTTGTGTACACTATATTATGAACTTAGTTTCTTTGTTATTGTAGTGAATTTAGTAACAAGAAATAGTAAAGTTTTAGGTAAAACACCTAATTAAATTTATATACGTAACATAGAGCTACTACCTAGAGTTTTTCACGCGGCGTGGCCGCGGGGAAATGTCTAGTATTCTATAAAATAAGGACCTTATAATTTGAAATGAGAGAAATATGAGTTCTTGCAAATACCATGGAAAAAGTATACTTAATACTATTAGTGTGAAAATATACTTTTTGAAAATGTGGTGACATCTTGTAGTTTTAATTGATATCAAATAAGAGATATAACAATACGGTAATTTATTTATTTTATAACATTAGCTCGTAAATATTTCAGTGGAGAACATGAGCTCATCATGTTCTCCATTTATAGAAGAACAGAGGTAAAGACCAAAATATGTTTAGCGGTTATCACATTTCACTGGTCATTAATTTATTTCAAATTAAACAAAATTGTTAATATTTAAATACAAATAGTGTATATAATTCAGTATTTAATTGCGTGTACTAAATTGACATTTATATGTTTAACTATCTGCAACAATTAGATCCAGAATTGTTATACGCTATTAGAAATCATAGAATATTAATTTTATCCACGTTGTCATATGAATATAGAGTTGCAGATAAGAACAGCAAATGGGCAAAGTGTTGTTTTCTAACTCCTTTCTCTTTCTATAAAAAAAGGATGTTTAAAAACGAATCAGTGGCAAATTGTATAATATTAGTGGCTAAAGTCCTTGGAAATCAGATCTTTTCGTGTAAGTTTTATTTTAAAATACATGTTATTTGCTTTTTCTTTTTATATATTGTTGAAAATATCACATGATATTTTTTATTACTAAAATTACAGTCCACAAGCTTTTATATTATTATACTTATTTTATTTTCACTTTTAACCTAAGTTTCTTCTCCTTAATAAAAAGTGCGAAAGAACACTTACTTAGTAAGAATACTTTTAGTTAATTGAGGTTATATTTAATTATTTTTTTCAATTGTATTGCATTTTTGAAACAGTTCACTAAAAAATAATTAGTGACCTATAGCGAAGATTTCGCGTGCTGATTCGTGTCAGCATTTCAGAGCCGGCCGTATATTTTCTTCATGTCAAGCTACTGGACCGTGACACTATTATTGGTCGGTGTGACTGCGGCCTTAATCTGACAAACACCCAAGTGAGCGATGTGCACCTAATCCACCGCATTCCAGAGACGTGATAAATTACATACGAACAAATTACATGTGACTGGTGTCTGAAAAACAAACAATTTGTTACAATGACTAATAGTCCGAGAACGTTAACAAATATAAATAATTTAAATAATCACATTTATCAATGAAAATCTGTAACAATTTTTGTAGAGGGGTTGTCTTCTGTTGAGTAATATTAATCTCAGCTACTCCCGGGAACTGCTTCTGTATATGTGTATGTACAGCCTGAATCACTAGACCGATTTTGATGTTGTTTTCACTTTTTGTTAGCTACAAGTAGTCATATATTAACTGTAGGTATATGAAATGTGATTTGTAATCAATAATAGGATATGTAAATTTTTTGTTTAAAAAAATAACATATAAACCTTAATTTTAGAACCTCCTTTATTTATCAGTAAACCCATAAAAAGCGTAAAATAACATTATATATGAGGTCGTCAAAATTAATTGAATTGAATTGATTAATAGGTGGCTACAGATGAATTATCTTACTCTTAACAAATTCTAATACTAAATTCATACAATTCACGGGATCTAAAATTAAGCAATATGATTTTCAAATTAAAATGCATATGTGCCAAACTCCATTTATTGGACATTGTGATTGCCTTTCTATATCTAAAACAGACAACATTAAATACTTGGTAGTAGTCGTAGATGAAAATTTAAATTGGTATGCTCATATTGATAATCTAATAACACGTGTTAGAAAACTTATTTGGGTTTTCAAAAAATTAAGATATGTTGCAGACTTCAATATTTTACGTATAGTCTATTTTGCATTGCTGCAGTCAGTTGTAGGTTACTGTATTGTTGTTTGGGGCAGCGCTTTTAAATCATATATGATCCAATTAGAAAGGGCTCAAAGATCATGACTAAAAACTTTAACTTTTAATCCCTATCGCTTCCCCACAAAATTGTTATATGATATAAGTAACGTGTTAACCGTTAGGCACTTATATATATACAATATAACCATAAAGCAACATAAAATTACACCAAAACGTGACAATACTAGCGATAAGAAACGTCCTGTAACCAACATATTGCCAACTCTAATGTACCGTACTAGCCTGGCAAGACGGCAGCAGTGCTATATGTCTGTGACACTATATAACAAGGTAAATAAACAAATCAATGTACATGAACTCACAAGTCGGGAAGTTAAAATTAAATTAAAAAATTGGCTACTTACCCTTGACTATGCGACCACCGAAGCATTAATTTAATATATTTATTTTAATAGAAACTGTACATTACATATATAATTAAACACACAAACACACACATACACAACACACATACACACGCACTCACACACACTCACACACACACACATAAAACACTCTGTTACCGATTTATATTTGTTGTGTGTTTAAAACTATATACTACTGTGAGAGGGCACTGATTCCCGAAACACGGGCTTATATCTAGCTCGGGAGTCAGGGACTTCCATAAGTTATTGTATCAGATTTTTTGGCAATAAAGATTTATTATTAAAAACATGAATATTAACGGCATTTCGAAATTCCAAACTCATCTTGTCTTGATATATAAAAATGAATGTTTGTCTGTATGTCCGTTATAGAATCGTAAACTATACATTTGATGATCTTTAGCAAAGTTGTTTTGCATGAGCCAAAGAAGGTTTCTGAGTTGGTTCACAATTGGACCCGGTAGGTGGCGCTGCTGTCGGCATATCGATTAAAGTTTTTCCGGGCAGGACGACGTCTGACGGCACAGCTAGACTTTTATATATATTTTTGTTCGTGTGGATGTCACTGAACTCTTTCTAAGCGGTAGGGCCGATTTTGATGAAATTGTTTGTGTATGTTTGTATTGGATAACGTCCCGGGATGGTATAGATTCGATCCACAATTGGATCCGGTAGATGGCACTGGAATTGGGTTCTAGGTTTAATTTTGTTCAGAGTAGAAGAATGTCTGCCGGACTTGCTAGTATTATTATAATAAAACTCTTGAAAATCAATAAATATTTTGACGATGTTAAATTTCTACTGGGGCTTCCGCTGTACTAAAATTACAAGTCCATTATATTAATTGCCAGTTGAGAAGGAGAATAACTATTAAAAATTCATTGTCTTCAGCCTTTTGTCCTTCCATCACTTCCCTCGAATTATTAATAGTTAATACCTTTAAGACTACCTGGCGCTGTATTTAAGACGTTGACGCACCTACACTTCAATTTATAAAATACCAAATTTAATATTTAAGTGAGCTAGACCTTTCCTGTAGCAGAATTGTATACATTCCTAGCTTAAGCGCAGTGTTTTTGTTACATGGCTAGGCCCGGTTGGCAGAACATCGATTCATGTGCAGTATAAGCTGCAGTGGATCGCGTAGTACGCTAAAATGTCTCGCGGGTGGTGTCTCACGCGGGGTGTCTCGGTAGAGGTACATGTCCTGCACCCTCAGTGGTACATAAATTTCCGTTGGTGCCGCATCGGAACCGCAGTAGCTGGATGTCAGTACCTCGTACGTGTAGTATTGCCAAATAAAAATATAGAAGGAACCGCATGTTGAACATTATGGACAGTACGCCCCAAGGATACGCAGGGAAAGGGTATATCAGTCGGCCGTCGTGCACGACATGCCGTAATACTTTCATTTTTATTATTATAGAAATTTATTTGGGGTTAGAATATTGCTGTGGTTAATATTTGTGACTTTAATATTTGCCGTTGACTAAAATCATTCATGAATGATTTACTTATTGTTCGTAATATATCTGTAACATATAATGGTTAATTGTTCCAATTCAATCTATAATATTGTTACAACTTAGGCCCTGACAAAGACAAATGCCACTCCTAATCTGTAAAAGCACATTTTATTACCTGTCGGCATTTGAACTAAATGTAATCCTTTTATGATCCTTATCTTTAGTTCATTTAATTATTGGTATACGTTTCTAGTTATTGTGGATAACAGCCTATTGTTCAATTGTACTCGCTTACGGCTGCTTGCAGGCTGCATCATTAGCCAAGTAGGATTACAAGCTACTTCTAGGAAATCGTGTCGGCGTTGCCGGGTGGACACATTTGCATTTGTGAAGTATAAAACGACGGCCTGAGAGAGGAGTCAGTTGAGCTACAACTACGATACGGGCGGGACATGTGTACATTAGGGAATCTAATAGTGATGGACTTTGCGAGTTTTATTGAATTACAACCTTCTGCATTACGTTTGTATTTGTTGTGTTCGGTTATATTTGTACCTGTGTTATACGTGTTTGTATAGTTCTAATAAACTGTATAAAATTTCTAACGGCATTTTAATTCAAGTCCCGCTAACTCATAACAATATTATAAAATTAAACATGCCGTGTCTGTAAATTGAAGCTATAAAAAAACAACAATTGGAATAGACTATATAAACGATGGAGAACATGATGCAATTTTTTTAGATTTCTTGTCTGTTTATCTGTTTGTTCAGGATTTACGTAAAAACTACTGGACCAATTTTTATGCCGTTTTCCGCAATCGACAGCTAATTCTTAGATTTAAATTCTGCGCTACTTTTTATCTCGGGAATCCCGCGGGCATTTTTAGGGAAAGGCCAGATTGAAAAAATTTCAAACTCCAATGCGATTTTTTTACGACAATTCAAGTGATGCGTTGCGACCCGTTTGATGGCCGGTGTATAAAGTATTAAATTTCGAGCATCCCGCGGGAGTATTTTAAAGTGGATATTATACATAAAAATATATGGCTGATTCGGATCCTACTGGTACTAAAACAATATACCCCGGGACGTTTATATTTCCCGGGATTTCCTAACTTCGAAACCACTTGATATTAGGACTTGTTTGATATGACAGTTTCTATATTTATTATGGCCCGAGACCCCAGTCACCCCAGACTTAAGTGATTTTAGTAAAGATGAAAGTTTTAGGATCGGTAGTTTAACATAAACTTAGAAAGGAATGGATACTCGCTAAGTTGAAAGCGGGGCCGTTTTTCAGGTAGCAGGTATCAAAGGTGGAAAAAAACCATGCTAACTTACGTTAAAGTAGCAAGGCTAGTTTTTTCATATATCATATATGATATCGTTATAAACAAAGATATACAGTTGCCAGACACTTCCTGTGGGCCATAAATTTTGACAGACACTTTAAAAAAAATGTGGGAACTTACGTCATTTTAGGAAGGCTGAATTTTATATATATTATCAAGTATAACATTTTAAAATTTTCCAATGAGCCAGACAAATCTGACGGGTCAAACATCCTCCCAGACTAGTTAAGAATTCTGCTGTGCGAGGAAGAGCGATAGTTTTTTTTCCACCTTTGATACCTGCTACCTGAAAAACTGCCCCGCTTTCAGTTCAGCGAGTATCCATCCCATCCTTTCAAGTTTATGTTAAGCTACCGATCCTAAAAAGTTTATCTTTCCTAAAATCACGTAAGTCTGGAGTGACTGGGATCTCACTCTATTAGACATCTAATAGATTTAGATATGTATGCCTTTAGTAACGTTAACGATCCCGGGTTTTCACGGAAATCTTCGGAGTTTATGTATTTTCATACTAAAAAACCCGTTACTCTGCTGAAAATACCATTTGATTTTAAATACTGGCAAAACAACTGTAATCTATGTTACTAAACACATCTTTATGGTTTTTAAGGCTTGAGTAACCCCTATTTACAATGGCATATTTTTCAATTCCTCAGTTTCATCTGTGGCGGCCACCGCTTAGTTCTATTTTGTTCGAGTTTTTACTATATCACAATGAAGTGTCGCTGTAGAACACATTTTTCTGTCAAATTAAATCCTACATACCATAGGTATTTTGAGGAAATTAGCTGATACACATTATAGAAGTTCATCCTCCATTTTTCCAAGATTAGACTTTTGTCTAAAATTTGTCTTGATTTTGTCTAAAAACATGCAATAATTTAATAATAAAGAAGAATGATCAGTGGCGCCACCTATCTAGTCATGTAGAGTTTAAATCAATACGTTTTTTACTAAATTATAGTCATTATAGTTCTTGTTCCACAATAAAAATGTATTTGCGGTACATAACTGGAAAAATTCGTACATATTAAATTATTTGTATATAATTTTTATTCCAGAAAAGGGATAGTTTCGCAAGATAAAGATCCGAAAATCAGGCGAGCAAAGCAGCTTTTTTAGCCTTAATGTCACAGTAAACTCATTTCACGGTTAAACTAAGTGCTAAAATAAGGAAATAAGAATAAAATGTTAGCTCAGGAGAACAAATAAACCTTAGAGCACGTTCACACTTCAAACAGCGGATTCGACATGAATTTGGTAATAACGCATGTAGTAGTGTACAAACGAGTTCAGAATACAACGATATTTTGGATTTAGTTAAATATACCAATCCGACAAAATCTGTTATTTTGTTTTGTCAACAAAATTTCGATGCGAGAAGGGTAAGAAATGGAATCCATATCTAAAGGTATATGGAGGGGTATGGTTATCTTCTCACATACTAAGATCTAATATTTTGGTTGTATTCCGTATCTCCGGCGTCTTAACGGAATTGATAGAATATGTGTTAATATCAACATCTAGTGGCAGTGGATTCGTCAAAACGGTCCTGTAGATGCGGGCCGTTGTGTGAAAGTGCTCTTACATACACATATGTATAACACACTAAAACATATTCTCGCGACGCGGTTTCTTGTTTAACGTGTGAAACAAACAAGACGCTCTGCTTTGTTAAGCAATGATATAAAAATTCTACAAGTGACATCAATTGGTTTAGGGGTAATAGAAATAGGAAATTGTGAAACAACACGTGTTGTGGTATCTCGCAAGAACTTTATCTCTTATATTATTGATATATTATTCTATACATGGTTTATATATATTTAAAATGTACAGTTCTATTCGATTTTGTGCCCCACCTACATCACCAGATTATTTAAGAATTTCTTTTAAGATAGGTCGCTTTTACCTATAATGCGATCTATTGTTTTGCCAAGATAAAGTAGTTATGCTTGTTTTTGTAATGTTTATTTTTGTAAGCAGTAAAGTTTTATCTATCTACATTCATCTTTAGTATATACATTTACTAAATTCCATATTCATACTCCCCCCTACTACGTGGTGCTTTCACAGTTAAACGAATTGTTTGAGATTAACGTAACTCTTTCATTTCCATCAGATCTCATTGCATCATAACATAGTATTATTATAAATCACACACGTCACTAGCCTTACAAACGTCTATCATCAAAAACATAAAATTTCTCTATAAACTTAAAACACATAAAAGGCTGTGAAATCACTAATTAATGTACAGAAATCAAAAGCAAGCTTTATTTAATCAAGTACCAAATCTCGGATCTTAATAAAATTATTGATAGATTACATTCTGATTACTAAATCTAAACGTACTAAATCTGATTAAAAATCTTAAACGGAGAATGATGAGGATGAAATTTTGTTGGGGCCACTTTATAATTTCTTAAGTCAGGAAAATTTCATATAAGCTTTTGGTAAGAAACAAAGACTTATGGTTCATTTATAAAGTAACGAATAAATACAAACAAAGTAGTAGAAAATAAAAATTATTAAAAAATGCAAGTGAATAGACAATTGATATCCCTGTTCTTCGAATTAACGTCTAAATGCTATGAATAAACTCTTACTAAATTTATGTGCGGGCATGACCTCGTCTCATGACAAATCTAGCACTGCTTTTAGCTGTGTATGTGAACGCCAAATGTCTGCAACGTGCCCATTTGAGACATTAGGTACAAATTAATGATGTGGCACCGAGCTCTGTGAGTCTAACAAATATGTTGCTGAGGGTTCATTACCCTGTCTTGGTATACAACGCCGTGACAAACTTATCGCGGCAATAGGGACAGGTGCTGGAGCTATAAGATTGAAAGGATTACTGACTCGGGTCTAATGATACTTATTTTAAGGACATAGTCCAATACATTAATAAAAAAACCACTAACATAATAACACATACAATATGAAAATAACTTAATATTAGTAATTATTATTTTAAACTAACTTTTGTCCGCGGCTTCGCTCTCTTGTGTGCTGCTAATGTTATCCTACGAGAACCGTAAATTTTTCCGAGATATAAAGTAGCCTACATACTTTGCAGACCTATATCTATTTGTCTGCCAAATTTCATCCAGATCCGTTCACTCGTTCTGGCGTGATTGAGCAACAGAAATCCATCTAAACGTTCACATTTATTATATTATAGTATGGATACAAACTTAGAAAGGTACTAATAATTATTATTAAAAAACAAACATAAGCATCAATTATTACCAAAAGTATATGTATATCCCTAGTAATTTCCAGTTTCACCATAGGGTAGTCATATCTTATAGTGTTTATGTAAGTAAAGGTTTCCGAGTAATTTACATCAAATCTCTGAAATATTTTCTCTTCTTAATGTGAACTGCCGTGAACTGAAGGAATTAGGCTTCACGTTCGTGACATAGGAAGCATAGCTTGGAAATTATTCATAGACAAAACGTATGCGGGTGGGTGCTGGATTTTTGTCTAAATAAACACTTTGTTTTGGTTAAACAAGCAATCCGGCGTTTGAAGATAGGGATTCAAGCAAAATATATACACGTGAAAGATAAAATTTGTGGACTTGATATTTAATGATTAAAAATATTTGTTTCGAAATTTTAAGTCCTTGAGTTTAGGTTTTTACAAGTAACGGTTAAATTAGTCGTTAGACTGTAAGTATCACGTGGCATATGAACTACATATAGAAATAATAAACAACATTTAACGTTATGAAAATAAATATTAATTTTTGTATATAACTGTACTTGTATATAACTCATGTAGACAAATGATGAACATACTTCCAAATTGTGTATATTTATCATTCATCATTATGTACTAACTCGACCGCCGTCAGTATTAAGAATCTATCAATCCCGGCCAAAGGTTGCCTCGTAGAGATTTTTCCGCTTTTTAGCGGAAGGGCGGGCCTACCGCTGTACTCTTTTATCTTTTTCTACTTCCGTTTGTCTATGCTTTGGTGTACAAGAAACAAATAATACTATACTAATAAAGAAAAAATATAATATTTTTGAAATTTCAACTTCTAAGAGGGTGAAAAAAGGAATAAAAGTTTGTTTGTAAATACGTCATTTTCAAAATAAGAAGCATGAAATTATGATTAGCCTATATTGTCTTACTGCAGGATAAAGGCCTCCCTTCTCACCTTTTTACCATTTCACTTTTTTTTACTACTCAAACTATGACTAGTCTTAATCTACGCACCAGCAACTAATATGATACAAAATATCTCAGTTGATTACACTGTCAATTACCATATTGACAACGCGCAATGTCAATCTTATCAGTAATATTAATAAAGAGCCATTTACATGGAGAGAGTTTCTTGCCTCCACGATACGATTGTCGAAAGCAAGAAAAAAAATATTATCATGTGAACTAAACATACGACATTGTACGTGGAAGGGCGATAATCGTCTGGTCATTGAATACTGACGTTTCTATGTAAACAAAATACAAAATACCGTGCTTATTACCGAGCTCGAAAGGCAAGACTCTCATTCAAATCGGTTCAAACTAAATTGTACGATACTCGCTTGATCTAGAAAAATGTCATAAGAGTTCTAGTTTAGACAAGTTGAGAAATCGTAGGCAAATATCTAAATGCGATTTGTGTCGTAGTGTAAATGAAGCTCTTGGTGATAATTACTTTACGATTATCGTATGACATATTCGTAGGCGAGTTTTTGTTTGAAAGTGAACATGTCAATACGATTATTGTTTAAAGAGTATCGCCTATGAAAATAGTATACGATTTTCATCCCAAAACGTGCGACCAACTCTCTCTATGTAAATGGCTCTTAGTTGTGGCTAACTTAACTAAAATGTATTTAATCCTTTAATATATTTTTGGTATGCTCAGTCTGCGCAGTGTGCCCGACCAAAATTAAATTGGTTGCTAAAACTGCGCTCACACGTACTACTTCACAGTAATTTATAGCTTTAGAGCCACATTACTTAAGGACAAAAGACGGAAACTTTTGAAGGGGGATTGTAACTACCCTTCCACTAGAACTGTAATTGTTTTGTTTACAGTTTTCCGTGCGAATTGCTACACTCGACGACATGGAATTAAACTTAATTGTAACTGCTAATGCTTTTGATACTACTCATTCAATAGTCATAGAGTGAGATTGAGATAGGAAATATATATTAAATTAAAATTAAAGTCACAAATTTCAAGTTCCGATATTACATGAAACGATAGCAGATCATCCAAAAAAAAATATTGTGATGGCTTCTAATACCTTGGATTGCTACAAGTATTGAATTTCATTAGATCTACTATTTTAGGCGAAAACAGCAGTCTTAAGTATCTCTTTTTTTGGTGTCGATTGATGGTAACACACTTGAATCGCAGACTTCAGAAGCTTTAAGACACCATAAAGAGTTTTCAGTGCACCTGATAGACTCTTCAGAATCAGGAGATTAAGGTAATGCCAATTCTTGAGATAGTATTACGATTATTCCTTCAATACTCTGCATAAATTTAAAGTTTTATTATTACTGAAAGATTCTTTATCGTTGTTCCTGAATTCGAGTGAGCAGAAAGTGCTTTGATATTATCGCTATATTTCTGTAGGTGTATGTTTTAATTGAACTCATGTCAATGCATTTACTGCTTGGTCTCGGTAATATTGCCCGTAACTTGTGCAGTCCCATTAACTTCAGTTCCGGTACCATGAAGTGCACAGTAGACCTCATATTTATTTATGTTAGGATTGATCTTTTCAAAATGGTTGGAATAAGTAATTTACAAATGGTTTGCATTTTCAATGTTTAAACTTGGAATTTGCCTTTAAATTCACCAAAGAACAACTTCATTTTGTTGAAGTAACTTTGTGACAAGTCGACTATAATAATTGAGTCTTTCAATCTTTTATTTTGTATTGAAAAGTATAAACATTCCAGAGGTAAATCAGGAAGGTAATGTAGTCGATTGGTTATGTTACCTTGCTGGTTCACATTTAAGCTACTGACCTAAATGATTATATGTTTTTCCACAAATTTCTAAACTAATTTTGCTGCTATACTTAAAGTTTTCTCATGGCAAATAAAACACCACTAGTCAAACAGCATTAATATACTAAATTAAGAACACTTTTTGTACGTTTTCGCCTACAGTAGTTAACGTGGAACGAGGTTCTAGGAAGAAATAAACAGGGTAAGAGCATAATAAAACCACTTGGGCAAATGGAACACGTTATGAAAACTTCAACAAAATAATAGGAAGCGCCGACATTCGTCGGAGACACAATTCTTTCACGAAAATTTCATGTACTCACTACAGCTTTTACCAAATTCACAATACGAATGTTGCTAATATCACTCAGTACTAGTAATGAAATTAACAGATATTAATTTTTACAATTATTTTTTGATTATTAAGTTTAATTGGTTGATAAGTGTATAAATTAATAAGTATTTTTTTATTTAAAAGGTTTTTTTAGGACTTCGCTCGTGTATTTTACGAGTTAAGAAATTTGGTGTAGTAATGTAAGTTCCACAATGGCGATGAAAGAATTAAAATAATATTTGATCGAAGTTCTATTGAAATTGCTAGTAACAGATAAAAATACATATTCTGAGAATGGACCAGTTTAATACTGTTTGTTAAAACCAGCGTCGTTCTTTAGCTTGAGTGTTTGGCAGTGATAGTCAAGTTACTGAATGTATTATTGAATCGCCGGAATAGGTGATTGTAACTGTTAATCCTGGAGCTATTCGTTGTTTGACTTGTAATTAAAACTGTTTGCCAACGTGTTGTTAATTGTTTCACGCTTCAGTTTTCGATGGTTCGTTATAATTGAACCTTTTCCTGTACACTGTATTTGTATAAAGTATTTGCCTTCATATTTTACCCTTCATTCCTGAACACAACATTGTGTGTCTATGCGCAATCATCAAAGTTGTGTAGCTGTTGATTTATTTACGTTAAATAGTTTTTTTGCTGACTTGTTGCATTATCAAGTTGTGGTAGCTCAGTAACAAATGCACCCACTTCTATTTTTCACACGTTGCGTCTGTTAGATGTTATCTCATTTGCAGTGTTACTATAATAAAATTATTTACAAATCCGTATACGTATTTTTGATTTATTACTTTTTTAAGAATCCGAAGGCAAATAACGAAAACACGTTTTTGTCACCGCTACGAAACCGTCCGTTATTTGAGGATTATCGAGCAAGTTATTTAAAACGATTTTATTACAACGAATTGTAATTTTCATAATTCAAATTCTCAAAAGAAAGGAGTTAACATGCTACACGTTATAAAACAGAGAAGACAATTATTCCGGTACATTCATGTCATGCTGCCGCATGCACATGGTTAGAACAAGATGCCAAATAGCAATATTGCTATGTTAAAGCAGGAAAGAATCATAGTCCTCTTGCGGGAACCATTTGTCACTGTCTTCGCCAATTTCCTCTTGTAACTAGTTTTTTCTTTGCGCCACGTAAATTTAATTTCAGCTCTTTGTTGAACCGATTTGAAACGGTTGTAGCCGACTAGCCGGTAAGTTTTTTTCTATCAATTTTCTTTCTTGAATATTACTTGTTGGGGAAGGTTTAGATAGCTTAATGAATTATATATAATAAAACAATAGCTTACCATCTTATTTTATTAAATGTACCATTATTTCTTTTCGGGAACCAGTAGACTGATTTTGACGAGGTTTACTCAAGTTGTTATGTGATTTTATGAGTTGTTTGTTACGACACTTTCTATACCTATTAAAAATCTTTAGTTGAACATTTGTGTTTCTCTTTAATATAATTATTTAGGGTTTTATATTATTACAATTACTAAAATAAAATTCATTGATTACACTTTAGTTTTAAATAACTTTGATCTTTTCTATCTGTCCAAAGTGGACGAAGTCGTGGGTCACAGCTGGTATGATACAAAGAAATAGCAACCAATATTGAATTTTATTGTAAAAACATCAGTAGGTACTTCTTTTAGTTTCTTTGGTCTGCCAGATCGATATAATTACCACGTGATGTTGGCGAAGGAAGCACATTTAGTTACTAGGGAGTGCAATTATGCCATTATGTACTAACAGGATGTTATGCAAAGTGTAATAGCACATTTTGGGCCAAAATATTAGCTAAATAATAAAATGAGCAAACCAATGACTCCAAATTATCGTATGCCATAACGGTCGATGTAAACGAAATCGGTTTAAAAAATTATTGCTATTTTAAAACAATTTTTTCTTTCTCATTCACATTTTTATAATCGTTTCAAAATATTGTTACTCATTTCTTAACTTTGAAAATGTATATATATTTAACAATAGACCAAGTGCGTATCGTGCCGCGTAAATGGAGGGGTTTCTGAATCGAATAACGCACTTTTTGTCGTTTGTTTACGTAGTAACCGTAGAGAAAATATTTTATCTAAAATACGTCATATCTCAAAAAACCTACTAAATGTATACACTCTTACAACTTTGGAACCAAATATGTCACAACTTATTGACATAAATAAAAAACGATCAAACGAAGTCTTGCGTGACCAAAGGGCTGTCCTGTATTTAGGGCGACGGATAAACGTTGCCATACATACAACATGAAAATGCAACCAGCGTTTTGGGAACGCTGCCCGCCGACAGTGATCTGGACTATGTATTTTCCAGGAAATATGTTTATACTACTTTTTAATCTTTAACGTTTTTATTTTATAGTGAAGTTTAGTTTTTAAGATAGTTCATAATGTTATTGAGACACGCTTAAATTTAGTGAAAATATTTAAATTGGATATAAAGTTAAAAATAGTGTCGAAAAAAAGCACTATGAAATAGAAATATGATTTTGCCTAACGATATAATATATAATATCAGCCCATAAACGTCCCACTGTTGGGCTCGGGCCTCCCACTATAGGGGAACGGACAGTATACCCGTCACGCTCGTCCAAGGCGGCTTGGCAGGTTTGACACATCGATTATCTCGATGTGCAGGTTGCATCACGATGTTTTCCTTCACCGTTGTTAAAACGTGGTAATTGTAACAATATGCACATTAGATCAGAAAACTGACTAAGTGGTGCCTGCGTTCCGGCCAGGATCGAACCCGCGTCCTCTGAGTTTGGGACGCGTACGCTAGCCATTACGCTACCACGACTTTGCCTAATGATAACTCCGACTAAAGTCGGGTTTCTGTATTTTTACTATTCATTCTTTTACTTAACGAAAATTGACATTACGAAGTTTTTGTTAAATTTGAAGGCAAATAAACTGAATTTTTTGAACCCTCAGACGTATGCCAATCACTTCTAATTTTTTTCGCAATCTTCGGGTCTACGGGACTCTAAATATCAGCTAACATAAACAGAACCAATATCAATTTAAGTGAAATGAAATGGCTTAAAACGGACAACTTTTCTCGATGAATAGGCCGTTTTCAAATGACGAGGACACTATCCCGTTATGGCATCAAGCCAAAAACGCGTGAAATATTATTATAGGTACAAGTTCCCGATTGAAATGTTTTCTTTTAGTTTTGTCCGGAAGTTTGGATACTTTCCATATATAATATTGTATGTGACTTAGGGCTTGTTCTTATGACTTTATATTATAATACTGTTACAACTTAAGTTCCGACAAAAACAAAATCCACCTGCATATCTATAAAAACATATTTTATTACCTGACGGCATTTGCAATAATTGTAGTCCTTTAATGATTGTCTTCTTTTGTTCATTTATTTATTGGTTATTGTGGAGAATAACCCACTGTACTCGTTTATGGTCGCTTGCAGGCATAATTAGCCAGGTGTGCGGATTACGATTCTAGGAAATTCGGTCCACGCTGCCGGGCGGACATATTGCATTTGTGCAGTATAAAGCAATGGACCGATTGAGGAAGAGTTGGTCGAACGAAGCAAGAGTTGTCTACATTCAGTAATCTATTTAGTGACCGACTTTGCGCGTGCTATAAATTACGACCTTCTGCATTACGTTTGGACTTGTTGTGTTCGGTTATATTTGTACCTGTGTTATACGTGTTTCTATATTTCTAATAAACTCCATAGTAATTCTAACGGAATTTTAATTCGAGTTTAGCGACTCGTAACAATACAATTTTTTTTGTGTATAACATTGTTTTAAAGTTTTCGTTGAAAAGGTTTTTTCTCATTTTAGCGTAGTAGAGTAGTAAGTTCTTGTGCTATTAATTTTATTCACAAATGCTTCACAACATGTTGTAGTTTGGAAAAGAAAAAGAGACACAAGAAACTCGTCAGCAATATGCATATTTATGTTTTGATATACCTAGATATTTGTAACAATGTGATTTAATCCTTTATATTTTTGGATACGCACGTTTATTTTGTTATTATATCATTTCATTAATTTGCATTAAATTATTGTTTTACACAGTTCGAAAGCACCTCATTTTCATTATAAACTTGCAATATACTATTCGGTGTTGTGGTAAAATAATTGAAAATTGGGACGGCCAAGCTATTGTAAAGTACCTGTCGTTGCCGGATTTCATCATACACAACGTTAAGGTAGTTGAATTTGCAATAATAATAGAGTTTTACAATCTACAGTTTCTTTAGCCAAAAGCCAAAATAGAATAATATAATCTTTTTGCTTAATACATAATAATCACATGTCACGATGTTCGGCCACGGTTAATCTTCGAAGCCACTCAATCGATTTTCATAAAATTTAAAATGTAATATTTTCAAAAATGAGATACTTCAGCAGCGAGATAGTGAACTCCGTTTGGGTAGCTCCTAAAATTTAAAACGAATTTTATTAAGATTCTTAACTATTATTAATTAATAAAGTATATTTACATAATTTACAATTATAAAATTACATATACTATATATAGACAATATAATGCAAGAAAACTTAACTTATTCGTATTACATTCTACTCATAGTCCCTCAATACTATAAGTAGAATACTGAGCCCAGATCACCGTCTTCTATGGGTAAGGTGCCCAGAAGGCTGGCTACGTTTCCTCGCTGGATCGCCATACTGGTCGTCACTTAACTATTTAACTGGTATGGTCTAAAAAAAGATGTTCCTAGACAATAAAATGTTAAAAAGTAAAAGAAGAATAATCTGTGATGCCATAGATATGTATGTAGGTTAGCGATTGTTAGTCCGAGTATTTTCTTCCATACGTGTACATTAGAAGAAAAACAAGTCGTATTATTTATTATACACACACATATATTGTAAATTTGAAATTAATACCTTCAAACTTTCTGTAAATATTTATAAACTTGATCTCATTAAAATATGGTAAGTACAGATATTCTAAATGAAAACATAATGGTCTGGTGAACTCACGTAGTATAAGCAAATAAATATTATCTTACTAGGTTCTAATTTATGTACGAAAACGTTTGTTTACAAACTCTTTGAATTTATGCGGGATTTAAATTATGAAACAATATAAATTAAAAAGAAACGCTTTTCACAATGGCCCATCTATCTAATAAACCTAATATTGGTTCGATACGCGCTCAAGAGGCGTGAAATGACGCCCCACTCTCCGCCCTTTTGGGAGCGATTCGCACCAGCCCGTCTTGACCTTCGTTGATTTTATTTTGGCCTGAGAAAAACTTACTTCCTGCACTATCCAAATGACTCTCAGAGTCCTCTTTTAATTGGTCGTGGCATCGTATTCGGTCCCCTGGTAAGCAATTTAGAGCTGATAAGGTGGAAAGTTTTCTTTCATTAATACTGTTAAAGGTACTAGTAATAATAATAAAAATGATGATGATTATTATTACACATGTAGCAAAGTTTACCTCGCGGCTGGGCCGTGGGTCAACCTCTAGGGCGTGCCTCTTGTTTAAAGAGCAGGCGTTAATACAGGTTACATTCTATTAATTTTTTACTTTGGTGTTATTTGTCCCCGGAAGATTCACCATCTCCCGGGATCAAAAGTATCTATGTCCATTTTCAGTATTAAAACTACATTTAAACAAAATTACAGCAAAACCGATCCAGTAATCCTAGTAATTATTCCATGAAAGCACAGATAGACAGATCGAGTTACTATCGTATTTTTTTATACATGATGAATTTTTATATCTATAACCTTGAAAAGTGATTGGTCTCCCATACAAACTTCCATCCTCTATTTCAACCCGCTCTTTTTTTATTTATCTAGTTTTGTTCACCAAAATGACCAGTGACCAAATTGACCAAAATGACCAATGACCAAAATAACAGAAATGACTAACTAAAATGAATTCTCCTTTCTGGGATAACTTTTACATAAATTTATTTCAAAATCTATCCCATTATCCCGGAATGTATTCCTTGTCCATCCTCGGTATTAAAATTACGTATATACCGTATTTCAGCCAAATCGGTTCAATAGTTTTTCTGTAAAAGTATAACACGTAGAGAGACAAATATATTTTTATCCCGGAAAATATCCCATTTTTCGAGATGAAAGTATTTTATGTTCATCCTAGATATAAATATATATATACTTATACTAAATTTTAGCCAAATAATAAACAGACAGACAGAGTTACTTTCGCATTAACAATATTAATAGGGATGCAGGACCGCACGCTTTAGGCGTGTCACCGCCCTGGTGAGTCTCTTAGATATCTCACTTCCGGTTGTTTTCGTCTTGCTAAAAGCGAGTGCTTGCACAGGCACATCCTAGTAGCCAGGATCATCCACTAGCAACTTGCTCTTAAATACGGAGTTATTTATTACCAATACAAGACCGGGCTAGTTCTTAAAAATGGTCAATATCTGCTCTACTGGCATCGATCAATTATCACAGACAGGACTATTGCCACCAATAAGCCCGGTATTGTGATAGTTGATCGGTCGGCGAGACTTGATATAATTGTAGATGTCGCGATTCCCCATGAAGTTAACCTCGTGAAAGCCGAGAAAGAAAAACAAATAAAGTATATTGATCTCGCTCACGAGGTTTCTGCCATGTGGAACTTGGACTCTACAATCATAGTACCGCTAGTGGTGTCAGCGAATGGACTAATAGCGAAGAACCTTGACCGCCACTTTGAAAGGTTCTCGCTTGGTATCTGGCCGAAGGGTATTGTGAGGAGGTTCCTGTCTTTGGAGCCTTAACCACCGGTAGCTTGGACCCTAGGCCCCGCTGCCGGCGGACACCAATTTTTTTAATACATGTTTTTTGTATATAGTATGTATTTAAAGACAAATACAAATATTTTAGGCCAAATAAATATGTGAACAAAAATGAAGAAGATTATTATTATACATGTATGTTGCTCAAGACCACGGGTCATAAAATTGGTCCGAACTTATGGAGGGCTTGCGTGGGTCCATGGGAAGGCCAACACGTAGAGGCCCCTTGACAAATTTATTTTAAATGTGGCGTGACACTGATAGACGATTATCCTTGTCTACTACATATTATAATGCACCCAAGGACAAGCCCCAGCCAGTGTAGGACTATTGTAGAAAATCAGAATAAAAGGTATCGAGCTATTGGAATGCACTGCTAGTGGAACTAGGGATCTGGGCTATCGGGACTATAGCGTCTGCCCGTCGAAATATTCGGGGAATTATTATTATTATTATGTGAATTAATATCAGAAAGTCCTGAAGAGATTTCGAGGTGTGATAAGCTTGTATAACGGAGGTACAAAATATCTTAAATAAGTGTACATAATTGAGTTTGGCAAGAGTTGTAATATGGCCACATGCCAACAAGTGGTATAAACCTCATTCACCATCAGGGTAAGATTAACGAGTTTCAGTATTGGTATTTGAAAAACAATTTCTATCTAGTTGCAAAGTAAAACTAAAAACTGGAAATCATGTTTCGGTAAAAGAATAAGTTCCAAAAGTGCAATGACGAAAAATAATTTTTTATATAAAATCTTTCAACCAGTGTTAAAGAAGTTTCTAACTAAATGGTAAGATATTTTTAATATGTACTCAAGCGCTGCTAATATTTGAGCATTATGTGAAGAAGAACATGGCATAAGCTCCACATCTTATTATCGTCGTAACTTCTTGAGAGACCTACGGATAGAATATAGATAAGTAAATGAAGTTATTATTGCGTTACAATTTGAAAAGAAATTATAATCAATCACTATTTTAGCGTCTGACATATAGATATTTATTTCTTTAGTTTCAATACTGGAGCCGAGTTTTGACAATTATACTTTTGTTCCTAAAATAAATTGTGTCATTACTTTTTAATAAAATTATAACTAATAATATAATTAAGTTTTAAGTATCTGTGTCTTTTATAAATTATATTAGCTTTTTTATTTTTGCAGGTAAGCAAACTGGCCAACGATTCATGTTATGGTAAATTGGTATCGACGCCCATGGACATCTTGTAGGTCCTTCAACCTACATGAAGACCTTGTAGGTTGACTACCTCGTCAGAACTTCGTTTTGAATCAATTTACTTGTTTTTGGTGGGCCTTTGCTGGGGTGACATACCACAATTTGGAAACTTACTTCGGCACATGTTATTTGGAAATAAATATTTATTTTCGCAAATGACTGCACGTCAAGTTTAGGCGACAATATACTTAGAAGTCTGCGTGAACGCGCATGTATTACATCGCATACCGTGTTAACTCAGCGAATTCCGTCGATGACCAGATAGTTACTTTCTGAAATTACGTTCGTCCGTTGTCCGGGGCTAAACAATTTGGATGTCCTCACGTCGAAAGCGAGGCATTCCTTGAGGGGTTCACAAAACTATGCGCCTTAAAATGGGTAGAACGGCAATACAACGCCGTACTAACGTTGCATCACATACCGCTTATGAACTTCAAAAGGTTTTGTTCACGCCTCGCTTTTACTTGATATTCGATATAGGGTCGCAGAGGTGTTACTTTACCAATCGTGTTCAAGAAGGACCCTTATGAGTAAACAAATATTATACACTATTGATATGTATACAATTAAAACTATTAAAATACATAAATAACTACACGACGCGTATGACTGTATATCATAATTACTTGTTATTTTGAAATATAAACAACAAAGACAGGTTTTTACGGTTTTATTGTATTGATGACTTGGGCGTTTCCTTCCCCAGATTGCTTGTTTTAAGGAACCTTTTAGTATGTCGAATTGATACGTAAATACCATTACAAATCGCTCTGTTACTTACAATACTTTTTTTGGAAAACCGTATTACAACAAGTCCGAATTATGAAATTATCTCCTACATTTATTTATTTATATAAACTAACAACTATGTATAGTTAGTTAGTATTCCGGTAAATATTCCTGCAGATATCTCCAAAGATATGTAAAGAAATTCAATTTCTAAAGTATCTTAATATATATAACTTAACTATATATTATTACTAAATCATTGTTGATTGGTGTATTCTTTTGTCTTAGAAATGACATTCTTAAAAAAGCCATTAAGCAAATGCTACATTTTAATGTTCATTATTTCTTAACGAAAAATCAAATGAGAAAATCTAAAAAATTATGCTCTAACATTCGTAAGAATATAGTATATATAACATAATTTAATAAATTAATTAATTTAATATAATATTCAAGTTCGAGGCTTAGTATCTTATAAATGTATAATTTAATTATACATAAACTATGCACCAGATCCCTGCCCGCGATAAACGTCACCAAAAGGTTAGCTGCACTGCCACGTTGTATAGCAATATTATTTTGCTGTGTGAAGTATGAAACAGGCCTTTAATGGAATGGCACTGGAAGTTTTTTACATCAAACTTCCACTTCTATTTTCAACTATTTTCATTAAAAAAATAACAGTCATGAAGTGCGTGTTTAATTATTTTTAATGACTGTAGGACGGGTGAATAATTAATCAGCTAATGTGCCAGTCACGTGCACGTTAACGACCGTATAATTATAATATGATTTGTGCCTACATACAGAAACGGGTTGGCATTAAATGATAAGGTTATTAAAGAAACTAATCTGGAAAGCTGTGTTTTAGACAATAAAAACTACAGCCTTTATAGTCTTTAAAAAAATTACACTTGACATTATCTGTTCGATTTCAGAGGACCTCAATCAAGCAGCTCGTTTTTAGAATTTCTTGTTGAAATTGATACATGTCTAAATATACTGGTAGTAGTAAGATATAGCATAAAGTTGCACGTGATTGTGATACTTATGAAACCACGAAAGCGGCTGCATCTCTATAAGTATTATAAACGCGAAAGTTTGTAAGAATGGATGTGTGGATGTATGTTTGTTACTCTTTCACGCAAACACGCAAAAATATAGGCTATATTTAATAAAAATATAGTGTGAATTATCCAAAATATAACGATTTTCCATCACCACGCGGGTGAAACCACGGGCACAGCTAATTATGCATAACGAGGATAAGATGTAACGCAGCATTTTATTGTCACTTTATTCCACGCAGACTGAGTGTGCTTTTACAATTCGAACCTTAAGGCTCATAATTTGGTACAAAACTTTAATTGTATTAAAACTCTTTTTCAACGCGTGAAGCACGTAGCGATCCATATTATAATCTTGCCAGATTTACTCTTAATTAGAAGATGGAACTGAATAAGAACTACGAATCTCTCCCCAGCGTAAATATTTCAACTTGATATTCAACTTATCCTAAATTGATGAAATAGTTTTAATATTCATACACTATTCATAATGAAACTAGTTGGGAGTTATTGTTTTGATATGTACATGTATACACCTATACAGCGGCCTCTGTAACACAAATTGATTTAAAAAGTATTAATAACTTATGTAACGATACATACTATGATCGAAGGTGCGGGGATCAACGGTCGTCGTCGTCACTGGTGTTGTAACATCTATATCTTCGTCATCCTCAGGCTCGATTGTGGTGGTCGTCGTAGTTGTTCTTTTGCGGTTCCGTTGTCGTCTTTCTTTAGGACGAGGTGGCGGAGTGATGGGCACTGGGGCACTGGTCATCTGGGGTTGGGCTACTGTAGTGACACCGCCAGTGCCTGGGTCGGCTAGCACTAGCGCCACTAGTGATACAGCAGCCAGCCGCATCACCAGTGGCGCCACACGGCACATCTCGCCTGGAGACAAAAAAATAAGAGTTATACTTCTATTTATTTATACTAATGAGAAAAAATATATTCAACATCATAATATTATGACACTGACTGACAAAAAGTAACAGTTGCTTAGTCGCTAACGCTACCACGTCTTGTTCGAATAACGTATTTCTGAATCCTGTATTGAGAGGCACATTCACTATCATGCAGTGGGCGAGGCTTGCAGTACTCAAGAGGCATTCTGCTCGGTGATGCCGGACGCAATGCAGGCTGCAAGAACATTCACAGTCCTGCATTACGCGTTGGACTGCTAGGCGGACTGCAATGGAGGATCGTGAATGGGTCTCTTAAGAAGCGTGCGCCACTGAGATAATAACTTTATGTGCATATTGTTACAATTGCCACGTACTGATAATGAAGGAGAACATTGTGATTAAACCTGCACATAAGGATATCTGAAATGTGAACCCATTTATCCGTTTTGAATAAACCCTGCTGGTATACTGTCCGTTCCCATGACCAACAATTGGACGTTCATGGGCTGGCTATCTCTTTATTGTACACCACATTATTGAGAATAAAACTTATACATACATACATACATACATATATATATATATATATGTGTATTTATGTGTGTGTATATACGGCCTCGTTATCGTGAAAGAGTAATCTTTTCCAGACAATCCGAGCCAAGAATATAGGAATACTAAGCAATTAATATGATAATATAAAAATAATTGATATTCTAAAACCAAAGGTATTGAATTAAGTTTAATTTTATCAACTAATATTAATTGAATATCACAGCTAGTAATCAGACCACGAGTTTGCGGTTATCGCAGTATTGTGGGGAATCATAGAATCCTAAAGGGCATTTGATTAAGATAATTGGCATCTGAGCATGATGGTGGTGACAATTGATATAGAAATTAGGTTAATTGACATAGTTGTTTATTAGAAACTAGGGCTTTAACGTGGCTTTAGCCGTGTAATGTTCATGTTAGTATATCATAAAAGGTATTCCATATTATATACTTTCGATAACGGTGAATACAGAAAACTTCCTTCAAAATGGTATGCTTGCTGCAGCATACGTATAGAAAGTTTACACAAACGGGAATGGAATAAATAAATATAAGACGGTATGTGTGGGTATTTTTTCTGCAATTAGATGTGTAATGGTTCGACTATTTAAATTTGCACGATTAAGTCCAACCACTGAAAAATAATATTATAAACCTCTGAGGTTGTGATATCCAATGGTATGGTAAGTAAAGTTTACGTAAAGTTGGTGACATCTACGTAGATTGATAAGAAATATATCATTTTTTAAATGTCGACTATACGTTTAGTATTAGATACTTAATATACATAAGTTCTGTAATATTGCTTGATTTTGTAGCAATGTCAGCTTGCATTTGAAGATGGAAAGCAAAGTTAGTATCTTCTATCTAAAACTGGTATTTGTTGGAATATAGCGCGCTTCTTCGTCTTTAAACAGAGATAACACATTGCAAAGCGGTGTATATAGAATAGGAAGTAGATTTAAATTTTGACTTATATGTATGACCCTCAAAAAGTGTTCTCTAGTGGAATTTATTTCGACAAAAAATTTGAATTTGAATTTTTTTATAAAAAAATTTGGGTTTTTACATTGATTGACACGTTGACCCAATTTACAAAAGTATTCAAGGCTGATATTTGATGGGCAATAAAGAACTTTTTATAGTTGTACAGAGTTCTTGTATGAGTGTAAAAACGTAAATATCGATACGGTCCAAGAGACGAAATTGAAATTTAAAAGTAGGGCAATATAGTGTCAAGTTCTGTATGAAATTAAAGGGACAAACTACCAAACTGCGTTTGAACACTTCAACTGGAGTTATAATTTTTTAAGTTGTAGCGAAAGAATTACCCCGTATCTTCATAGTTTTCCAGGCAAAATATGTTCATAAATTTGAAATAATACGTTTTTATACAAATACTGCACTTCTACACGTGTGCAAAATTATGTCTCTAGCTTTAGTGGTTCCAGAGATAATGAACGAGTTGTGACATATAGATATTCATAGGAGCGAGACCATAATTGCTTTTTATTTTTAGTTATTGGAGTACTTTATTTTTAATTATTATTGGTTTTATAGTGTTGGTGACGGTGTTATTTAGATTTATGACCTTCAAAAATGTTCCTTATTTTCGTAGCCAGTTTTTTATTTCAATTGAATTCGTTAAATGATAAAAAATGAATATGTCAAAATTCCAAGAGATCTCATCAATAATCAAAATAAATATTAAACATATTATATTATAAGAGTAATATCAACACACATTTATAACGCCCAATACTTATAGCAAATCCATTAGAAACGTAACCCCATACCAAAATGTTTGAGGGTAGGCGACATCTGTCAACGCACTAATGTGGGCATTTCATGTTGGGTCACAGGGCCACTGTAAATTCTTTATGGCATTCAATCTATACCTTGCTGTCCAAATGGAGTTTGGTTATTAGGGCACTAAAGACCTGAAAGGGGACGCTTTTCTTATCTTCAACGTGATTTATTTTGAATTAAATTGCTTCCCCACATTAGTAAAAATAACATTTATTTAGTTTTTTAATAAATGCTAACGAAGTCGTGAGAAAATAGTGGCTAATGCTAGTTTGACTCATATCAATGACCTGGGTTTACGAACCACAATTCCTATCCGAGAAGTATGTACGGCATAGGCAGATTTTCTGACGTACTGTATGTACATGTTGTTACAGTTATCCCATATGATGAATGAAAACATTATGGTGAAACGTACACATAGAGATAACTGATTTGAGAAACCCGTGAATTCACCGTCTGTTTTCCTGAAAATAAAGAGACCCGAGACCAATAGTGGGTCGTTTATAGGCTGATATTTTAACGTTATTCATGTTATGTTGTTTTTGTTTTTAAATAACTAATAAAAGTCAATATTTAGTAAATAAGTTTTTGAGCGCTTTATATTACCTTTATAGATATTACGGTAGTATTTTAGGAATAAAAACTGCGGTATTCTTGTTTTAGATTTGACTAAAAATCAAAAGAATCTTATTGTCTAAATTATCTGAGATTATCTATCGATACGCTTTGTGTAATCTAAATAAACTAGTCTGTAGAAGTTTTCTGGCAATTTCAAAGTTTTTTAATACTGTTGTTTAAGTGAAGAAATTATTAAGAGTCAACTAGCGAAAACTTTCACCAACTTTCATAAAAAAGAAAGAAATTTTCAAACTCAGCAGCTTTTTAAGTACTACAATAAAAATTGTAGGTGTATTTCTTTACAATAATTATAAATAAAAGAAATTAAAATAAGTATTTAATAATCTTGTACGTTAAACAAATTAATTCAGTATTTTTTCAATGTTTTTCAACGGCTAGGAGCTTTAGTACCTACTTAGCAATCATCGCCAGGACGGCGTTGCTGCTGGTTCGCACCCGGCGCACCGGGGACGCGCTCCTTTACGTAATGGTGGTCTGAAAGCAATAGGTGCGCGCCAGGGAAAATATGCCTGAGGCGCCGCAGTAACGGGGCAGACCCAAAACCGCCCTGAACGCATTATTTATTGTATTGGACACAAAGCCCACAGACTGTATGTGTAAAGAGATGTACAATATGCTTTGAAAAGCTTTAACTTAGATACGTTATTTACCGTTGATGAACAATTCACTGGCCCACAAAAAAAGTGCTTTGTACTTTTGGTGTATGGACCAAACTGACCCCAGGTTCAGTTTCAGCACATCGAAATACATAAGAATAGATGGGTCAAAAGTAAGGAACCACTTTTTTGTAGATTGTTGTATGAATACTGATATTTTAATTACTCTTTGTACTGTCAAGAAGCTATTTAAATGGAGTTCGTTATCGCACTCGCGTTTTGTTACCACATGACAAAATTATATGAATTGATAGAATTTACTTACAACAAATCTTTATTCCATAATAAATCCTAAAAAAAATTCAGTCATTCACACAATATTTAATTACATAAACAAACATCAACATCAAAAAACAGTCATTCAGATATAATAATATTAAATTACATAAAAAAATCACACGAATCAATATTTAAGTACAGAAATGTATTTGTAATCAAAATCAAATTTCTCGCGAACTCCATTTAGGTAGCCCCCTTAATATTGGGTGCCATTCACCTTTTTCTATAGGTATATAACAAACCTGGTGACATTGCTTCATAGGATCAACAGACTGATATATTGCCCGAAGCAGGCAGCAGCCGCCGGATATCGTGTAAATTCGATAAGGCGTGTCGAATATTCTATTTAGTGACTAATCCACGGGACCTTACGACCACAGTATCACAAAAGTAAATAGAATAGTAAAAAATTGAAATATTTGAAATAATTTTATATTGTTAGAGAAGAAAAACTGATTAAATAAGGAGCTGCATATGTATTTTTTAATATCACAAGGTGTACAAATATATCAAGTAAGATCTTGCATGGAGTACTGTTCTCACCTTTGGGACGGCTCAGCTAAATACCAGCTTGAAGCGTTAGAGTCAATTGAGAGAAGAGCCAAGAGGTTGATTGGTAGCGACCAGCTTGTCAATACAAGGCTTCAAAGCCTAGAGCCTCGACGTCGGGTTGCTAGTCTATAGGTTTTTATAGGATTAATTTTGGAAAGTGTGTGGTTGAACTATTCGACCTGATCCCCCCTACACCATTCCATCTTCGGACCACAAGGCGCTCTGGTCTACGCCATCGTTTCACAGTGGAAACGCTACCAGTACGAACTAAACGTTTCGCTTCCACGTTCCTTCTACGTACGTCAGAGTTGTGGAATTCACTGCCAGAGTCCGTGTTTTCCGAAAAGTACAATCCGGGTGTCTTCAAGTCTCGTGTGAATAGGTACTATCTAGGTAAGCGTGCTTCATCTTCGCCCGCACCATCGTCCGGCATTGGACGTGATCGTGGTCAAACGCAAACCTTATTATTATAAAAAAAATCTAATAAACATTATATGTGTCAATGAAACTTTATTTGGTGATTTGTTAATTTTTATTAGAAGTGACAGTTTTGGAATTGATGTGGTACGTTAATAAATGACAAATGCTTCGGTTTCGTCTTAGAAGGTTCGGTATTTAATCGCGTGGTATATATACTATCTGGAAAGCTGTCGGATCGGTGACACTTTAAGCGAAGCTCGATGGAATACACTTATTATAATCCCGCGGGAATTGAACTGAAAGCCTGCCTAGTTCACTTCAGTAATATTCCAAAAACTCATTTCTCGCATTTTTCGCATTTCTCAGGGGTTATTTAGCTGAATAGCGGTGACTAAGGTATGTTTAAATGCAATGAGAGAGCTGGCTTAGATATAACTGTTACTGTTCGTTTTAATAAACATATTAATAATACCGACGAATAAGCTGATAAAACAGCATTCTTACTTATAAAGGTCTTAGCAAATAATTTATATATTAATTAACAGTCTCGAACTATTTTTAAGGTTTATCGAGATAACAAAACCGACGAAGTTTCGAAATTATTTATTGAGCTAATTAAGAAGCTTTCTATAGTAGATTAATTATGTAAATTTCAATTTCGTGATCAAACTCGAACAAAGCTAGTTATATTGCCTAAATTAACATAAAGTAATTTATATTAAACACAAACGGTTAACTTCAAGGGCAGAGATAACTTTAAAATATTTCTTCTTTAATAACTAACTAATTCTGAGTCCCCTCGATCGAGATACGTTTGAAAGATCAATGTCGCGCAAACTTTAATTAAATTCATTTTGTCATTGAATAAACCAAGTTTGAGCTACCGACACAACTTTGTCAATGGGAGAGCCCGATGCTCTGTATTTCGTAATGGAAACTGAAACAACCAACCAATAATAACTTTGACAGTTATAACCATAGCTTTATTTAGTTTTCCAACGTGAGTGGCAACTTAAGAAAGTTTGACACTTGTAGTCTATAAGCAATACATTACTGCTTACTGAAGTTTATTCCATAACTTACAATTTGGTCAGTTTGTAAAGTTCTTCATGTACGATGTAAACTATAGTTTTACATAAATATGTTGTATATTTATGTAAAATGTTTACACCGCTATTTCGCGCCCAATACACATTTTTAGGGTTCTATAGCGACATAAAAAAACAAGAATGTATATACACACACACACATATAACATTAATAAAGAACACACGGAAAAAGAAATAAAGAAAAACTTTATTTGAAGAAATAGTGACGTAATTACATTCTTTATACATTGTTATACACAGAACATAATTTGAATAATTGTACGCCGCATTTTCAGCAAATAAGGTTTGCACTCAGCATATTGATGTGCCGGAATTATACCCGACACAACGCTGATTTTCAGTGCAAACCAAACAAAGTGTCTATCCTTAATAGAGACAATAAGAAAAGTGTTATTGGACATATTCTTAGAATAAATAATTAAATTTAGTATTTTAGGTCACATTTAAATTACTTATTAGTCTTGTTTCTTAGATTAGATTGTAATTTTAATATATCTTTAAGACGCAGCATTTTGTAAAAAAAAGTAAATATCCGTTGCTGGGGCGTTTCTTGCGTCGCTTCTTCTCCTTTAACAGTAGCTTAATTGCTTTGGAAGCGGCGGTAGATTCGTAACTTTCATTCAATAAAAACTGTAAGAATCCATTTTGAAATAAATACATTCATTTTCATTAAAAAAAAAAGGAAACTTGTAAACTTGTCATGTCTGTGCGTCTGTTATGCCACAGTTTTTTGTCTCGAAAACTACCGGGTCTATACGACATCTAGTGAGAATGTGTAATTAATATCAGTAAAATTCTGAAATAAAGTTGTTAGAGAAATCAGTGGAAACTCTGGGTCCGTGGGGTCCTTACGCTCTAAAGCTTTATCGTGATGTCGCCAAACGTTTAGTAGACATCACACACGAGCAGAAGACTGGCGTCTATTTTGCTCAAACATTAGGCGTTGTTATGCGACTTGGAAAGGAAATTGGTTTGGGACTTTTTTCTTTAGTTTTATTTTATTTACTTCTAGTTTTTAATATAGCTTACTATGTAATTTATTTTAAAGTTTATATTGTATTTTTAAATATTTTAATTATGTTATATAGTATAATAGTCTTAACTTAAATTAATTAGATCAAGGTCCATTAAGCAGTTTTTGAGATATGGGGTATTTTTGATTGAGTGTTTTTTAAGGTTCAGTAGCCAAATTATGAAAACTGTTGTCATTTGTCTCCTTTAGAGAACCTTTCATTGTACGTGGACTGTGACACACTTACCAGATTTATTTTTTTACTTCGCGGGTAGTCTTGGATTTTTGGAACTATCCATCTGAACTAATCTATAGTTATTGACATTGTAAATGGGCAAGTTTGGATGGATGTTTGTTTCTCAATTACGCCAGAACGGCTAAATAAATCTCGATGAAATTTGACTCAGAGATAGGTCTAGAATAGCATATAGGCTATTTTTTATCCCGGAAAAATGTACGGTTCTCGTGAGATAACATTAACTCGAGCAAAGCCGCACGGGCAAAAGCCAGTATTTATATGTATATACGATACTAATTGTTCAAATAATGTATCCAGATTTAAGTCTGTGAAAATGGAAATAACATAGTGTTCACAAATTCTATCAGTACATTTATTTTCATATTTTTAGTATAGAATTTTCATCCACATTTACCTTTCCAATCATTGAGGGTATAAAACAAGTATTTGCTTCATAAAATCAACAATTTATTTCTGAATTGTGGAAGAAAAAATATAACGAAATCTGATATGGACAATTTCACAAAATATCCTTTATAAGCATTTATGTGTAATGTAGATTTCATAAATCAAAGGAAATGGATGAAATAATGTTTACTTAGAACACTGCAAAACAAAAAATGTTTTTGCTTTAATACAATTCAATCTTATATATACAATATTTATGTGTACGAAAGTTCGTAATGTGATCTCATTATTGTGGCGCCTTCGGTAAGAGGTAAATAGAAAAGGATATTTATGAGCACTAACCAATAACAACTGACAGACTTTTTTTTAAAAGAAGTGACACCTGATATATCTGAAATATACACACCACTTTCAATATGCATTACATTCCACTAAACATATATTAGGTGTCTCCTTTTGTATGGCAGTGAAGCGTGGGCTGTACATGAGCGACACAAGCAAGAGCTGCGTTTTCTTTTGTTTTTTTTTTAATTTATTTTTTTATTGCAGGAGTTCAGCAGACAGGCAGACGGCCCACTTGATGGAAAGCGGTTACCATCGCCTATGGACATTTGCAACACCAAAGGTGCTACAAATACGCTGATGCTCTCTTAGGGGAGACTGGAATCTGGTCACAAATGTCGGAACACAACACAAGGTTGCTATGGCGACATACTTTAGACCTTTAGACTGCGTGTCATGGAGATGAATATGCTGCGATGGATGTGTGCAGTCATGCGAAAGGATCGCGTTAGGAACTCTCGCATCCGCGGCAGCCTCCATATCTGTGACACAGTGGATAAACTTCAACAATGTCGCCTACGTTGGCACCGGTTGAAAAGGTAGGCCCAAGAAACGTTAGCTTGACGTAGCAAGGGATGATATGCATACCGATAGTCTCACAATTAGGGATGCGGAAGACGGGCCGAAGTGGAGAAGAAAAGGTAGGAAAACGCCCCGAACGCTTCCGGGATTTAACGATAAGATGATGCTGACATATACATTACACTACTGTTTCAAAATTATACAGCATAATAATTTGGTTTTTTTATGTCGCGTACACATTGCGCTAAAGAAGTCCAATTAACTGATGCGATGGGGTTTGCTAGCCTTCGTTAGCTCGTTTATACGTGATCTAAGACATTTGGAAAAAGATTCTAAATCCGAACTTATATATACTAAATTAGTACTTATAGAGTGAGATCCCAGTCACCCAGACTTACGTGATTTTAGGAAAGATGAAATTTTTAGGATCGTTAGTTTAACATAAACTTAGAAAGGAATGGATACTCGCTAAGCTGAAAGCGGGGGGCCGTTTTTCAGGTAGCAGGTATCAAAGGTGGAAAAAAACTATGCTAGCTTACGTCAAAGTAGCAAGGCTAGTTTTTACATATGTCATATATGATATTGTTATAAACAAAGATATACAGTTGCTAGAAAGTTCCTGTGGGCCATAACTTTAGACAGACACTTTAAAAAAATGTGGGAACTTACGTAATTTTAGGAAGGCTGAATTTTATATATATTATCAATTATAATATTTTAAAATATTTTCCAATGAGCCAGACAAATCTGACGGGTCAAACATCTTCCCAGACTCTTTAAGAGTTCCGCTGTGTGAGGAAGCGTGAGAGCATTCTAGAGCATTATTCAAGCGTATAAGTACAAGTGAAATGCACTCTAACGCGTGAATATTTTATATTAATATATAAAGCTGAAGAGTTTGTTTGTTTGATTGATTGAACGCGCTAATCTCCGGAACTACTGTCTGTTGGTCTGATTTGAAAAATTCTTTCAGTGTTAGATAGCCCATTTATCGAGGAAGGCTATACACCATCACGCTAAGACCAATAGGAGCGGAGCACCAATGCAGAATGTTTCAAAATCGGGGGGTTTTGCAAACAATTTCCACGCGGACGACGTCACGGGCACAGCTAGTATATAATATATATAAAATTTTAATATAAATAATATTGAATTGACTTGAATAATGCTCTCGCGCTTCCTCGCGAAGCGGAAATCTTAACGAGTCTGGGAGGATGTTTGGCCCGTCAGATTTGTCTGGCTCACTGGAAAATATTTTAAAATATTATACTTGATAATATACTTAGTCTAGCCATAAATACTGTTACAATTAAAAAGAAACAAAATATTACATTTGAATTTGGAATCTGTCATTTTTATATGATTGTTCATTGTGTTTTCTCATTTTGGCGCCAATTGTACATTGTACAACATTTTGCGATATTAAAATGTAGTGGGGCGTTAAAGAGAACCGAATCGCTGTGATTGCATTACACAAAGTAGGTATGGAGCTAAATACAATTTTTAAAACTCTCCATAAGCTTGGTATTAGTCAAATGTTTGTGTACCGGGCTATTAATAGGTACAATGAGACCTCCTCTGTTTGTGACAGAAAAAATCTGGCCGTCCACGTGTTCGTATGAAAAAGGTAGTCAAAGCATTAAGGGAAAGAATTCGAAGAAATCCTGTCCGAAAGCAAAAGATTTTATCTCGGGAGATGAAGATATCACCTAGAACCATGTCGCGTATTTTAAAAGATGACTTAGGACTTGCAGCCTATAAGAGACGCACTGGTCATTTCTTAACTCATAATTTAAAAAAGAATAGGGTGGTAAAATCGAAACAACTACTGAAGCGGTACGCAAAGGGAGGTCACAGAAAAAAATTGTTTACGAATGAGAAAATTTTTACAATTGAGCAACATTTTAAGAAACAAAATGACCGTATTTATGTTCAAAGCTCTAAGGTAGCTTCTCAATTAGTCGACAGAGTGCAACGTGGGCATTATCCGTCTTCAGTGATGGTTTGGTGGGGTGTTAGCTATGAAGGACTGACTGAGCCATATTTTTGTGAAAAAGGTATCAAAACATCGACACAAGTGTATCAAGATACCATTCTTGAGAAGGTAGTTAAGCCCTTTAACAACACCATGTTCAATAACTAAGAACGGTCCTTACAGCAAGACTCGGCGCCGGGTCATAAAGCTCGGTCCACGCAGTGTTGGTTGAAAACGAACGTTTCGGACTTCATCAGAGCTGAAGACTGGCCATCGTTTAGTCCCAATCTTAATCCGCTGGATTATGATTTATGGTCAGTTTTAGAGAGTACGGTTTGCTCTAAACGCCATGATAATTTGGAGTCCCTAGAACAATCCATACGTTTGGCAGTGAAGAATTTTCCCATGGAAAGAGTGCGTGCTTCTATTGATAACTGGCCTCAACGTTTAAAGGACTGTATTGCAGCCAATGGAGACCACTTCGAAGAAGCTTTTTGCACTTTAAATTGTTTTATATTTATGTATTAAACTAACACACTGTAAAACTTATAAATGTTATTTGCAATAGAAAAAAAAATCTTTGTTACAATATTTATGCCAAGACTAGGTATATAAAATTCAGCCTTCCTAAAATGACGTAAGTTTCTTCATTGTTTTTAAAGTGTCTGTCAAAAGTTATGGCCCACAGGAACTGTCTGGCAACTGGCAACATATGTAATAACTAGCCTTGCTACTTTGACGTAAGTTAGCATGGTTTTTTTTTCCACCTTTAATACCTGCTACCTGAAAAACGGCCTCGCTTTCACCTTAGCGAGTATCAATTCCTTTCTAAGTTTATGTTAAACTATCGATTCTAAAAATTTCATCTTTCCTAAAGTCACGTAAGTCTGGGATGACTGGGATCTTGGACCATTATACTATTTTAGTTTACATAATTATTGCTTGTTCATGTACAACTCTCTGGTGTGGAAGCGTATCACACGCCGCACCATTGTTTCTTACGTGAAGACTTGTATTTGATATTTGGTGGCCATATACTCGTACGTCAATGTTAATATAGATTAGCAGAAGGGACAATTAAAGTAGGAAGGACTACCAGCCCTGTTGAACGGTAAGACTTATTTTGAGTACAGCAATTTGTGTAAAATGGCTAGTGTATCAGAGCCGAAAAAATCATCTACGGCGTGAGGAGGGTAAGTAAAGATTTTTTATACATAGGGAGGTAATCTCTGACAAGTCGTTTTAAAAGAGGTTTCTTTCAGATTAGACCCTGAGCCCCATTGTATTGGTCTCCGCTTGATCAAGCACCGCTGCGCAGGTGGTTTATAAATGAGTTTTCCCTACTGTAAGAAAATTGATTTCCATTCAGTAGCAGAACATCGTCAGATTTTTCTACAATAGAGCGACTTCGTGTTAAAACTGTCAACATTTTTCTGCTGTTGATTACTTATTTATTAGAGAAAAAGGACCGCGAAGCGTTTGTTAAGATTATTTGTTAGTTTTAATATTATTTTTAAGTACTTACATAATATTATTTTAGAATGTAGAGATAAGATGTCTAATAGAAATCAGAGCTAAGATTTTTCTTAATTTAATTCCATATTAATAGATAAACGTAAAAGTAATTTTGTTTAGATATTAGTAATTTCCTTCAGTCTTGGGAATGAATCAATTATCATGAAATCTGGTAAATATGCGCTTTCGCGCCATTTCGATCAAAGGATTACAAATTTATAAGATACTTGTTCTAAAAAGAAATTAGAAAAGTTTCTCTTGGTTTGGGAATCAAAGTTCACGGGAGTGAAGCCGCGAAAATCTTTAATTATATATATACTATTTATAATAAATGAAAATCGTACAATATTAAAGAAAATTTAAAGCCTATTTTACTAAATAGAAGACGATTCTAAAAATTAAACTAATATAAGTTATCGTTTAATTATTTTCGATATCATCCAATAGCTAATAATTAATTAATATCCAACCAAACACCGTCGCTATTTATGTACACATTTTCCCGTGAAAAGTATTTTTTATTAAAGTTTACAGTGTAGACAGTTGATATTGAATTACCTTCCAGTATAATCTTAGCACGGTGGTCTCGTTTTAATTAAAAAAGTTTCATTTGATTGCTATATTACTTGATAATAAAATTACATGTTATTAATTTTCGATAATATTTTAAACTAGTAAAGTGTGAAAGGTGCTAGGTAACCTTTTTCAAGGTTCTTTCGGCTTATAATATATGTGTATTCTATTTATTCAGACTGTGTTGTTTGAATGCAGTACTGTGTAGTTGAGAATTCCAAAGGATATTTGTCTTGGAGTTTAATATCCTTCGTAGTAAAAATACTCGTAAACAAAATACTGTCGTGTTGTAAATTCCTAAATCACGGCATCGAAATTGGAATAGAAACCATGCTGTCTGCCGAGGTATGCACGTTCAATACGGTATGGTATTCGAAAACTTTTCCAGTGTCTATCGTGCCAGGATACCCCTTTACCCAATTTATGACATCGCCGTGTGCATTTGAATAAGTTTACCATAAAAATAGGCGTTCTGTGGCCAGAAACTTTGGCAATAAAATGCAAATGGTGACGTCGGTGGTGCTTCTAGATTACGGTGATATTCTCGGTGAGTTTGTCGACCTATCCTAGGGAAATACGTATTTGATTGATCAAACCATAGCTCGGTTGAATCAAAATAGTTTTAATACAATTTTAGTTTATTTAAATATTAATCATTAGGTTTTTTTATTATAACAAATATTAAGGGAGTCATAACAAGTGCACAAGCAGGTATGATGATGAGGTTTCAAAAATTTTACGGACAAACTATGCTTGCGATTTCATTTGCGCGGATTTTATATTTTCATATCTTCTGAAGTCTGTAATATAATGAAATGGAATATACACAAAATATATACAAAAAAACCTTTTTTAATCCTTACCGTTTTTATTAAATCAGTTAGGAGCCTATTTGAGAGAAACTTTTAGACAGACGGACGGAAAAATGTTCTAAAAAGACTTATTGATAATAGTTAGACGCCCTGCAAATGCTAGTACGAGTAGTATTTACTTAAATTTTGGAATTTATTTCGAAATCACAAACTGAAATTTCAATATTATTTACTGGCTTAATAGTGTAATAAATTAAGAAATGCAGGTGAGATTATGTCCCTTTATATTAGCTTCTTTATCGCCTTATGGCGCATCATGTCTAGATATCCAATAACCATAATCGAATATGGATGACAAACCGAGAAGATTGCTGTCCATAGATTGTCATATATTGCGCCTTACAAGATGCTTTCGTTTTATGATTTTTCAAGTTAGCCTTTTACCACTGCAGACGGTTTAAATTGCCAAGATTTTTCAAGTTAACGAAAGAGGTTTTCTTTTCTTCAGATAAAATTATGATACAATGTAACTTATTCTTCAGATAAAGCAATATTATTAACATTAATTTCGAAATTCTCATAACTGTTCTTCGTCGTGTATATAATAAAGGTATCAACTTTCATTTTGTATTAAATTACTTCGAATAGCAAAATACCTCTGATTATGTCTGTGATTAATTACGATATACGGACCAAAAAATATATAAATACAACAATAAAACGTTTAAAAAGCCTTTAGGTATAAAGGCTTATAAAACTTTGGTATGAGCTTATTAATGCCTGGTATATTTCGTAAAAGTGTTCCTGGAATAATGATTATATTTCCATTTTCGTAAGCGGCTTAGTTCAGAAGAAAGAACGTTGTAGTAGTATCCCACTTCGATAAAGCTACTGCAATTGAAGTAACAAAATATTCAAGTTTACAAAATAATAATCTGACATAAATATGCCCGTTTTGTACCTTAAATATTATTAAAAGGTAAAATAAAATAAGTCTGTGTTGTGTTGTCTATAGAATATTATTAAATTATTCCTGGTATTGTATAGCTTACGTTTAAGATAGAATGTCTGTACTAATATAATGTATTAATTAAAAAAAGGGAGCATTTATTACATTTAAATGTATATTATTCATTGGGTTAGCGGACGACTAGACACTTCGTTAATATTTTGGCAAAAAACGGAACTGGGGTTTACCTACGTAAAGACTAAATACAGTGCAAAGGAAGTCTCTGACTAGTGTACTATTACATTGGCTAGCTTATTTATATAAACGATGAAAATATAATTTGTTTCAAAATATAAAAGGTAATTAACATTCTTCATCTACATGCCCGGATTTAGGAGGTGTAAAGCTTTATCGAGTTCACTGAACTTCAAGCTTATTTAGCAGTGAATGACGATAGGCGAACAATAAATATTTATATCATGCCTATCTATCAATCCCATTCATATTCAATTTACTAATGAGATTGACAGACAATTATTAAATAGCTGGCTATGATTCAGTTAATTATAATTCAGTGATACTTTGCATTATAATTGAAGAGTGATGATCATTGAATGGAATTATAACAATCAAATCAAAGTTCCGAAGTAGGTTCGATTATATATCAATTAGAGATTTTATGATTCATCATGTTTGTCTGTGTTTCAGAATAAAAGTATTCTACAGTCATCTTTGTTATTTAAGTATATAACAAATTTCAAGGCATAGTGAGGTTGACTGGCAAAGGCTTAGCCCGCTCAACGACATAGCTAATAATAGAACATCTTAATATATTTGCTATTTAATATTTATTTTACGACAAACATCATATACATAATAACGTCGATTGTAGGTACAATTTTAAATCTTGTAGAATAGTTTTATCATTTTAGAAAATCCTAACCAATTCACTGCATTAATGTAACAAAAACAATCTGTTACCTATCGTCCTCGAGCCAGCATGGCGTATTTTGGCTGATCAAATGGCGAAAATGATAGATGATTTACGCCGCCTGATACATCTCTGACGTGAAGAGACGGCGGTATTGTTTGATGTAGGGTAGGGCCGCACACAATTAATATATTATAAAAATGTTACGCTTTAGAAAACTTGTGGTGTGTTAGTGACACGTCATGATGGCTCACTAGTTATGACAACTCTCTCTCTCTTTTTTTTCACCATATCCCAATTATTTGGGGTCGGCTCAATGTCTTTTTTTTCACACTCTTATATTCTGACATATATGTCACACCACAAATCATCACATCATCCTTCACACAATCCATCCATCTCTTTTTTGGTCTACCTTTACATTTATACCCATCCATCTTGTAGTTTAACATTCTTTTTGTCACGTGACTTTCGACTTTCTCATGATATGCCCATATCACCACAATCTTCTTCCTCTCAATTTTTCAGTCACGGGTGGAACTTTCAAAGATCCCCTTATGTACACATTTCTCACCTTACCATTCTTGTAACACCACACATCCATATCAACATTTTCATCTCAGCTTAGTGGAGACGATTGAGGTTTATCACTTTAGTGGCCTAACATTCAGACCCGTATACCATGACTGATCGTATGACAGATTTATATATTTGACCTTTTAGTTTCAGTGGCATTAGTTAGTCACACGTCACACCGGTTACCTGTGCCCACTTTAGCCACGCTACATTTATTTTTCTCCTTACATCCTTCTCTATATCACAATTAATCGGCAGTAGTGAACCAAGGTATCTGAATTGGGGGTTACATGGTAGTGTGGCTGATTGTTGTAGTTTAAGAGGCACAGCACCAGAGGTCTACTGATTTTTAATCCACCGCCCTCTAGCGCTTGTCGCCACCTGTCTAGTTTGTTTTGAAGTTATCTGCGAAGACCATGCACAGTTATGACAACTGTGGATTAGAATATTGGCCATACTTATAGTATATGTTGCTTGGGCAGTTTTACTGATATAATATGCGTCTATTTTAATATTTGGGTTACAGATTCCTATCAAGTGCTACACAGGTAAAAAAGAAAATATCGGGAGGAAATCCCCGCATCGAGAATATTGATTAATATAACTTTCATTCTAGTTTGTCTTTTTTGTTTTCCGACTCCTCCTCTATCATAGGCTAAGATTGAAGATTTCCTTTTCTTTTGCGTTTCTTACATTTTATTTTAATTTTCTGTTTTCATAAATACTTAAATCCAATACAATGACATGTTTTTTATGTTACTAATACATTTTTATGTCCTTATGTATATTTTACATCCTATTTATTGTATTTTCTAGTCTGCTGTTAAACTATCGTGGCTTATATACCGTTTAGTCACCTAAAGTGGGGAGATCCGAGACCAGCAGTGGCTTATTGATGAGCTACCGCAATAAATTTAGATTAAGAAGTGGGACAGAAAATAATAAGATGAATTATAATTATCTAAGTATAAGTTGATATCTCGATATATGTGTTGGTATATATCTTTTTAACCTCTAGAATGTTCAGAATATAAGGCGACTCAAGAAGAAAAAAGCGCCGAGTGTCCTAAGTACCCTTCACATAGAGACTTTCATCCTTCTTAACTGATTAAATAAAACGGGTCAAATAAGATTTAAAAAAAATTAAAACCTTTACTCGGGACGTTAGAGACCTATTTAATGGAGGTCGAATATTTCAAAGTATACATTTATTTTAAGCTTATTTCCTATCATGATTGGATAAATTGTAAAAAATATTTTTAAGTTCTACGCGTAAGTATAATAAATAACTTTATTTAATATTATGTCAAATATGTATGTATGTCAAACTTTAAAATTATGGTCCTATAAAATTGTCTTTTTTAATATGTCAACATATTTACGCTAGCCACGGGATTTATAGGAAGTAGTTCCACTAAACTGAAATGAATATTTTGAATTCAAATATTCAAAAATCCCGCCAGTATGTATGTAGTTCACGCAGTCTCGTCCCTCATAACAGTCAAACACCACTGAACGCAGGCGTAGCGGCTACGCCGACTAGCGGACTCTGGTATAGCATGTTGTAGATCGTGATATTTCCTTGCGAGATGGAATTGCTTTACATGCCACATATCCGTTTATTGAGAAATATTAAGTGAAGTAGTATGGACTCGCGGCGCCTGTGTTTGCTTGCGGCAGCGGCGATATTTATTCTAAGGGCCATTTAAATGGAGAGAGTTTCTCGCTTGAAAGGTACGATTGTCGAAAGCAAGAAAAAAATATAATCATGTGAACTAAACATACTATATCGTACGTGGAACGGGGATAATCGCCTGGTCATTGAATATTGACGTGTCTGTTTAAACGACATTTGAAAGCAAGAATCGTATTTCGAGTTCAGCTAGTCACCAGTCACCCGTCGCAAGCATAAGTGTAGTACCCGAGGCTGTTTTAATTATCTCTGCTCTTCTAAGACAAGAATGAATTAAACGAAAGTGAAACAAAAGATCGTAGGTTAAAAAGTGGATAGAAAGAAAAACACTTTAGGAACCTCAAATATTGTTTATGTTGTGTTTTGAATTGCAAGTAGAAGATGAAGAGACATTTAAAAATATGTTTCGTGTTACTAAATCACAGTTTTCATATTTACTATAAAAAGTACACCGAGCTCGAATGACAACTCGCATACAAATCGGTTCAAACTGATTTGTACGATACTCACATGAACTTGAAAAAATGTTATGCGACATCTATTTCAGACAAGTCGTGTAATCGTAGGTAAATATCTGAAAGCGATTTGTGTCGTATTATAAACAAACTCTTGGTGATAATTACCTTACGATTATCGTATGACTTACTCGTAGGCGAGTTTTTGTTTCTTGGATCAATGTAAATATGCCTATGCGAGTCTTGTCTGAAGAGTAATTTTATACGTATATACGCCTACGATAATAGTATACGACTTCTCGCCCCAAAACGTGCGATAAACTCTTTCCATATAATTAGCCCTTAAGTCGGGGTATGGGGCAATAGCTTAGGAAGCGTCGTGACCTTGACAGTATGCATATGTCTATTAGTCAAATAGTATGATAATAATTAATTTTAGCAATCCTGAAAAATATCCTAAAAAAAATCCTGAAACCTTTTCTCGCGGAATATGGAATCCATTAAGTTCTATTTACATTCATTAGCTCTTCTACGGTGTGATGTCTAATAAGAATGAATTGAACATGATTTTTATATGAAAACGAAACAGTGAATCAAAAAACCTCATGGGACTCCTCTAAAAGGATTCTCGTGTTTAGAATTAATCCTGTAATTTTCATTCTGTTTTTAAGTTGCTATTTAAGCAGTTATCAAATTCATATTAATTTATTTCTTTAAAACATGCTACTGAAATATGAGATGATATAAAGATACAAGGCTGACATATTTTTGCCCATGAGGTGTGAAAATTTTTCTTAAGATAAAAAAAAGTTACTAGTTACAGAAACAACCCAAATTAAAATACATTTAAGTCAATTAGAAAATTATGTCCTGTTTTTATCCGTGCAGGAACGGAGAAAGAATACAATTTCCTGCGGCCGGGCGGTCTGTCGTAAGAGGCGACAAAATAACCCACAGCCAGGGTATTTGCCCGACTGGATGGCTACCACCCCTGGTCTAAAGATGTCGCCATAACAATCTTGAGTTGTGTTCCGGCATTAGTGACCAGGTTCCAGTCTCCCTTCAGAGAGCAGCAGTGCATTTGTAGTACCTTTGGTGTCGCAAATGTCCATAGGCGATGGTAACCGCTTTCCATCAAGTGGGCCGTCTGCCTGTCTGCTGAACTTCTGCGATAAAAAAAATGCAAGAACGTTATACCTAACGTTCTTACACATCGAAAGTTTTTTTTATATCAGTAGTACTGATATAAAAAAGTGCCTAAGATATGTTTGCTCCTCGAATAGGATTCGAACCCACGTCATTGAAATGAGACGCACGTGTCAAATAGCCTTTAAGTTACTACGAGTCGAAAATGTTATAGTTGTTGTTTTATTAATTATTTTAAGATTTAAAGACGACCTGACGCGTTGTAGGGTAGCAAAGGACGTGGCTGCCTAATGCGTCATTTCTGTTCTGTTTAAAAGTAAATTTAAATGTACATTGCTGTATAATGTTGCACTAGAACACATAAAACACACAACATACAAAATAAATACCACTTAAATTATTATATTTCAGAAATCAAGGATTATCTTCAACTATGCCTTCTAGGATCAATGAAAGTCGTGGTAGTGTAATGGCTAGCGTATGCGTCCCATATTCAAAGGGTGCGCCTTCGAGTCCAGGCCGGAACACATGTACCACTTAGGCAGTTTTCTGACCTAATGTGCATATTGTTACAATTACCACGTGCTAACAACGGTGAAGCAAAATATCAATGTATCAAACCTGCCAAGCCGCCTTGGACAAGCGTGGTGGGTTTACTGTCCGTTCCCCCAATGGGAGGCCCGAGCCCAGCAGTGGGTCGTTTATGGGCTGTTATTATATTATATGCATTCTAGCAAAACATTTTTACTTGATTTTATCCTAATCCTTCGTTTACATTATGCGCACTTCCATGACAGTGAGCATGAAAGAGGTGAGGGAAATGAGCAGAGTGAGTACCAAATGTGTAACTAAGTTGCGTTTATATACACGCGCTGCCAAATTCCCTCACCAATTTCCTGCTAGATGCCATGGAAATGGACATATAAACGAGGCATAACATTAGCAAAATAAGTGAACCATATAGGTATAAAGCACAGTATTATAGAAAGCCCTTTTTGATTGCTAATATTCAATAGACTTTGATTAAAATTGTCGAAAATACTTTACCAAATTATGTACGTACTTATGATACACAATTTATAATAAAGTTGATAATAATTGTACATTGAGCTTTTTGAAGAATTACAGCTGGTTGTATCCTTCTGATCAATAAGTCCCCCGTAGAGCTACAGGAATATTTCGGCAATGTACCTACGTTTCGTCTCTGCGGGAAAGGTAATTAACTGAAAGGGAACTTCAAAAGACCCTTCTGAGGGCACTATAGCGAATATCAAAAAGGAAAATAGGTAAGTTTCTTTCATTAATTAACTATTATTAAAGTATTTTTTTTTATAAGTTAAATATAATTATATAATGTAAATTACAATATTTAAATTATAATACACATTGCGTAATATTAAAAGTCTATAAAATCGGCCACGTACGTGCCATTTAGGGATTGCAATCCGGTCTCATTTTCAATCCGGCCAGATCCGGACCGGATTTACGTCAATCCGGTCGGGTCCGGCCGGATCCGGCCGGGTCCGGCTGGATCCGGCCAGATTGATTTGACCTGGATAATTTAACTTTCCTTTTTAGTTCCAACGTGGATGTTAATGAAGTGTAAAAATAAAATGATACATATACGAAATCAACTTTATTATGGCTAATTATAAAAAGAAAAAACAATGACATTCTTAGTGTCAGAACAAATAAAATCACAAATTATCATAAAAAGTCAAATTAAATAAAATCTCAAAAGAAAAACGGTGTCTTTATTTTTAATGTGATGCAACTTGTGGTTCAGTGTTCTTAGATTTTAAATATAAATTAAAAATCAATATTATAAAATTAAACATAACATAATAATTAATCTTAACTGCGATCACAATAATATCAATAATTAGCTACCTATTTTAGAATGCTACTCGGTTTTATTCTTATATATGACAGACTACCGAATCTATCAAATGAATAGCACAATAATTATTATTTATAATCTTTATGTTTAAACAAATTGTATTGATTGTCTCCTCTGTCAATCGACTTATAATAGAGCTATAAATATATCCTGTAGCCGAGAAGGCTCTCTCAGCTTTCACAATTATTGCCTTAATTGTCAGCAAATAATCATGAATAAAAGACAAGTATTCTCCTCGAACTCCTTCACTTTCAAATGCCATCACTTCCTTTTTTAGTATTTTATCAAAAAACTTCTTTTTGCAGTCTGTATTGTACATATAAGATGATACTTCTTGCTGGATTTGTAATTGTAATTCTGCCTATAATGTCTTGACATTATAGGCAAGACTTGTCTTTTTTCAGTGATTGTGAATCTAATTTCTTCTTTACTATTTCTTCCACGAGTTCCACATTATCTAACGATAATAGCTATTATCATGGTTAATTCTTTCCAAGATTTTTTCATTTCTAGTCGCATGTTTTTTATTCTTTGGCGTAGTAAATGCATTATCAGCGTCAAACGACTCGCACGCACAAACACCACGAGTTTAAAGTACCTATTCGGGCAACGAGCGATTATTTTACCAAACAAATCGCGCATTACGGATTGTCATCGGATCCGGTCACCGGATCCGGTAAGTGCATATTGATGCCGTATCCGGTTTTCCGGATTGCAATCCCTAGTGCCAGTCTATGCATACTGAAGGAAACTCTAAACAACCTTTTAATCAAAAATTTTTCATTGGGGTGATATAAAAAAAAAGAACAAACAATTTAAAAAATTTCCCATGTATCAGAAACATTTTTTAAAATTCTAACACCTTCATATTACAGAACTTTTCACTCTATGGCTTAAAGTCATTATCCCTATTATTAATATTATAAATGTGAAAGTAACTCTGTCTGTTCCGTTTTCACGGAAAAACTACTGGACTGATTTGGCTGAAACTCAGTATATATATATTTTCGATGCCGAGGATAAACATAGGATACTTTTTATCCCGAAAAATGGGATAGTGTCCGGGATAAAAACATATTTGTCGCTTTGCTTGTAATGCTTTTACGATAAAACTACTGGACTGATTTCGCTGAAATTTGGTATATAAGTAATTTTAAAATCTAGGGATTCTTTTTATTCCGGATAATGGGATAGATTTATGTAAGAGTTATCCCAGAAAGTAGGATAGGTTTTTTTGTGATTTTCCATTTTGCTTAATATGGTCATTATGTTGTCACTGGCGATTTTGGTCATTTTGGTATTGTGGTCATTTTGGGCACTTTGGCACTTTTGACATTTATGGCATTTTGGTATTTTTGGCATTATTGGCACTTTTTCATTTTTGACATTTTTGGTATTTTTGTAATTTTTGGCATTTGGTACTTTTAGCACTTTTGTCATTTTTGGCAATTTGGTCATTTTGGTACTTTTGGCATTTTGGTCATTTTTTGGAACTTTTATTTTAGGCATTATAGTAATTTTTGGAACTTGGCACTTTTGTCAATTTTGGATTATTGGCAGTTGGCACTTTTTATTTTTGGCTATTTGGTTATTTTTGGTATTATTATCATTTTTGGCACTTGGCACTTTTGTCACTTTTGGTATTTTGGTCATTTTTGGTACTTTTAATTTTAGGCATTATGGTCACTTTTGGCACTTGGCACTTTTGTCATTTTGGCAATATTGGCATTTTGGTCTTTTTTGGCTTTTTTATCATTTATGTAGTTTGCAGATACGCACGGGGGATAAATAAATAAAACTAGAACGGGTTGAAATAGGGGATGAAAGTTTGTATGGGAGACCAATAATTTCTTAAGTTCAGAAGATATAATAATTCACCATCTATAAAAATGCGATTATAACTCAATCTGTCTATCTGTTAAGCTTTCACAGAAAAACTACTGGAGTACTGGATCGGTTTTGGTGTAATTTTGTACATATTTTATGTAATTTTAATATCGAAAATGGACGTAGATAATTTTCATCCCGGGAGATGGATAGTTTGTGATATAAAATGAAGTGTATCTTCAAGAGGCAAATACTACTAACATAAAATTTAACATAATGTAACCTGTAGATAATACGCCTGCTGTTTAAACAAGATGCACGGACTGGAGTTTGATCCGCGGCGCAGCCGCGGTGTAAACTCTAGTAATCTATAGTTTCAAAGCAAATATTTTTGGACGTTTGTGAAATCTAAAAAAGCTTCACCAGACTTGCCTGAAAAAATGTTTTTAGATACTCAGTCTTCTTCAAGTGGCAAAGAAATATGCACTCTATTTAATAGCTTCTTTCAGTCTGCTTCTGAAAGCCTCTCACGATGAAAGTCTTAGTCATAGTGGAGTTTCTCTTAACCTATCCGTTGTTAACTTCACCGTAGAAAAAATTTCGAAATATCTGAAGGCCTTGGATCCTGATAAGGGTAGTGGACCTGATGGTATCCCTCCATTTTTTTTTATGAATCCTATTATAAAAATCTTGCTATCTCAGTCCATCATTTATTTACATTATCTTTAAAAGTGGGTAAAATGCCGCAAGTGTGGAAGCAATCTTATGTGACTCTTGTCTTTAAGTCCGGAGATAAACATAACATTCAAAATTACCGACCTATATCCAAATTAAATAGTTTAGCCAAGTTATTTGAGAAAGTAATTTATGACGCCATATATCCTATTATTAGACTTATAATAATTGAACAGCAACACGGATTTGTTAACAAACGATCGACCGAATCTAATCTTTGTGAGTTCTTACATCGAGTTGCACGAGCAATGGATAGTGGCGGTCAGATGGATGTTGTTTACACTGATTACTCTAAGGCGTTTGATAAAATTCCTCATTCTCTTCTAGTACAAAAACTAGGTTTGATTGGGATTCATGGTGATCTACTAAGGTGTATTGAATCATATTTGAGAGAACGAAGTCAAGCAGTGACCATTAGAGGTCACTGTTCCTCATTTACCTCAGTGTCCTCTGGAGTGCCACAAGGCTCTCATCTCGGACCTTTGTTATTTAATATTTTTATTAATGACATATTAAGCAGTTTCAACAATTCTCATATTTTACTTTATGCAGATGATATGAAATTTTTTAGAATAATTCAATCAAATAATGATTGTATTCTTCTCCAAAATGATTTGGATTGTCTTTATAACTATTGTAGCAAGAATGGATTAAAACTTAATATTAATAAATGTAATATCGTGTCATTCATAAGAAAGACTAGGCCACAAGCATTTGTTTATAGTTTGGATAATATTCCCCTCAAACGAGTGACCGAAGTGAGAGATTTGGGTGTGTATTTAGACTGTAAACTTACATTTTCGTCCCACATTGATCACATAACGACCAAGGCGTATCAAATGCTTGGGTTTATCCTAAGGGTTGGAAGAGACTTTAGGTTAGTTTCTACTTTAATTTTACTTTATAATTCATATGTTAGATCTTTATTGGAATACGCGTCCACAATTTGGAATCCACAGTATGACATTTATATTAAAAGTATCGAGTCTATACAAAATAAGTTTTTAAAACACTTAAATTACAAATGCACACGTTTAAAGCAACCACCACCTGACATTACTCCACTATCAATTCGTCGAACTGAAAGAGACTAAGTTTATCTCTACAAAATTATAAATAATTGCGTTGATTCCCCTTTTCTCATCAATAATTTACTCCTAAAGTGTCGTTTGAGCTCACGTGATAAATCCCTATTTTCAGTACCACTTATAAAAACTAACTATACAAAAAACACGTTTTTATACCGTAGTTGTCAGCAATATAATGCACTATTTACTAGTATTGATCCTTTCATAGGTAACTTATATCAATTTAAAACCCAAATTAGAAAATGTTGTAATTTAGAATGATCCAATTACTTAGAATTTTTTGAATAATGACAAACTTATTTTTTTTTATATCTCTATTTTATTAGTAATTATTGTGACTTTTTTTCGGTTTTGTAATTTCTAATGTAAATTAAATAGACATTTTATGTAATTTTCGTATAATTGTATTTTTTTTTGTTATTAACTATTTGAGCCAATTTTTTTATTTTTATAAAAATTATTTTTTAGTGGAAACTTGATTGATATGTGTATTAATTTTGTGTTTTATATATTTGAATATTAATTATTGTATGTTTCCCAAACAAATTAAATAAATAAATATAGTTTAGATGATGAATTGAAAGAAATATCTCATTATTTATTTGAATTAAATAAAAAGATTGAATAATGGACAAGAAAAAGATTGACTAATAACATAATTTTAGGACCCGTTTTAGTGCATCCTGTCGGTTCCAATTGGGAATGTAAACCATCCGACGATCCACCCAATTACACACAAAAAATGTCATCAAAATATGTAAAGTCGTTTTCAAGTTATGCACGTACATACATTTCTACGATTCATTTATATATATATATATATATATATATATATATATATATATATATATATATATATATATATATTAGATTTATAATGATTAAAGGTTCACATACTATTAATCAAAGAAATTCACGTATACTATAGTGACTCATCACGATATCTCAGGAACTATAATAAAAATATTCCACGTATGGGGGTTATAATAAGTTGCGTGGTACGTCGATGAGAGTTACCCGCTGGATGCGGCGAGAGTTCTTGGCTCAATCGCCGTGAGGGCAGTACAAAATAAGACAAGTTATTGCAATCTTGTAGTATGTTGCTTTCTTAATTGTTCCTAATTTGACTTATTAACTGACTATATATACAGAAATCTTATTATTTACCTGATATGCACATAAGTATTCTAACCATCATTAAATATCATATTTACACGTTTATGACATTGTACATTTTTGATGAGACAGGTAAACTGCCCGATCTCATCGACAGCTCTATCACCGATGTCTACTATCTGTATTTACATAGCACCACGTTCATGTATTGACCATGGTCTTTAACTGTGCTAAACTATACATCAACAAATTAGTGGATGAAACGTGACGCAAGCCATCTTTATTCCTACTAATTTGATATTATAATTCCAAGTTCTCATATCGCAGTGCGGCGCGATCGACGTTCTATTCCAAAATCGGTTTCTTTTAGACTTATTTTAATTTTTTTTTCTCTAAATTAGACATATTTATTAAAAGACAGCTAGTACATAATTTACAATTATAAAATTAGATATAATCGAATACAGTAAAAGAAAACTTATTTGTATCGTATTCTACCCATAGTCCCTCAAGACTATAAGTAGAATACTGAGCCCAGATCACCGCCTTCTATGGGTAAGGTGCCCAGAAGGCTGGCTACGTTTCCTCGCTGGATCGCCATACTAATCCGTTGCCCGAGGTAAGAACCAGCCCTCTGATCACCTGAAGAGTCAATGAGTCGTTTTGATACAGGCTAATAGCCTCAGGACCCCACGGTCAAAGCGTCTCGACAGCAAACGGCACAAATATATAACTCTCACTGAGGGTTCCATATTTGCGCCGCTTGAGTGATTGAGCTGTTTTTGCCGCCGAACCGGCTGATCTAGACGTGTTGGTAAATGGGATGCGGCCAATGTGTCTACGCAAGTCGCATCCCACACCAAAGGCTTGCCACGCCGTCAAGGAATTAGAGTCATTCCGTCAGGACGCCTACCATCGTCACGTGCAATACCGTTCGGCTCCAATAAAGCCGGCACGTTAGCGGTGGCAAGCGCCCTCCGTAAGACATCATTCAACGTAGCGTGGCGTGACCATCTGTCAGCACTGCGGTGGCAAGAAAGACCGTGGTATCCCGGGTTGATTACCTCTGTTCCACAGACGCATGTGGTGCACATATGCGAGAACCCAAGCGCAGATTTATAGCCAAAGAATTTTTTAATTGAAAATTAATATTTAAAACAATACGGCTTCAGTTTCAGAGTCTGCTGTCTACCTATTTTGTTTTTCTGAGCGTATGTATATAAATTAGGATGATTTTCTAATGAAATATTGTAAACAGGACTGCTTTCCTATTATATAAACTAAACTAGTTAAAAGTAGTAGCAATCTGGTTAACTGTTGATCTAATGTGAATAATAGCAAATTGTGGGTGTTCAAATGAAAATAATTCCATGACCAATCAATTGAACTAAATAACGGCGAGTCAGTAAGCTCGATTAAGGCCATAATTTAATTTCAAATGTTTTCTATTTAAGTACTATAATAATTATAATATATACATAACATATATTAAGTTATATTAACATTAAATGAGTTAGTTAAACGTTAATCTTAATCTTTTTGAATATGTAGGAACAATTGATCTAATTATATCTTATATGCCTACTATGTGTGTAGGGCGGTCAAATTTGCATTTACAATGAATTCGGACCGGTAGATATACAAATCTAAACATTGCATTTTGGGAAAATGCAAATTTTGGATTTGTATATGTTTGTTTGTTTGCCTATCAGCATACTGTACTGAAAGAATTTGAAAGAAACTAGACACAAATCTAACTTATATTCCATGTCAATAACAGGATACTTTTTTTTTCGATAAATGACATCGTTTCCACGGAATAGACAATTAAGCCAAATACTTTGGGTTGCAGTCGCGTTTCTTCTTTGCGTTGTCGTCGCAATTCAATAACAAACACGTTGTCACGGCAGCCTGTCATTCATAGCATTCCGATACTTAAATCAGGATAGTCTCGACGCTTTGGTGAGAAATCAAATGGTTGACGTTCTGATGTGCAGCTTTATTTAAAAAAAAATACGTGTACGTATAACTGTGATTCTAAAGAAACAATAATTGTAAGATATTGTTTTAAGCAAGATTTCTGCATTTGTGTGGAAAAAGTAAACAGATTAATGAAATATCAGTGTTTTGTCGCAAGAACTGCGTTATTTGACGTTTCCGTGGGATTACATTATCGAATGAAAAAAAGAAACCAAATAGGTAACGTTTTTCGTTGCGCACTACAGTATTACCTATGTTCGTGACAATCATCCCTACATGATTTAAATTCGACGTGTATGAAATTAATTTTTTTAATGAGGAGCAGAAAATCTCAGAGTTCCTTCCATCAGCTCGTGCCACGTCTACGGGAAAGCGGAAACAATACCAACTCCGCGCTATTAGTTATCTACGACCATGGACGTCTGCTGCCACATGCTGATGCAAGAGAACCTGGGATCAATTTCCTGAAGTGTTATGTATGTGTTAGTTCTGTCTGAAGTCGTAAGCTAGCAACTAGATATTAATTAACGATCCGTTGCGGAATACAGTTGTATTTTCTACCATGCCAAGAGCGCAGGAGTACAAACAAATGAAAATTAGAATTAATTAAATTATTGAATCACATCACACTATTTCCTCAAAAGAAATACATTATCAGCTGTAATGAACTGAGGAAGAGTTAACAGGGAACATTCGAAATATGATTTGCTCAGAGCAGAAATCATTCCGCTCTGGTTTATGTTACGGCGTGTTTTTGCAAACTGAACAAGCCAGCTAAATGGGCTGCAATCAGCTTAAAACGGATTTAACGGATTGCTCCATTAAGTTCGTAGAGTCCAGTGACACCTACCCTATTAAATTACCGTGTGCAATTCGACAGTAATTGTTTTTTTTCATCCTCACGCGAACGCATTCTGGGGCCGGTATAAAATTCAATTAAAATGCAACCACCCTTATGAGACCGAGCGCACTGCATAGAATTTCTAATAAAAGAAATTTACAGATTCATTGAACACCAATACGGATAGAATTAAAAAAAAATGAAAATATTAATTTTACTAACGAAATGGGACGTACTTATGCAAACCAACTAACTAATACAAATATCTTATTAAATGACTATTCCTCCAATTTTGAAACCAATTAAATTAAGTTGAATTTGTTTACATTAAGTTTAAAAACAAAAAGAATACAGATAAATTAGCTCCGAGACATTTTTGCGTTTGTAGTAGTGTACTGTCAGCACGTAAATAACTAAACTAATACTTTTTGTATATTTTATAGGCAGGTACTTAATTTGAAGCTAATAATAATTAACGATATTAAAATAATAAATATTAGTATTAAATACAAAATTTAATACTAAATTTCTTGGAAATTTAATTTTCAATTTTAGAAGTCCTTTAAATATATTAATACTTCTACAAATGCAAAAACGTCTCGAAGCTAATTTACCTGTACAGATAGTTATATTAAAGCAAAAGATTTTTTTATACGCGTCCCTGCATTGATTCAATAAAAGCTGAATAATCGATGATTTTTATCAGCAACCGTGACGTGATTTAGGCATTTTATCGAGGAAAAATGTGAAGTGAATACAAACAATGGTGAACTAAAACAATTGTGCTTCGGTTGTTAGGGGTTTATTTTGTTTTGTGGTGGAATTTTCAGATGGACACGGGGTAGAAGCAGAACAATAGAGGCATGTTCTGACTTCACTGTTCATCTGTTGTTTGTACACGATGTAAATGGTATTTACCGTTAGGTTCATTTTATGCCGAGTTTGGTAGATAAGTGGGAAAATCAAACTAATGCAAAATATTTCTTTCAAAAGAATTAGATTATGTTCTGCTGTATGTGCACGATATAAAACAATTAATATAAATAAATTTTGTCAAGTTGGGTAGTGGGAGAATCAAACTAATGCAAAGAATTCCTGTCAATTTATTCAGGTAGGTATTCTTTAGAATTACACGAAATAATTTGGACCCAAACCCTATCTCTCGCTTGGGATATTATAATGTTCCATATCCACTTTGACAAAAACGGATCCATTATACAATAGCTATGTCTGTAAAAGCGCGTGTCCGGCTGTCTATCTAATGTATCAGCTTTTAAATTAGAGTTTTCCCCGCGGCTAAGCCGTGGGTCAAGCCTTGTGGAGTAGTTCTATTTTATTATGCTTACATAAAAACTTATTAAGTTTTTTTTATGTATACAAACCTTCAATGAAAAATTATTTAACTGATGGTGAAAGCCGCTTAAAAATCCGTTACGTGGATTAGAAGGAGATAGCGGATATAAAGACAGATAGACGCAGAAAGCGACTTTTTTTTAGTTATAGTAAGTACCATGTAAAGATTTTGTATGCATTTCCATCAATTTGACAGATAAATATGTAATAAAACTACGTTTCAACGGTTTAAGCGCGGTAATTTATTTGATTTTTGTTATTCGGACGTTCCGTGATCACGGCCACTGAAAAGTGGCCGAAACGTCGGGATTACAAAAATCAAATCAATTACCGCGCTCAAAACCGTTCAAACGTAGTTTTATTATGTATACAAGTCGCGAAAACTTAAGAAAAATATATTCTACTATTGCTTAATTTTTGTCATCTCTAATTCATTATGCGTGGAAAATTTATAATGGGTCACTTCTTGATGAGATAGTTCTATGTACATTTTAATTACCTTTAAAAAATTATTTGATTGATTTTCGAAGTAATATTTCCCAAAGTTTTGTTAGAAAATATGAACAAAAACATATAAACGAAAAATAAAAGAAATATCGCTAATGTTTTAGGAAAAATGGACCGAAGAGAATGTAGATAGTTAATCAGATTTTTTTGTTCCGAATAAACTGTGAGCGGCGCAGATGGAATCGAGTTTGGTGGACTTATCCAACTTGTGTTTGGCAAATACCCACCTATGTGTGTAGTTCTCTTATTGTCATTCAAAAAGTTTTTGATGGTCTTCGCTAAGGTAGCCCCGAAAAAGGGCCGACCCTCTGTGTGTAATTAAGGTCCCTATGCGTCAACTTTGCTGTGATGTGGGTTCAAAAGCGATGGTTAACATAGTATATTTAAGTACATCAGGCTTAGCTTAATCGATTTTCAGGTTTAATTGAAAGTATCGATATATACTAAGTATGATGTTACAAGCACGATATAAAAAATATAAAAGAAAAAAGAGCAATAAATATTGTAAAAAGATCCTATCAATATGCATTGTCCGAAGTATTAACAGAAAAAATCTATCGACACAAGAAATACAGAGTACATACAATATTATTAAAACAACAAAGAACAGTTAATGCAAACGGCAGCAATGATTCCTGTAATAATTTAATAATAATTTAACTATCACGATTTACTTAAGCATCGAAATGTACGATCAGACCAACCGATTCATGACTCATTTTGCTAATAATTCCTTTAAAACCGTCAAAATAATAAGGTTTATAGTGTGTGTTGCACTTAGGACGTTTTAAACATTAATAAAAAGGGTCATTAGGCTCAGAGAACTACGCAATTTTAAACTTTGTGATTATTGTACTAGATATGTTTTAGATAAAACAGTAATGATTTGAAATAATTTGAATCTCGAACTGAAATCTGTCTTATAATTCTAACTCTTTTCATTATAGAAAAAGTATTATAATTTTAAAAATAAAATGTCTTTCTGAAACTAAATCAGAAGTCAAGTAAAGTAAATGAGAAAAAAAATTAGAACTCAATATCTAAGAATTAAATACTTATTTAAATTTTATAATGGCTAGTCTCGCAGAACAAAGAGCTCGGATTGTAGTGCTCAGTGAGGAAGGCTATGACATTCGAGAAATATCACGCGTGTTAAATATAAATCGGAACACAGTGAGAACATGGATCAGACGGCACGCTGAAGACGACATTCTTGAAGATAGACGAAAACATAATCATGGCGTTCGTCGAATAACAAACCAACAAAGCACAGATATGCAACACCATTATGAAGAACATCATTTTTCTCGTACCCAATATTTCGCGGCACCTTACGACGTTTGTTTACAAAGCATAAGAAGTCATTTACACCGTATTGGACTGAATTACCGACATTATGCTAAGAAAGTACACTTAACGAATGCACACAAAACTGCAAGATTAAATTTTGCACGTAATTATTTAGACTTTGAGTGGACTAATACTACTATAATAATTTTCAGATGAAAAATCATTTAGTTCTTCTCAACATGGTCGCTTAACTTTGTGGCGTTATAACAATACGCGATACTCAGAGGATCACGTAGTGCCTAATCAATTATCTGGTCGAATTTCAGCTAACATGTGATGAGTAACACGGGATGGGTACCGGAGTTATAGCTGAACTTCTCCAAATTTCTCCTCGTCAAAACGCATTAAACTATGTCGATTTGTTGGAAGAATCAATGTTACCGACAGTGCGAATAGTGTACCCACTTAAAGCAGTTCCTATATTCTCCTACGTTCAGGACAATTGTCGATTACATACCGCCAGAATCGGCTCGAATTGGTTTACCCAGCATGAAGATGAAATTACTGTCATTCCATGGCCGTCTAGGTCACCAGGCCTCAACCCAATAGAAAATTTATGGGGTTTGATGGTTCAAATGTGGGATAACAGAAACGAGAGGACTGTAATGAAATTTGGAATTACATGAGGGGAACTGACATCTGCAATCGTCTAATCGGGTCGATGCGTAATCGACGATTAGACATCATTGAAAACAATGGTGCTCATACCCGGTTTTAGGTTTAAGTAGGGTAAAGTGGGTGCCATTTCTAACTTTGAAATAAAAACAATTAATATAATTAACAAAAAAAGTTATTATTTTTAAATTCTTCCACATTAATTTTGTTAGTGTTTTATTTTCTTGTGTATTTCTGCTACCTAACATATAACGATAACCCTAATATCAAAGGTTGCTTATACAAAGGTTTGGCCTGTGTCACCTTTGGCTTGACGATTTATGGCCGGTTCCGATATATTACTATTCACTCCCCTGCTTTACCGTAGGTTGAATTTTGACATTACTTGTATAGAGATTACGTCAAATTTTAACCGTTAGTAAGGCAAATAAACGGTTTGTAAGATATAGGAACCGGCCCTTAATCCAATATAATTAATGACAGAGATAGTAATAGCACGTAATAGCATTTGTCAGATGTTACACACGAGTATAGTCGAGTGTCTCCGATCTGTTTAATACAACGTGGTCAGTAACTGTCAATGTCTAATAAAATGATAACAAGTTCGTTACCAAGGAAATGTATGTTCAAGCGAATTTCAACCTAATTATATTTCACAACTGTAGGAAAATGACCTTATGGTGGGTTATGAATCAATTAGTCTGATAGAACTTGGTCACTTTGAATCAACGGTACGGAATTAACTGTGAAGTCTTTGAGAACTTATAACTCCTTCACTAACTTCCCTTTGCCATTTCGAGGCACATTCATTTGGTAGTATTCCAGTGCACGAGTTTGTATTGACGTGATTTTATAGTAGTTGCACACAAGCTATTTCATAATTTATATCATGACCTATTCTAGAGATTTCGAAAAAATAATAATTACAATAATTTATATCTTCTGTGGTTTATTAAACGTTAAATTACAGTGCCGACTTTCAAACAAAATAGCTTCCACTAATGTATAAATAATTATGTTCATTTGTAATGTTTTATTTCTTAGTATCTAATGATTAATTATATATCGAAATACCAAAAGTACCTAATATTAGCAAAATGTATATATCTATACAATATTCTACATATTTTATTCCATAAAAACTAATAGACCTAACGTTGAATATTCAATCTCAATTTCCTTTGCTTGACCATTTCGTATATACCTAATATTCAGATTTACTAAGAAATATATTTCCACAACTTGTTACTATAAACATTCATACCCTCTTCTTTGTCCATATTTCTTGTTCTTGCCCTTTTATATATTATAGGAGATATTTTTAAATATACAGAGAAGTATTTATAAATGTTTAAAATTAAATAACTATCATTACGACTTTAAGGTTTCTTGTCCGTAAAAAAGCATTTTGATAATTAAAATGAAATAAAAACCGAAGATATGATAAATAACTTATTTATACTTGTGTTATGTGGGTAATGTACATTGAATAAGGAGCCTATCTTAGACTAGAACGAATAGGATATAATTTATAAAGAGATAATACTAAAAATAAAGTAAATTATAAATAAGTGATTACAGACTATGTAACAAATCGCTGCTAGAGGGATGTGTGTCCAGAGATTGTTTCAATTTTAAAAGTAATTTGCGAATGAACACAGCATAGGAACTTAATGATGAATGATATACTCCTAGCAACTGTAAAATGTATATCAAACTGTAAAATGTCAAGTGTACGTCGATTTGTTGGAAATTATCTCAGAATTGGAAAGGGATTTCAGAATTTCAGATAGAACGGTGCTAGTTCGCGAGAATCGTAACCTAATTTTCTGACGCGCCATTGATGCCGCCACCGCTCGTCGCCTCGGCGTTCCACCCGACAACCGATTACATTCGATAAAATAGAAAATTCGATGCTACTGCGATAACCAACAATCTGGTTGCGGAGATCATTCAATAATATATCACCTACGTGACATCTTTACAACATGTTTCAATTATGCTCACTTCCAGGGCTTTAAGCAGGCTAGTGTCAAGAAAATGGGCAGCGTGAATATGTAAACTCAATATATTTGAACCTTTAATGCTCCTAATAATAACTGATTTAATCGCACGATATAAACCAGGGATTAGAAACAGCTTATGGCTATTATTATACTCAAGTTTTATTTTCATAAATGATGTATAAAAGTGATAAAACATTAAAATTACAATAATGCATTAGAACAGCAGGATGGTTTATGTTGCGGATTTATTTAAAATATAGCGAAATAAATAAAACGAATATATAATTCGATTCTAAATCCTTATATTGACTTGCTCTAGATAAAAAAATTACACGTGACAACGAACATAAAATTACGAAAATTAAATCGTTCTAAAAAGTTGTAAAACAATTTACTTGGTAAGTCAGAAATGGCCATTGGGAGTTCAAAACAATCCCACAACTATTAAGCATGCTGTACATCTCGATAAAACTAATTTCTGTATTCTTTATTGTGATATGAAAATGCTTTGTTGCGAGATGCGAGAAATGCGAGAGACCTAATGTGTCAAAATTGCCAAGCCGCCTTGGACAAGCGTGGCGGGTATACTATTCACTCCCCTATAATACGTTTCAACATCTTCACAAACCGGAAATATCCTCGTGGTAGGATTATTCTCATTTCAATGAACTTAAAATATTGACACTACTTTCAAAATTTTCTTTTTGCTCTATTATCTATTGAATGTTTTGAAATGCATTTTACGTATGCTTTTATCTAGACGATACATTGGCTTTATGGCTCACTATATTTAAAAAAAAAATGTATAAGTTCGCGTTTCATCCAAATTGCACCTGGTATAGGAATTCAACTCCTCAGCGGTACGTATTATAAGTGGCATTATCTCGTACGTCTGCTTCTCCGGTAGTAACAATTATAAAAATTTACATTCACAATAGTTTCTTGGAAATAGTGGTCCTTGTCGTTTAAGGCGACCTCTTCAACGCCTTAAAGGAAATTATTAATTCAGTTAGCCGAAATAACTTCTTATCCGTGAAATTGTTAACTGTGTAATCTAGGCTGTGAAATATGAATATGCAACGAATGCATTCCATTTATACAAAAGCTGAAGCTTTTCCTTATATTCGCCGAGTCCCACATTTTCGCCCCGTAACGTCCACAGGGAATTACGGAGGTACACGATTTTTAACTTAACTCTGCACAGGTGATGCGGAATGCTAATGTACGCCAGTTTCGACATGTGAGGTTATAAATCTAATTTATTTGTTCCAATTGATTCATTCCATTATTTTTATACAAATGTAAAAATGGAATAGCGTTCTTATTTAGATGTTTGTTTATTAGGATTCCGTTGCCAATTTGGCAATAACGGAATCTTTATACTGTTACAACTTAGGCTCCGCCGACAAAGACAGGTACCACGTACAGATCTGTAAAAGCACATTTTATTACCTTTCGGCATTTGAACTAATTGTAATCCTATTATGATCGTCTTCTTTTGTTCACTCATTTATTGGCATACGTTTCTAGTTATTATGGAGAACAGCCTATTGTCCTATTGTACCTGTTTACAGCCGCTCAAGACCATAATTAGCCACGTGTTGCGGATTATAAATACAAGCTAATTTTAGGAAATTATGTCGACGTTACCGGGCGGGCACATTTGCATTTGTGAAGTCTACAACGATAGCCTGATTGAGAAAGGGGGGGGCAGTTGAGCTATAACTACGATCAAGGCGTGACGTGTGTATATTCGGGAATCTAATATTGACGGACTGTGCGCGTTTTATTGAATTACGACCTTCTGCATTACTTTTGGATTTGTTGTGTTCGGTTATATTTGTACCTGTGTTATACGTGTTTGTATAATTCTAATAAACTCTATAATAATTCTAACGGCATTTTAAATCGAGTCCCGCAAACTCGTAACAATATAATCGTTTTTTCTGTCCGTCAGTTTATGTACGACAACGTATTGGGTCTATGTTATTTATAAAGATTTGAAAAAAAAATGTACGGGTATAACGAGATAACGAATGTGTGAAACGTGCCAATATGTCTTGGACAAACGGCTCTTATACGATTGAGCCTATTTCTTATTGTATTTAAGTCGTAAAAATCGTTATGTTAAGAATTAATAAAGATACATAAGTTACAATTTATATGTATATATATATATATAAATTAAATATATGTTACAAGCAGGTAGTATTTATGAAAAATTACAAATAAACAGGTATCATATGGTAGTTTTTAAAAAAGTAGTATAAATAAATTAGCAATAAAAATAGGATAAGAAACATTTAAACATGTATAAAAACGTAGCCAGTAATATATAAAATCTATATAAATAAAAACAAATCGTTGAAATGTATGCGCGCATAACTTGAGAACGATTTTGATGATTTTTTGTGTGCATTTGAGTGGGTATCCGAATTATTTAGATCTACAGTTAGAACCTACAGCTGGTAGGTGGCGCTGGGATCGGGTTATAGGATCCTCCTAATCTCATGAGCCGATTTTGATGATTTTTTGTGTATTTGAGTAGGTAGGTGGGTGGGGTCCCCGGATGGTTTAGATTCAGAATCGTAACCTATAGGTGGCGCTGGGATCGGATCCTAGATTTTAATTTTTTCAGGGCAGAACAACGTTTGCCGGGACCTCTAGTATTAAATAAGAAAGCATTGTATATAGAGAGGCCAAAATCCTGTATCATAATAATATATAAGTTCAAAATAAAAGAAAAGAAATTAGGATATAGAGAACAAAAACGTATAAAAAATATAGTTAATAAAATAAAATATAAATATATAATGTACAAAATTTTCTCCGTGCAGGAACGGAAAAAGAATACTGATTCCTGCGGCTGGGCGGCGTGTCATTTGCCCGACTGGATGGCTACCAACTCTGGTCTAGAATATGCTGCCATTAAAACCTTTGAGTCGTGTTCCAGCATCAGCGGCCAGGTTCCAGTTTCTCCTTTAAGGTAGCACATTTCCAGCACCTCTGGTATTGCTAATGTCCATACGCGACGGTAACCATTTTGCATCACAGTTGGGCCGCCAGTCTTTCTGCTGTGCTTCAGCAATAAACCAAATAATAATAAAATTAAGTAAAACTATTAAAAAAAACATACAGACGAATTAAGAACCTCCTCCTTTTTGAAGTCGGTTAAAAACTTTGTAATAGACATAAGTTAAATATAGGGAAAAAGTCATAAACACAATAAGAAAATAGCACTTTGAAATATCGTGTCCGTCAGGAGAAGGAGAATATTTAAAAAAAAAACGATTGGGCGATTATTATATACCTAATATAATAGTGGCCCAATCGTTCTATGGTTCCCAACCAAGGTATACTATATATATAAGAGTTGAAAAGTGAATGTGTGTGTATCAATAAATGAAATTGAAGTGCCTGTTTGTGATTTCAAAATAAATGTCAAATTTAAGTAGGTATAAATCATAAATGACCATTTTGATCTGTTTGAAAGTTTGTCTTGTATAAGTTTGTAAACGTCGCAATGGATTTCAAAAGATAATTTAAAAATTATAATATCAATGTTATCTATACACATAGTAAAATTGTAGAGGTCAAATTTCTGTACAATGCAAAAAATGCTAAAACCGAGTCAGGGGTTGTAAGAAGTTAAATAGATATTTTCAATTTTTCTGTTTATCTGTTTGTCTGTCTGCTTGTACCGGCTAATCTCCGAAACGACTGGACCGATTTAAATGAAAATTTGTTTGGTGGAAGCTTATATCCCTGGTCAATATATGGGATACTTTTGATCCCGAAAAATTAAAGAGTTCCCGTGGGATAGATGAAAAAGCTTTCCACGCGGACGAAGTCGCGGGCAGAAGCTAGTGTCAAAATAAAAGTGTGAAAAAAATCAGGGGGATAATTCGGATCAGGAGATTCCGAAAATGCAATTTTTAGAATGTCGGTCTGTCTGGATGTTCCGGTTAATCTCTGAAACGGTAGGACCGATTTTGAAGGAACTTTCACTGGCAGATAGCTGATGTTATAAGGAGTAACTTAGGCTACTTTTTTTAGGGTTCCGCGAAAAAAATCCACGCAGACGAAGTCGCGGGCACAGCTAGTCTTAACTATTAGTATATTTTATTTCATTTCGATATCTTGCAGAGTTTAGAATATATGAATATAACTCCAAAATACCACGCGAACACATACATAGAAATACACAACAAGAAACTCCTTTTGTTCAGATAGTTTGAAAAACGTTTTACATAACAGAATGAAACGGCGGGCTTATTGCGAAAACAAGTTAAACTTTAGTTGAACTGTTGTGCAATTAACATCAGATACTGTTCCGAGTTCAGCTTCAACTATTCGATGCACTCTAAATTGTATATTGGGGCATTTTGGACCGTTTATTGCCTAAATATTGGCGGAAGTATGCCACTTAATTATTGACATTAATGAATAGTACGAGGTATTACTTAATTAAAGTTCTATTAGTAGTTCAGTCTTGTGTAGTGCGCCAAACTAACGTACCCAGACTAACTGAATAAAAAAGGGTGGTGCGCACTACTACAAAGTTTGTTTAAAAATATACATTACGCAACAATCTGTTGTTTATTACATAAAATTATAGATGGACTAGACATAGATGAATATAATTATATATTAATATCAAACACTAGCTTTCAAAGCTGATTCTGAGCTAAAAAGTATCGCCATGTTTAACTCCGCAATGGAAAGCACATACGTATACTAACTAAATATAAAAGTACTAAGTCATTTCCACTTTAATATATCGATTTGTATTCTAATACCATTAATATTAATTATACTAAACAAAAACATGTCTTAAAATATTTCTTCTCGATGATTACTTAGAAGGAAAATACATTAAAATCTGTCTGAAATAAAAGCCTCAACCTGCAAAGATTAAGTGGCTAGGGTTTATCTCAACACCAAGGATTACTTGCGGCGGCGACGCCATTATCCAATAGCTGTTGCCCTAAGTGCAACGTAGTTTGCACTGCAATCAATTTAAGCTACTACGTTGATGTTCGTGAACGTTCTGGAGAAGCGGCCGTGCCACCATAATTTGATCTAGCAATTTTAAACTTGATAATTGAGTTGGTAGAGCATAACCGCGTCCTTTGTTCAAAGTGAAGACAGCTAATTTTATGTTTTTAAATCATATTACTTTGTCATAGGCAACTTTTGTCAAGTTTCCTTTTAAAATGTTGCGAGTGTGCATGGCAGTTTCATCGTTGTTTTAAATTCATTCAAAAAGTCCATATTAATACGCCATACCGTTATATTTCAATAGTCGCAGCTTGTATAATACATACAAAATAAATAATAGTTGATAGTGAATAATTCTTATTTAGGAAATGTTTTGGAAATTAATTCACCTAAATATCGAAAAAATAAGGTCTTGTCATGTATATAAATATCAACTTAGAAAATATATAATTAATAAAAAAATAGCATAGAATATAATTGGCACAAATTAATCCGTTCATCATAAAATACTAAGACTATGAATATAAAAGCAGGTTAATTCTTATTTCACAGTCCTAGATATGAATTACTTTTCATAAAAATTCTCGTGATTTTTAAGTATCATTACTTATATAGATACTGGATGTAAACATAAGATTTTGCTCTGAAATATGACAGAATTCCTACGGGACATTCCGTGCCTAAGGTTCTTGTAGACCTGTACTCGAAGTTCCGGTCAAGAAAATTTCACGCTGCTGTACAAAGTAATCATTGAAATATAAATATTTACAACAATCTGAAGAGTAGTTGGTGACTTGATCTTTAATATTAGAGGCGAAGTGCGGTGTGACATGTTCCCTCTTGATTGCTAGCGACACGAGTTACCCACACCCAGCCAGTGTCACGCTAAGCGCTCGAACAAACGACGGGTTTGCAAGGAATGCTTTCGCGTACATATTACTGACAACGGCGTTAACAATTAAATTGCCTTTATCACTTTAGAATTCACTTTGTCAAATATGCATTGCTTACGTTGTCACTTGAATATCTTTTAAATTCTTATCATAATTATTCTTTCGGTAAACTCTGTTGTGTATTAAGACATCTCATCAGAGAGCAGGACTCGTTTATCTATGTTAGTCATCCATCGCAATAAGTACAGTGAAATGATTGTTGGAACACAAATAGAAATAAACCATTATAATTTAATTTAATGCTCATAAGTAAGCAAATCCTAGTGAACCCCCGGGCAATGAAAGCAGTGTGGCTGTGGACTAGTGGCGAGTTAAGTCACTCTTCTCTTGCTTCTTCTTTCACGTCCGTTGGCTTCCCCAGTTTACGAAGGCTAGACATCATTTCCGGCAAATCTTCTATTACAAGAGTTTGCTGGATGTGGCCGAGTTATTGTAATTCTTACACGACACGCAACTTGAAGTCTTGGATCACAAAAATTTGACCACACTGTTTATAAACGGTTCTGATGCAGTTTGTTTCTAACGTCATCGGTGTAAAAAGGTTTAAGAATATGACATTTATTACTAGTAGGTCTATTATTCTATTCCTATCTATTCTTCTATTCTATGATTTGACGGCCTCTGTGGTTGAACGGGCTAAGCCTTTGACAGTAATATTTTCAACGTTGTACTAAGTTATTATAATAAATATAATTTTGAGCGACGCAGAGACAAATCGGCTAATAGCCGGGCACATCATTATGTTTCGCCCCTCGTTGGCGGGTACAAGACAAAAGAACATTGTCACAACATTACTGTCATCAATATGATGAGGCTCATCAAGGGAGCGCGTGCCAAAAACCCTTTTGTCGAATTCATTAATTTACTTAATGAGCTAAACGCAAAATGAAGCTTTGTTTTAGCTACTAAGCTGCGGCAAGCCATTGTTACACGGGAAATTGCTCGCTACACTAAGCTAAGCTGAAAGCCCTTGTTCGTTTTTGCATGATCGTGTGAAACGTTTTACTAGTACATTATGCTCGTTTTAAGAATAATGGTTTGAAAGGAAATCTTTTAAAAGGAATATACAAAATCTTTTTAGATCTTCTATAGTAGTTTTATTTATTAGTAGTAACTAGCGGGCCCACCAGATGTAGTCTTGGGCGAATTAAAATAACTTTGTTTATGATTGTTTTGTGAACTTGTGCAAAGTTATTAGAAATGTAAAAATTATCACTATATTAACGATTATGGCCCTGGATATTCAATTTTAGGAAGATTACATTCCTTTTGAATGTAAATAAGGCAATGAAAAATATTACACAATATTAAAAGAATTCATCGAACTCGTCTACTTTATAGTTAGTTAACCGAGAGATCATCATAATTATAATTTTTGGAATTTCTCCGAATTATCCATCTTTATTTAGTTTGAAATTGATAATAATCAAATCAATGGTTTCAAACGTCGCCGCTCAACCAATGACGTTGTAGTTGCCTTGGTTAATCAATCACATGGCTGAAGTATTAGATTGTAAAGACAGGTGTTTTGTCATTTTTCTCGACTTATCAAAGGCATTCGATACCGTTTTCGTTTCTTTTGTCAAAGCTTGAAATGTTAGGTGTCAGAGGTATAAAATTGAAAATCTTTCAAGATTATCTCTCTAACAGTAGCGAAGCTGTTAAGATAGTTAATCATATTAGCAAGGATGAAGTGTTTGTGTACGGAGTTCCTTAAGGGAGTGTACTGGAATCGACTCTTTTTAATGTATATATCAATGACTGATGTCTCCTTGAGTTATCGAACTGCAGAATATTTACATACGCTGGTGACACAGCCCTTCTGGTAAATAGTTCAACTAGGGGATGAAGCTAAAACAAATGCTGAAATGGCATGGCATTATCACGAGTGATGCTGTGATTATCATCAAATCGCTTATCCCTAAATATGACCAAAACTTATTTCATGCCCTTTTCAATCAACTCTACTACTTTGCCTTTATTGCAGGAATATTACCTAAAGGCACATTCCTGTATCAATTACGTTCCTAATTGCAGCTGTCCAAATATTTCCAGTACTACTTCTGTTAAGTATTTAGGAATCCAAATTGATAATACACTGAAATGAGATTTATATATTATTAAGTCGCGTCCAAAAACTAATCTATGTTTTAAAAAACTCAGAGATGTTACAGACTTCAAGACTTTGTAAATTACGTATTATGCATTATGCGAATCCCTATTAACATATTATAATATTTTATGGGGAGGGGCCACTAAGACTCATCATCAGATTGAAAGATCTCAAAGATTGATATAAAGCCTTTCCTACATTCCACGCATAAACTATATCAGGACACATGCTTCTTTTTTATCCTCCAATTGTTTTTTTAAATGTAATCTTAAGAGCTTATTCAAAAGTAAATCTTGATCCGTCGGTCAAAACTAAATCTTGATTTCGTGAAACTTTTTCTATAGGTAAAATAACCAAAAGGCTAGCAACGTCATCTCGTTGTTTAATCATAACATAAGGTAGTCGTCAGCTCTCTGCCTCCCCCCTCCCCCCCGCTCCCTCTCCCCACCTGCAAAGATACGCGAAGTTCGTCGAACATCCGCTTTCTCATAGCTCTAGCATAAGGCGAAGGAAGGAATACCGAGGGGTTTTACTGGATATCCTTTTAAAGCCAAAGACCTGAAGATACCCAACAATATAAGCACATATACCAAAAGCTTTATTTGAAATCCACTTAAATATAGACTAGATTATTTGATTGTTGCATTTTGGTATAAAAGGGAATGATTTTACTTGGCGTTTGGATAGCAACTTATTGAATTATTATTCGGTGGGACGTGACTCGACGCACTCCGTGATCGGGCCATCGAGTTTGCGATGTTTGTTCGTTTCCAATACGTGTGTGGCGGACTTTAATCGATTCTTGAATGATTCTTGTCGCGTGTTACGTACTCTACTCCGCACTGCGCGATCGTGCGTGTCATCCTTTTGAATTTATTGTTTCTTTTAACGGAAACCTCTATAACGTTTTATATCCCTATTGTAAACGTTCATTTTAGGTGTTACACTTGCCGCGTTGATTATATTGATTTTCAGCTTCTGTAATTCTGAAGTTTGAATAACCACTACACGAAAGAAAAGATGAATAGTAAAGAAATTTAATTTCACGATGGCCCTTCACCTATTCAGAAATGAGACACAATAACACAATAAGTGAAAGGGTACCTTTTCAGGCACCTCGGCTCTAAAAAATTGAGGTAATGGAACGTGAATAACAATTCGGCCCTCTGGGGGCGATTCGGGCGTTGTAGCCGTAGCGGGGAGAAGGAGGGGTATGGTGCAGATTGATGGTACCCGTTTGTAGCATCTGTCGTTTAAGTGAACATCGATTATAGTATACACCTCGGAGTTTCTTTGTTTGGCAAGCAACGTTTGACTCGAGTCATCAGTCACGCCGGCGCAGGGGATTAATTTCCCAATATAAACAAATGACATGCTGATATTTCCCTCTTCAGAGGGACGATTGTCACGGGCTCGCGGAAAAAGAGCCCCAATGTCGGTTATCGGGACTTTAGCTTTTCCTTTTATCGTTTGAGAACAGGTTATTTGTAATATTTCGATAAATGGTAATTAAATTGAAAAGAAAAAGTAAGTATGTATGTGAAGAAAAACGTGATAGTTACTGATTAAATAGTGCAGACTCAGATAAAGACTTGGGCGCTTTAATTTGCTTTCAGGCATGCTAGCCACTTTATTAACATAATAAACATTGCCTAGTGCTTGCCATAAGCCGATATCATAACTTCGTGAAGAATCCGGTACATCGAAATATAAATGTATAAAATCCGATTAAGATGTATCCAAAGTCAACAATTTTGAAGCAGGCTGGATTGGCTGGACTACTGGCTGGATTAAGATGGTTTAGAAGTGTTTGTAACAAGAAACATGCCAAAGTTATTATTTCTATATTATTATTTCTATATAGTAATAAATAGGCATCTCTCTATCGTTTTGGCCTGTTTGAAGTGAGATCGCATATTTCTGGATAAAATAAGCTATAATATAAGCCACATGCAGTTCGGAAATCAGAGCATAATGTGGCTTAACATAGCAGCCGTTGTAACTGAAATCAATCTAAACAATATAATCATACCACAAGCGTTATTAACATTGCTTGTCAATATACAATGTATGTGTTTTCAGACAAATATTCATTTAAGCTAATGTAACATTAGTCCATCGCTCAAATTGTGTATCGATGTTTGAAAAAATATCTATCAAATAATCCATAAAGTACATTTAGATATAATGGAGCCGATATTGGGTAGCACTTTATACTACTAATGACATGATGACAGACGGACTCTCGGAGTTTGAATGTGGTGCCGACTAAAGGATGCCGATCGCGCCGCAGTATCTTACAGGAACTTAGTATTATATAATTGAATTAGTAGCAATAAAGTTGGAATAGTTTCCAGTGGATACATTACTATTAACCATACAGACGTAAAGCACGTGTATACTACATAAGTATAAAAGTTTAAAAAAAATGCCTCACTTCATTTAACAACACCTTTATTCACGTAGGCTCATTTTAAACTTTCATTTCGTCTGAGGGTAGCGTGTTACATTTTTACTAATTACTTAAGTTTTTTAAAATTATTCATTAACGACTGAATTCACTGCCACGTTCGAATTTTAATACCTCCCTAGCGTTTGAAACATCAAGCTCCTAGAACGACTATGATATTATAAAAAGCGTTATATAAGTATTCTTCTTCTTCCATAGCAACTTGGACTAGTATCGATACATCGTTTCTAAGGTTTTTCTAACTTAAAGTTTTGCTAGGTGAGTAAAACTTACATCCCATATCCACAGCGTATGAACCATAAAAACACATATTTAGAAAACCCATAAGCCTTTAGAATAGTGTTCGACACATGGCATCTGAACGTGGTATAAACCATCCCACCCTTAGATCCTACGCTAGTAAATAAGGATCAGAGGATTATAGGAAATGGCACATTCACTCTACAAGGAGCGGGATTTACAAGGTGGCCGGAAAAATGTTAAATATTAAACGACTTCTGGGTGTCTCACCTATCCTATACCAAAAACAGATTGTATAATATCTTTGTCAAAATTGACATATCGTTGTCAATTAATTTTATTAAAGAAATTATTTATACTTCGTAATTAGGGCCAGCGAAGCGACCCTAACACTATCCGAAAACACATATATGTGTGATCCATCATTTTGTAAACAAATATAAAATTTTGTATACTAACGCTATTTGTAGAAAAATACTTCTTCTTCTTCAGCTAACCTCTGTTCACTGCTGGACGTAGGCCTCCCCAAGTACGCGCCCCATATTCCGGTCTCCCGTCTTCCTCATCTAACGCTATTTGTCGAAAATTACTTCTTCTTCTTCTTCAGCCAATCTCTGTTCACTGCTAGATGTAGGCCACCTCCAGTACGCGCCACATATTCCGGTCTCTTGTCTTCCTCTTATCCAGCCCCTGCCGGCGATCTTGCGCAGGTCGTCAGTCCACCGGGCTGGCGGGCGTCCTACGCTACGTTTGCCGAGATGTGGTCTCCACTCCAGGACTCGTTTGCTCCATCGGCCGTCGGTCCTGCGACAGACGTGATCGGCCCACAGTCACTTCAACTTGCTAATTTTGCGTTCGATTTAGCAAAACTTGGGTTTTGAAGATATAGCAGAAAAATCATTGAAATAAGGGTAAAATATATTTTTTTTGCGTTTTTTCAACCATGTCTTTTTTATGATCAGATTTTGGTTATTCTTTTTGCGGTCGATTCATTATAGTTCTAGAATGATCCCATATAAATTTCGTTGGTATTAGATTTTTATTTCCAAAGATTTAGTAATAAATCCAGTCAAGTATAAAACGTTGTAGCTATTGTCGTCTAAAGTTTTTTGTTTCTCGATCAATTTTAATGATTTCTTCGATTCCTTCGTTACAAAGTATCTTCATAGTACTCTGGTATAAATTTCATAGTTATCGGACTTTGGGTTTCGAAGATATAGAAAAAAATTCGTTAAAATTGGGTAAAATGTGTAGTTTTTCAGGTATGTCATTCATAACTTATTTGTTTCTAAACCGATTTTGATCATTATTTTTGCATTTAGTATAGCTTCAGAAAAGTACCGTATAATTGTCATTGCTATTAGATTCTGTGTTCCGAAGATATAACAGAAAATTACGCAAAATCAAATACAATACGCATTGTTACGATTGGCAGGACGCGATTTAAAATGCCGTTGGAATTATTATAGAGTTTATTAGTACTATACAAACACGTATAGCACAGGTACAAATATAACTGAGTGCAACAAGTCCAAACGTAATGCAGGAGATCGTAATTCAAATACACGCGCAAAGTCCGTCACTAAATAGATTACCGAATGTACACAAGTCTTGCTTCGCTTTTGGTTATCGTTCGACTGCTTGATCTCTCCATTGGGGCATTGCTGTATACTGCACAGATGCAATATGTCTGCCCGACCGCGTGGTCCGAATTTCTTAGAATCAATTTGTACTTTTAAATCTGAGACACCTGGCAGTGATCACAATACAACAATAGGCCGTAAAAGATTACAATACACAATGGGCTGTTTTTTTAAATCACAAATTTTAAACACAAAGTAAACAAAAAGAAGTCCAAATGCCGAAAAGGTAATAAAATGTGTTTCTACAGGGCTGCAGGTGTGAATTTGTCTTTGTCGGCACATAGGTCGTAACAGTATTGAAAAATATTGTTTGGTTTATGACAATCCGAAAACAAGTAGGTACCTAATTAAGATCAATGACGTGTTTTACTAAACTCGACTAGGACTAGGATAGTGTATAATGGAAATCGATAGTGATAAACAGCACGACCGTGTAAATTGAGTTATGAGATCGGTCGTGTTTAGAAAACGTGACGATCGGAGTTGAGATACAAACGAAAAGGCTGCCTGGTCACCAGACGATGGGCGTAATCATTTAATTATGACAATTTTCGTCGAGCACTTACATCAACCAGTTGCGAGACGCGGCCGAATGTCGCGTCAAGTAGTTGATTTTCTGTAAACAAAAATGCACGAGCCGCGCCGCGGTAGCGGCCGAAGAGTATCAGAAACAACTAATATACATTTATTAACCGATCAGCATGTGCTAGCGATACTTCATTAACTTAAATTTGAAGGCTCTTATTAGAGGTTCCTAAGTGCATATACATAATTTATCTTCGACCTGCGCTCAACGACGTTTTCAAATACGCTTCCGCTTCATCTGCTATCGTTTCCGCATTCGAAAAGCTATCTTATTAGGGATACCATATATATAACTTAAGTGCAAAATAAAAAATTTCTTACAAAAAATAAATCGATTTGAAAACTAACTAAAAAGCAAAAAATATTTTTTTCTACATCTTGAAGACAGTGCCAAGTAAAATATAACAATTACTATATTTTGCAATATTTTGTTGTTGTAACAATATATGTGGTAATTTTTATGTTTTGCTTGGCACCGACTTCAAGATGTTGTAAATTTATTTATTTTTTACTTTTTAGTTACTCTTGAAGTCAGTTTCTTTTTTGTTATTTTTTTTATGTTGGTATTAATTAGGCTATAATACAATGACAAGAACTTTCTATACGGGCATGTTGATATAAGAGACATACATATTTATGACGTGGAAAACAAAACAAAAATGGCTACATTCTTGTAAATAATGTGTAACAAAAACAAGTTAAGTTATGTTACAGCCATGTTCTATAAATTATCTATGTTTAATTAAACATCGTTAGTTCTAAAACAGGAAAAGTTTAGAATGCATGTTTTTAATAAGTCAATTTTTTTAAAGGACAAATGTGGAGAACATTAATTCTTTTTCAATCAAATATTTCATGTGTAAATATTTTGCCAGATCTTTACCTGCGGCAGCGTGCGCATCGACACAATATAGTATTATACATATATGTAAGTACTGCGTACGTAAATCCCTGGGGGCATCCAAATAAGCTTTATGAGATTAGACGGGACACGTCAAAATCGCGTAGATATAACGTGGTTGTAAATATTAACCACTCTATCGCTACTTCAGCTATTATAATTAATAATAATAGCAACTCATAAACGTTCTGTTACTAAACACGGGCTTTATCATTTCAGGGATAACGAATGTATACTACCTTGGTTATCCAAGATTGATCGTTTCCTCACGATGCTTACTATCAGCACATGGTTATCGTGATAATAATATGAATGTTAAGTCATAAAAACTGCCTAAGAAGTGCCATGCTAGGATTTAAAAAATATATAAATGTTGTTAGAGTGTACGTAAGTTGTTCAAATTATAATAATAAATTGTTTCTGAAGTTTAGTCATTATCGAACCCAGGACCTTTGTTTTAGATTGAATACTCAGAACCCAAAAAGCATAGTATAAAATAATTATGAAGCATTGCCATACAGCGTGGCAATGTGGCCAACCTTCTAAGCACGCTTCCCTCTGGCAGCGATTTGTTATAAAGTTCATATTAATTTATTTAGAATTTAGTATAATTGTAATAGTTAGTTTAGTATTTTTTGGTTATTTTTTCATCAATAATACTATAAAATTTTAAAAAATGCCATGTCTGTACCTTAAAGCTATTGAAAAAAAACAACTAGAATACATATAATGAAAATTATATGGAGAACACATGGAATTTTTAAGATATCTTGTCTGTTTGTGGGTTTGTGCGTTTTTCTATTTTTAAGGAATCACGTTCAAACTATTGGGCTAATTTCCATGCGGTTTTCGTTGATCGATAGCAAACTCTAAGACTTAAAATCTGTGCTACTTTCTATGCTGGGAATTCCGCGGGAATTTTTCTAGGAATGGTTTAAAGTGGCCAAACTGAAAAAAAAAACGAATTTGGAGGCGATTTTTTTTCCTAGTCTATAGAAAATTTTATGAAGGTAATAAAATCTGTGATACCTTTTAACTCGGGAATCCCGCGGAATCGATTCATACTCATCAACATCAAACAATATAATCCGGGTCTTTTTATATTCCCCGGGATTCCACCTGCTGGTCTCGGGCGGAAGAACAGCGTGGGTCTTAGTGGATAGAATTACGCTGAGTCTGGGTCCAATTTTAAGACTTATATTGTTTTCTTTATTTTATATTTCTCAGTATTGTTGAAGTGTTTATTTGTCCTAAATATAAATAAATTCTTTCTTTTTCGAAACCACGAGATATTAGGACTTGTTTGACAGTATTTTCTACATTGATTAGAAATATTTAGTAGAACAGATGTAGTTATGTATGCCTTTAGAAACCTGTCCCGGGTTTTTACGGGAATCTTTGGAAATCATGTATTTTCATATTAAAATTCGTTGTCCTGCTGAAAATACCGTTTGATTTTAAATACTGGCAAAATAAGTATAATCTATGTTTCATGTCAAACTTGAACACAATCGCCGGCAAATATGCGTTATGAATATTGAAAATAATAACTAATTTTTGTTACTGTTGTAATGATATATACATTATGTATATAGACGCTCCGATTTTTTTGCGAAAAATGATGAGTGCTGCGTGCTCGAATGTAATCCCAATCCATAGTACATACATAGGTGATTACTGATTAGACCGTAGTTGCCAGTGGGATAAATAAATAATTCTGATTACGGTTTTATTGTTTTATTCCATAATGTCAGTTTTAGTACGCAATACTGTAACTACGATGGAAATATGTTAACAATTGACCCCCGATGCCTATGACAGTTAAACGAATCACATATGACAAATAGCTGAACCTACCATTGTTCATGTGGGGATCAAGTTTTCTAAAGTTCTAAACCATGCAAGATATCGAAATATGTGGTTCAATGTACGGTCGGTATGTTGCATGTTGTACTTGCGAATCCGGCTAGCCGCATACTGCGGAAAGCTGGACGGCTGACCGGACTGCGGCTAGGCAGATAGTGATTCCATATATTTTAATGATATGTATAGTGTACATAGTACAAAAGTGTACATGGTTGGCATAACATTTAAAAAACTCACGGACAGCAAAAACAAAAGGTCTAGGATTAATTAAAGACGTGTCTTTGTATTTGCTGATCTATTGGAGTTAGTTATAACTTAAAGTTACTTAGGGATTGAGTTAAGCACTTTCAGGGCGAACCTATTGTTTAACAGGCGACTTAAGGTGTTCGTAATTTCATGCGATGGGAGTTTCGCTTTGATTGAATTTAACTTGCTAAAGATAGTGGTCTACCTGTAACCGTAAATGCCTGTTGCTAAATATAGGTGAGATTAGGTACAGTTCCATCAAGTTGCATAATAAAATTTATAAGACGGGTTTATTCTAATAAAAATGTTGTTAACTCATTCTATACCTGTAATAGTATAGTTACTTTTAGGTTGTTAAAATACGTTTATTTGTCGCGTAAGGAGGGGCTAACCGGGAGCACCTGTTTATACCTAAAAGGAGTTAATAGAATATAAAAAAATATGATACAAATATGTGAATTATTAGAATGATTAAAATCCAAATAATAATACTTTAATCTTGACGCGTGGCTTACAAATAAATGAATATAGTAAATGCTTAATAGCTATACACACTCTTAACGTAATTTTTTACTAAATCGTGGACGCTCGTCACCTCAATGGACCTTTTACTGTACATGAATGGACCCAAACCCAATTGGCCGTTTTTTATTAATTTAAATCCTTTATTTTTCATGGGGTCTAAAGTTATATTCAGGTCTCAAATGTATTATGTACTAAATGTTTAGCGAGGTATCGCTCGAGGAAAGGTCGCATTCATATTATTTATGTAAGTATATCTATTATTCTATGTTTATTCCTGTTATCGAAAATACATATGTATTAATTTTATGATAATAATCATTACATTTCCATAATCTAAAGAAGGTACGATTAATATAAAGTACAAAGTCACTTGACTATATGTAAAGAAAGGAACATTTTTTTTTATTTCTAGGATTTTTGAGTAAATTTTCGTGTTGCAACTAAATTATTATTGTGTTAATTCTAAGATTCTGTCTTCCGTGGGTTGTTCTAACTAGGGATTAATCTGTCTAATTTAGGTGCCATGACTCAGGTCATCATAATCTGTCAGGCTCAAAAACTTTGTTACAATGGATTAAGGTCTTCAAGTATTTGACAGTAAAGGGTATCCACACATTATAGGGTCAATTATTCTTAGGGTATTCGCACAAACTAGTCGAAGGGGCCATGCTCTCTGGCTTAATATGGAGGGGCCGGCACGTAAAAGAATCGGGCCATCGTTCTTTCGGGTGGAGGAGAAACTAAACGTGTTCTGAAAATGGAAATATATGTGAAGGAGAAAACTTTTCTTTAAGAAAATAGAACTAAGACAACTTGAGGTATTTTTATCTCCGAAAATGAAATATTTTCTACGGATTATCCATATTTATGTTAGCGAAGCTTCATATAAAAGGCAACAAAATAATATCAAGAATTTATAAGAAGTTTAAATGTTGAAAAGTTGATTGAAACTATACTGAAAACCAAATATGAACATAATATTTAACAAATAGAATTCTAACATTTTGAAAAGAGGAAAAATTATAATTAATTTTGAACAATCATGAAGAAAAATAATATAATGGATGTTTTAGAGAAATATAATTAAGAGTAATATATAATTTTCTCAAGTATGCACAACTAGTACACATAACAATTTTAAGCGCAGCATTTGTTTAATTTAATTTAATTTTTATTTGGACATTTCGGCCACGTTTCAGTAGACTTTTTTTACATGGGGAAATGCATTGCCGCACCATCAGCTGCGCCGGGGAGATCGCGGCCGGTGTGTGGGGCTCCCCCTACGCCGATTAATCAGTACGACCGGCGCCGGGTATACCCACTAAAACTCCATGGAAGCCTTCTTCCGCTTGAGTGCCGGGGTCACGGTATGTAGCTGTAGGCCTTTATCCGCAACCCCGGCGAGCGGTGGGCTGCCTCGTAAACAGAGGCGGCCTTTCCTGTCTGCGGGCCGGGGAGGTGTTCTCCGGCCTTGAGAGTGTGACGCGGCTGCCTCTTGCGCCCTTTCGCGGCATTGGTGCCGGTGGAGGCCTGTCGGGTCCCCGAGACCTCGACGCCCGCTGCCGCTCGCCCGTGGCCTCGCACAGGGAACAGTGCGGCTTCGCAGTACAGGGGCCAGTGACCAGATGGCCGGCTTGTCCGCAGCGGCAGCAGTGGCCGCTGCGGTCCACCTCTGAGGTGCACATCGCCGCCACGTGGCCAGCAGCGTGGCAGCGGTAGCACCTCTGGGTCCTGTGAGGCAGGGCCTTCATGAGGGTGGAAGTCCAGCCCACCAGGAGTCTTGTACCAGCTGATAGCAGCTTTTTGGCCGCCACCGGGCAGGCCACTACCGTCTGACCCATCCCGTCTGGGCCAGGACGGGCCTTTGACGCTTTCATGCTCCCGTAGGAGCATCCGGTGGTCCGCGCGATGGCGGCGGCCACATCTTCTGCGTGCACGTGGTCGTCCAGGCCCGAGACGCGAAGACACACAGTCTTCTCGGGCCTGGACACGCGCACGTTCTCGGGATAGAGGACGGTCTCAGCTGTTCGGCGGGGGCGTCAGCCTGGGGGGTACTGTCGGCGCCAGGTAACACCAACATTCGCCCCGCTGTGCGCGCCCTCTTGAGCTGAAGGCCGTTCTCGATCCCGAGGTCAGTCAGCCGTATGTTCGCTTTTGCCTTCGAGAAGAGGTTCGCGTATGTAACCCCTCGGTTCGCTGCGCCTGGCTGTAAAGTCAGGATGCAGTCGCGGAACTCTGTTCTCGACAGGCTTGTCCTTCTTTTTGGACGAGGGTGGGAGGAGGGGGGGGCTACCATGTCCTCTTCCCCGGATAGGTCGGACGAGAACACGTAATCCACCTCAAGTGGCTGCGACAGCAGTGTGCGGGAGCCGGCTTCTTTTGAAGAAGAACTCGGCGCATCCGCCGGCGAGGAGATCGCCGACAGGGGGCGCGAGTAGAGTGTCTTATTTACTCCGCCCTTCGCGGGCCCTTTCGGGTCGTGTTTGCACTTCACGGGCTCTCCTCCAACATCAACTCCACCCTTCGCAGGCACAACGTCCGATTTATGATTTTTAGTTTTAGCAGTTTCCATCTTGTTCCCACGAGTCTTTAACATTTTATAAAGAAATACGTGTGTGGTACGCAGTGACGACCGGGTTTGCCCCTCCCGCCTCAAAACAGCTCTCCCTGCGCCGCAGCTTAAGTATTAGGGGTTTTTATAGAGGTTTTCTCCTCTTGGGCCAGCCACTGAAGGCAAGCCCCACGGTCCCGTGTGGCCGCGAGACATGACCACGACACCACACGGGATAACGCTCGGCGGTAGCGTCCAGTGGCGAGACTCTCACCCCACCACTGGGCCCGCCGCCACTATCCACGTCAATGGGGCGCACGGGGCAGAACCGTGCGGCCCTCTCCTGGCAACGGCGCCAGCGGAGCAAGGTGCGTCGACGCTGGGCCGGTGCCCGCCGCTTCTCCTAGAAGACCGGTGAAGCGACGTTCTGCTAACATCGGAAGGGACGGGTGTTTGAAAAGGGAGAAGTTTGGAAGGGGGGGAAGGAATACAAGGATTTGGAGTGGATAGATGGGACATCACTGTCACGGAGTGAAGGGGGGCATGTGACAGTGGCGGCTAAGGGCCCCGGGGACGCATCCCCTTGACGTGTCCAGGGTGGCACCTCCTGGGGGGACGTTTCAGTAGCCGTGATAACGGAAGTCAATTATGTTAAGTGTTAATGAGTAGTGTTAAAGTTGTTATTTAGCCGACCTAAAACTTGTTCATTTTAATTATTTTAGTCTAATTTTTTATGGTCAGCAAAAAAGTTTTCAAGCCACAACATGTCATTTAAACGGATTCGGCGGTGGTATATTAGATTAGGCTCCCTTAGAGTAAATAATAACTTTAACATTACTCATCTTTGTTTTCCGTGATCATGGCTACTGGAAAGTGGCCGAAACGTCGAAATAAAAACAAAAAACAAACAAATTCAGCGCTTGAAACCACTAAAACGTAGTTTTAATTATAAGAGTAATATAAATTAGTTCTATTTTTTTAGATTAATTTGTAGTCGCGGGGTGTCGATGAGCGGAGACGCTAGGCGTCTCTTGGGAGCGAGTTAAGTAAATTACAGTCCCAGGATGCCGAGGAGCTCCCCAATTAAAAGTCAAATCAAACTGCATTATATTACTGCTGCTATAAAATAACAGTTTGTGTACCGGCGCGGTTTTATTACCCATTCAGAACAGCTATAATAATAGCTACTGCGCTGACGCGTTAACACTTAAACTGCGAAATTAAACATCTAAGTGTTTTTACTATATACAATTCACGAAATTGCGCAGCAATCGAATAATAGTGTTATCCTTTAAATTATTGTATGAATAATATAACATTTCTAACAAATAATACATAGATGTTTACAGTATATGTCTAAAGTATATATAATTATATAAACAAAGTAAAGAGTTACTGTCACCTAAGGATTTTTGAAAAATTACTATTAGCTTCGCAGGAATTTCATATCACTTCTTTTTTAACTCAGTATCTTAATAATTGAGGGATTGAAATAACTTAACGAGTTACAGACCTGTATTTAAACTGTTAATAATCATCATGAGTTACGTTTTAAAATTAAATAAACCGCAACACTGTATGTCTATTTTCACTGTGGGTAGCTTTTAATTAATTTTATTTGGAACTTAAATATGTTCATTTGAATAACATGCGCATATTAAACCCGTCTTTAATTTTACTATAACTCGACTAGTTTACGTATAAAAGACATTTATTATGTATATTATAAAGAGGTAAAGTTTGTGATTTTGTAGGGGGTAATCTCCGAAACTACTGAACCGATTTAAAAAATTCTTTCATTGTCGGCAATCTACACTATTCCTGGTTGACATAGACTATATTATATTTATTTTTTAAATAGGGATCCTTACTAAAACTCCAATAGTGGAACCCAAGGTTTAAAAAATTACCTAAAATCGCGTGCGCTGCGAAAACTATTCATGATAGAATAAAATAATGTACTACGACTTTGCAGAACACATCATTATCTACAAAAAATGTCGCCACAGCATATGTCTAACTATTATACTTACGCCACAATAAGTGTTCTTTTATTTTAAAAATTTAATTAAAACTCCACCACAAGAAAAGCTCTTTATTTGTATCTTGGTATTCATCCTTATCAAAATAAATTACTTCATATTCAAGACTGCTTTAATACCTTTATATAACTTTTGGAATTATTCAATTCGGACATTCCATTCGAAAGATATCACGAGTTTAAAAATGTAAGTATTAGAAAAAAGTTGTATGGTCGCCGGGCACCCCCTAATCGGCTAGATAGGCTTATGCGATGTAGGCGGTACTGGGGTACGGGCAGTGCAGTAGGGGAAATATTTTGAATCCGCTTAGTAGGTAATTAAACTCAACAAAAACTATAGAGGTAAAGTTGGTGAGTTTGTGACGTTGTAGGGGGTAATCTGTGTATCTACTAAACCAAATTTGAAAATTCTTTCACCAGTGGAAAGCTACATTATTCCTGAGTGACATAATACATTTGATTGTGATTAATAATAAGAGTTTTTAATTCTTTTCTGATGCCCAGCGAAGTGGGCACGGGTCAGCTAGTATATGTATATATAAGTAATTCTGGCGATTATGACTTGATAAGCTAAAGTTAAATGAACGGTCGACAATCTAACAATTGACCTAGCTAGCTATTTAATGCTAGCAAATCGTAATTGCTACAGATTATTATTTATTTTACGATAGCCATAATTAAAGAAATTAACAATATTCAATTTTAAACAAATAACACTAACGGTTGCAGCTGGCGAGAATTAAACGTTTTTAGCCGAACAATTTTAATAAACTTGCAGAATGGGGACAAAAAGCGATTTTCCGTCCCTTGAAACGATTTTCGTTCATTCGTAGATGAACTGATTTGAAAGTCGCTACAAAAAGGTATCGCTTGATAACATTTTATTTTCAACCTTACAAATTGAGAACATTCGACTCGTAATTTTTTAATTCAAATGTGATATAAACTATATTCTGTAAAGTGAAAAAGCCATTAAGTATTATGACCTACAAACAACCTATTCATGAAATTAATCAAACGCGTCATTAAGTGTATTTAATAATGCACACTGTAAGCCTACAGACAAGCACGATCGCTGTGTAATGTTTAAAATAAACCCCCTTGTCATTAACTATAAATAATCTTTTCGTGAAATTAATTAAACGAATCCTTAAGTGCATTTACTAATGTACATTTTAAGCCTAGAGACAAAGACAATCTCTTTGTAATATTTAAAAGAAAAACCCTTGTCATTAACTATAAGCAACCTGTTCATGAAATTAATCAAACGCGTCCTTAAGTGCTTTTACTAATGCACGCTTTAAGTCTGGAAACAAGGACAATCTCTTTGCTTAGAGTATTATACAATTTTAAAATAATATAAGCGAGGCAATATATATCAGTTTATAACCTATATATATTGGAAGTCAGTAGAGCGACAGCGGCATTTTTTTAAAGTATGCATACGTATGTAATCTGAATGAACCATTATGTAATAATTATATACCTATATAATAATGTTAAACCTCTTCTTATAACTATTACATGTCATGTTTTATCATAGCTTCAAGAATGTAAGGAAGCTTGCACAAAATTTCTTATGAGACGGGTAGAAAATTCCCAAGAACTCATTTAATATATCGGGCTGTAAAATACCTAACCCACGCGTGAAAAAGATAATATTCCACAGGGGAAGCTTTAAAAACGTTCATTACATTCAATTTGGAGAGAATCACGGAAATAAGACACAGTATTTTTCAAAGAAAATGATGAACATTATGTTATTCAAGGCATTAATCATGTCTTGTCTATGATTAGACTATACTGTCATTTGAATTATGTTCATGTTACTCTATTTAACACACGTGCTTCGTACATTTACATTCTTAACTTAATAAGTAGTTAACAAGTAGAGATAGGTGACTATTTGGAAAAAATACAAGTACCTAGTTTTTTACTAAGAAACAGTCATGGTAATACATATTGATACAAAAAAATACAGCTAAGTTGATTCGGGATCTTCAAATTTTATAGAATTTCATTTATGTGCACTTAACTATGTACAAAGATCAAAGATAAGCACGGAAACTTTTAACATCGTAAATTTGTCCATTTTCGCGGGATATATGTATAAACAGATAATACTTTATTGCTCGCCGAAATAAATTGTTATAAAAATTACAATATTGTCTTCTAATTTCTTGGCAAATTAATAGACGGCCTTATCGCTAAAAGCGTTCTCTTTCAGACATCCTGACTTAAAGAAAATTTTTAATGAACAGTCAGAGTCATTGTGTTCCTTTAAAGGAATAGTTTATTATGATACTGGTGCAGTAAGTCGGCGTTTACAAACGAGTAGACGAATGTAATTACGAGTATTACCATATTCAGGAGTTTCTAAAATCCCACACCCGCATCCCGCACGTGTGTCGTACATACAACGTTTTTCAACACATTTGCGAGAAAACAATACACTAGTTATACAATACAATAGGTAATGAAACAAACACAAAATAAATATCAGTCGAAAAGTCCGAACATTCTTTTACGTTTCTAATGTGAAAATTACGTCACGTGCGCGTGGTAAAAATCAGAAATTAAAATTCATTCGTCTCATTCTATCTATAGTATAAAAGTGAAACAAAATTGATTAAAAACGCTTCTAAGGAGGTTCGATTATTCAGCTTATTTATTTTCGTAATGTGAAACTCTTTGGTGGAATTGTTATTTTTTTTGCAACTAACTGTGAGAGTACCTATTTTACCGCACGTTCCGTCGTAAAGCCCTCGTAAGTGCATTTTTTGACCATATGTTTTGAAAATGTTATTTTTATCAACAATATTAGAAAAAGATAGTTCGCTATGAAGAATTAAGTTATGTATCTAAATAAAAACATTCAAAAAGATTACGATGTAATAACAGAGGAGTATTTTCTATTAATATTAAATATAAGAAAGTTAACAAATAAGCTCAACAACTTGACCGGTGAAATGAATGGATGATGTTAGCGAACGGGATGGCGCGAGCGTTTTCGTATCAGGGAATTTACATAGGTATTTTTTTGCTTATCAAAGGACAGGCCCCGTTTAATGTTCCATTGCGGATAGCTTTGTTATTCTCGGCGGATGAAAGTATGTTTTGTTTAAGCCCGGCCAAAGGAACCGTTGAGAGACACAGTTGACCGCGTCGCCCGGCTATTGCTTGTTTAGGCTCAATGTCGCTCCTCTGTAAGGGTTAAAATAAACGAGTTGCCTTTGAATATGTCACGATTTAAATATAGATTGATAGATAACTTTGATATTTTTTTTCTACATTGTGTACTATATTTTATGTTCAACAGTTATATATTGCACGTTACTCGGCGGATGAAAGCTAGACTAAAAAAAGTGTAAAAGCGAAATGAAATATGCCGACCGCTGTATATTATTATACAATTTCGACATTTAATACAATGAAATAAGATCTGAAATAATCTGAAAATATCCATTAGTGTAATAAACGCTGTTTTGGAAATATACGGTGTTGTAACCACCGTTGTTATTCGCCCGCATTTGGGTGCTGTTACCGCTTACATGTACATGTTTTTTTTATATAATTTTCTATATTTAATCCACTTCCAAACGGAAGAGGTTCTCAATTCGACTTTAATTTCGACTTTTTACAATATTTTAATACAATTTGTTTGTTATCCCGGAAAATAGGATGGTACTTCAACTACTAAGTGGACTTAATGATTAATTAGTGCCTACTGACTTTTTGGACTTTTTGATATTTTTTGATACTTTTCGATAGTCTTCGATGGTTTTTGATGGTCTTCGATGGTCTTCGAAACTTCGTTCCAACCAGGTTTCTCAAAGACATGTCATTAGTTTTCTAATATAAATTTGGATGTTACCTTTTTATAACCAAACAGGTGGACGGAGTTCAATGAAATTTAGCAAGGATATATTACATAACACAAATACAGTACATTTTTTCAATTTATATCAGTCTGCATTTCTTTTATATATTAAAATTTTTAATATATCATGTCAACTGAGTCCAAGCCTGATTATACGCGCGTTCTAATTTAAATTTTGGAAATATTAATAGACAGTATGTGAGACAATATGTTTTTAACATCAATAAATAGCGGTGAAGCAGAATGTACACAATATATTACAAAGGTAAAAATAAAAACTGTTTACCCAAACACAAATACAGTAACAAAAAGGTAGCTCTGATGCCAGGCAAATTATCTAATTAGAGACCGAACCCGCAGTTGCCGTGATCAGCCTTAGGCGTACACGGGACGGCTTGTACGGTGCATCTTATTATTATCCTAACAACAGAACCTTTCTTTATTGAGAAGATATTATAAAAGCTGGCATAAATAAATTTCATTTTAGCTGTAAGATTATATTCTCGGTAAATTGTACTTTAAACGTAGACTCACTTAGACGGGCATTATTTTTTGAAGTTCCTTAATAATTTCTTTATGTAATTGGATAGTATACAAATATGTTTTATTTTATTACTAGCGGGCGCGGAAGTCGTTACCTGCCCTGAAAAAAGAATAATTTCAAACCCGATTTCACGCCACCTATCTGATCCAATTGTGAATGTAAACCATCCCGCGAATCCAATCAAACAAACACAAAAATATATGCATATCGGTCAAGCCGTTTTTGAGTTTCAGCAACATTAATGATCAGCAACTGATTTTTATATATGAAAACACCAATAAAATTTATTTTATAACACAATATTATAATATAAGCCCAAATGGATGTAAAAAGCTCAGCTCAGACAGTAATTTAACTACTATGGAATAAGTACATATATAATCTTGTGAAATCAAATTGATCTGTTACCCGGTGTGTGATATCCAGTCAGAAAACTTTTTACTTGATTCGTATATTTTATTAAATGATGATGATGATGAACAAGTGTATTTCCTATTTAAGAACTTAAACTTAATAATTTTTATTTAATTCTGGCAGCAAAATTGGATATGGTTTTTGTAACTTGTTGTCACTTGGTTTTGCGATAGCCGACAGTCGACAAGCAGTTGTCAGACGGTATGCAAAGGTCGACATTTTATTCGTGCTGTCTAGGGACGAATAGGAAATTTGGTGTTTTATCCATTGTAAATACTAATGTTGAATCTATAGTTGCTTGCGTGTAGTTTATTAAAAATTCAGTAATTTTAACTCAAACTAGGTCAGGTCGACACGTTCAATAAAATTTTAATTTGGATTTGTACGAAACCGCAGCTTGGTTTTATTACTTGTTTAACTGCCTTAAATTTCAGTCCACAACAATCCTACAAATAGAGTAAAATGTGTAATATATTTAAATATTAGATTGATTAAGAATGTATTGTAATAGTTTTTTGTCGGATTAATAGGACAAAGGAGATATTAATGAGCATAGTCTGTTTTAGCGTACCAGAACTTATTGTGTTGGTAATGATCTAAGTCGACTCAGATTACTTTCTATCAGGCAGATGGGCCGCTTGCCTGCTTGAGGCAATAAAATAATACTTTTGGTCATTAGGTTACCCGATAGAATTCGCCACTTCTTCCGCGCAATATTTAGACTTTATATTGACATCTTCTGAACCCTGCAAGGCACTTTCGGAAGATTCGAAGCGAGTAAACAGACTGTCGAATCACTTAACGGAATGTGGTTAATGTCGCCTACGAACATTTGTAACACCAAGAGCTTCTAGGATGAAATAGGGGTGTTGAGATAGGGAGCACGGGATAGGGGTATGAGATAGGAGAGAGGGAAAAGTGAGCTACTGAAATTCTCGTCTACTGTACGAAACACGATTAGCTCAAGCCTGACCATGTCACGCCGATATTCTGTGCGAGTGTGATATTACATCTATCGAGTTGGCTCAGCGAGTAGTAAACCAGATAACTATTCCAGGATGGCTTTAGCACGTCTAAACAACTGTTCAAATAGCATGCATTTGCAAAATATTTTCTTGCAAATGAATCAAGTTCATTGAATGAAATCATATCCACATTGAAACCGAGATCAATTAGAGCAGTATTGAAGCCCTCTAGGGACTGTTTATCCAATAAAAGATCAGATGTAAATTAATATAATAAAGAAAACATAACTAGCTAAATTTCCAAAAACCATTGCAGATCACCGTCATCTACCACAGACCTTAGATCCACCACCCAGAGTCAGTATACTACTTATACCTAGTCTTAATAGATTATAATATTAATAAATTAGTATAGTTCTTGTAATTCACGAAGGCGAGCGAGCCTTACTTGTGGTAAACACGTATTTGTATTTACGTAAGTACACACACACTAGTAACTGATCGTTTCGTCAGATAAGCGTAATATTGTAATGTGCGTGTACATGTTCAATCACAATCAAAGCCCGCTCACCTTAAAAAGGGTAATAGTATGTTTTTTACAACGCATTAAAGTATATCCCTAGGTTCCAAAATAAAGTGATTTGTCCCCGAATTTTTAGGGTTCCTAAAGATAAAAAGGAACCCTTCTTGTTCTTACAATATAAATTATTTTCAACCATAAATTATTTATTTCTGTCGAGTTATACATATATGTACATGATTTCATGTGATCTAATAAAAGTATTTAATTCAAAAATGATTTGGGTTGCTGTCACTACCATCTTAATCGCTCGTGTAGACGGCACCATGAATGATGTGGTGTCGCTGGGTAACTGTTCCGTGAATTTCTGTCTATACTTATATGAACATTGTCAGCGTAAGTGCTCGATAGCGCCTAGTCTTAACTATTCTACACAGTCTACTGGCATTACAGCTGTGGTGTCGTATACATGGGCACTACAGATTAACGAAGAGATTTAACACTACATTTTAAATTTATCAGCATTTACAAATATAAAACGATTTTATTTTGAAAATGTGATCGGGTTTTTCTTGCCATTGTTTAATAAAACATGTAGTTGCGAATATTAAAATAGGCAATATTGACGAACGAACGAACAAGTTCCGCCGCCAGGTTTACCGTCAAATAATTAAACATTAACTTTAAATAACAGCATCCAGTAGTTTAATTGTTGGTCATACTCTGTTTTGCCCAAGTATCTATTTCATGTCAGGTAATTATATAATGAATTTGTGAAATTTACTTTTAAGCACTGTAATTATCGTAGCTCTCTGTCTTTTCTTTCACCATATCCCAATTAATTGGGGTTGGCACAATATGTCTTTTCCTCCCACACTCCTTTATTCTGAGATACATCTTCTGTCACACCACGTGTCATCATATCATCCTTCAGACAATCCATCCATCTTTATTTTGGTCTACCTTTACATTTGTACTCATCCATCTTGTAGTTTAACATTCTTTTTGTCACGTGACTAACACTTTTTGTAATTAACGTAACTAAGTATGTAGTTTTTCTTTTGAAATGAAATGATATGAAATATTTATTTTTGCATAAATGTAGTTGTATACAGGTGTTATTCCTAGAAATACATAGTTCAGTACATTTTACCAGTATCACTGGTGGCAAGTAAACAGGATCTTAATCGTCATTATTTAAATAATTAGGTCCTATTTATTTTATGAAGTACCTTTTATGTAACCTGGATAATATTTATTACCTTTATTTATTAATTACATAGATATCTGTTTTTAATTAAATTATTATTCCAATCTGTGTATGCTAATTTTTTATATCTTTAATTAAAATATTATTATTAATTTGAATTTGAATTATGTATTGATATTATGTTTCAAATTTGTATTAAGGAATTCGTTTGTGGAATAATATGATTTGACTATTTACAATTTCTTTAGTCTTGTTTTAATTATATTTATTGGTATTGTTTTTACGATTGTACGATACGATTTTAGTAGTTTATTAAATATTGCAGGTGCCATTTCGTAAAGACTCTTATCCAACAGTGTCGTATTATATTTATTAACACAGAATATATTTGGTTTTTTGTTGTTTGTGTTTATTTTATTTGTGTTGTAAGTATAAGTTTTTTGTTTTGTTGTATCTTTTGTTATTTAATTGTAAGTAATTTCATCAGATTACATGCACTTTATATACGACTTTATAATTTATACAAGAGGTTAATTAAAGTTAGTTACAACCACATTATAAAAAAATGCCTGATAGGTAGGCCCATTAAAACACACACATAGTTCACGTGCACGCTACAGCACTGCCGATAGAACGTAGTCATATTGTAAAAATTAAAATTAGTATCCATATAAAGATCAGCTAATGATCGTTGCTGAATCTTATACATCTAGTCATATTTCTATAAAAGTGTTCCCCCCTCCCACTGGGATGAGATCCCAATTCTCCTATTCTATTCACTGTTCTCCTATTATAAAATAAATGTTGCTAATTCGGCTGACTTTTAGTTTTCAAGAAGAGATTATAGTTCTGATATATGTTTATTGAAGAATTTCACACTTTGTTTAACAAGCTTTGTTGGTACTCGAGATATAAAATTACCAGACACGTACCAGGTGCCATTCAAATCCGACTAAGGCATCACCAAGTCACTACTTGAAATATCTCTATAATATTATTAACGGAAAGATTTGCCTGTATTTAAGATACGTATTAATATATGTATACCCATAATCGACGTTTTTTTGACCAATTACTGCATTCTGTGGCAAGAAAGAAGCTATGCTTAAGTCTTCCCTAGCCGTAACTAATATGTACTGCACTCAGTAGTTTTTGTAACTCAAATCAATTAGGTTGTTATTCTTAAAAAAAAAAGAACATGTAGATATTTAATAGAAGAGTATTGAAGAAGTTTTGTCAAAATCCAATAATCGTGGTTCTAGGAAAAGTTTACGGTCTGCGTGACGACTTGAACAATTTCAAAAATTCGATATTCTAAAGTGGTTCCACAAATTAATTTCGAGCTCCCGCAGCGTATCCGTGAATGCTACGTCAGTCGTTTTCAGGCAAGGTAATAGCTTTATGAGTTTCCCTCCACTTTTTCCAAATAATTCCTTCGTGTAACGAGCAAAATTAAATTATTGTGTCCGCCACGTTACCCGCAGAAGGTGAGTGAAAATGGAAATGCTTGCATTACTTTTTTCTATTCTGCCAACCAAAACTTATTATTGAAGAAGCTTGACATGGAAACAATGCCTTAACATACGTTACATTTTTCGACAGATCAGAAATTAATATTCTCAATATGAGGTAAAAAGGTTAAAGAAAAAGTTGACGAAAGAACGTCACATGCACATTTTAAATAGAAGGGGTGATAAACATTTCACGAAATACTATTTTTAAACCTTCGTAGATTATGGATTAGGTATCCAATTAATATTATGATTGTGTGTTTTTAAAGCTGACGTAGGAGGTCATGTACGTATTTGTAGTATTTGCATATATTATAGACAGTCACGAATTTTAAGATAAGAGAAAACATTTTAGTATACTCTATACAAGGCACTATTAGCTTCGGGATTCTGCATTTCTAATCAAATGGAAATTTTAACTGTCAACTTTGTAATGTATTAGTGTTCTTGAAGTATAGGAGCCATCTTAAAGTGTTTTCCTGACTGCCTATAATATATGCAAACATGTATTAATATTAAATAATAATAAATATTATTTCTATCAACTTTTGTCTCTTTTGATAATAGTTCTACTATAGTAAAAATTAAGTCCGTATTATTTCATGTTTTTCAACAAAACAGTTCAGAAATATGGAAAACAAATCCTATAAATACACTTAAAAAGCCACAAAGGTACGCAATAACGTAATGTTACCTTACGGTAAACCGAAAACAATTCATTTCAGCGAGCCACGTTGTGTGCCGTAACCTCCTCCCATATCGCATCATAGAACAAGAAATATCTAACAGAGGGTTTACTTAAAGTTGACAGACAAATCACACAAAATCGTAATAGAGTTCATCAACATTACAATGACAAATTCATTCCTCTGATGAAAAATATTCAAATAAATATATTATCAGTTACATATTGTACAAAAAACTTTTCTTATAATACTGATAGTTGGCTTTGCATAGTTATAAGAGGAGCTTGGAGCTTGCCATAGATTCTTTTACGTTGATTTTAAGACCTAAAGGAATCTATGGCAACCTCCAAGCTCCTCTTAGAACTATGCAAAGTCAACAGTATTATACGAAAAGTTTTTTGTAGAATATGTAATTGATAATAGAACTCAACTATCGTATTACCTGGACTGGATAATTCCACATATGCATTAAATATGACCTTAGTGGAATCTAATAGATCATTTATGTATCTCTACTTAGCATCTTTCCTTATTTTAATATTATTTTCGACATTCCACTTCAAGGCCGATAGATTTGAAACAGTTTTGATGTTTTTATTAAAATAAGGGTTGCTAACTAATATTTCTTTTACCACATATTCTATGAGGAAACAACTTACTGAGCCAGGCGCGATAAAGCTAGTCGCTAGAATAACATAAAGCGATTAACTTCAATATATCTTGTTGAAAGCGATATTCAATAATATTGAACGATTCCATTTTATGTTTAGATCAATCATTTTGGTTGCTTCATCCAAATTGAAAGACAGAAGTGAATCTGATTTACTCATAAACACGTTATCGCGGCAATTGGGGCTCTCTTTGTTACAATCACGGCTTACGTATAACCAAGTTCAGCAAAATCATTCCAGTACCTATTAGTAATACGGAATGGAATTTGACGAAGAGCGCGAGGGAGCCTATAAGAAAGAGTTATTACTACAGCGTTGTTTGGGTTCTATTCCAAATGGTATGTATACAAGGCTTTTAAATTTTAAAATATACGGGACATACTTGATTATTGTCTCATGACCACCCGGCCACCCGGTTGAGCAAGGTTTGAAAGCTATCATCTTTCGGAAATTGTATAATATTTTAAGTGCGTTTATGTATAAGTAGGCATTTACTATTTGGAAGAGTGAATGTTCTGTTGCTCTGTGCTCCCACCCACCTGCCCGCAGCTCTGCGCCCGCGCCTCGTGCTGCCTCACCCCCAAACCCTCGTGGAACCGCGGAATGTTAGCCGATCCGTAAAAAGCAATTCTTCCCGCGCCGTTTGCCTTTTTCATCGTACATTTAATGTGAACCAACGTAATAGTTTATTTTGGCTTCTAAGGCGTATGCAAGCTTATGATATTCAAGTGATATTTTAATATAATAAAACGTTTAATAATCTTATCGCTATTCAATTCCTATACTATGATTACTTTAGTCCCGCAAATTGTAGTTAGTTAGATGACATGGGGTTGACATAACTAGCCATTGTTAACTTTATAAGATATTGCTACTGGATCAGAATTTATAAATGATTAGCGGTCTCAGCAGACGTTGTCCTGTTCTGAATAAATTAAAATCTAGAAGTCAATTCTAGCGCCACTTACCGGGTCTAATTGTGCATCTAACAAACACACATAAAATTTCAGCTAAATCGTAGAACCCGATTCCAGCGTCAAGTATATTGTTTAGATTGATGGGTTACATTACATTATTGAAGTTTTAGTGAGGATCCCTAATTTCTATATAGCCCATATTAATCAGGGATAATGTGGCTTTGGAATAGTGAAAGAATTTTTGAAAACGATATTTTATTTTTTGAGTTTATTCGTTACAAACATACAAAAATACAAATCTTTCCTCTTAATAATATTAGTATAGATTTGTTTGAATTTTGAATGTTTTATACTATTATAATATATTTTATTCAACTTCAGTAAATGTGCCAATATAAATAACCTGTTTGGTATATAAGCTAGGAACTATGATAGGTATAAGCCGCGCGCAGAAGGATTGTCGATGACTACTGACTATTATTGTATATATTTATCTAAAGAATATACAATGATAAATTGATAAATTAAAATAATAAATTTATTGCAACAACTATTTATGTAACGTTTTTTGTCAACCCTACTGACCATCGACGCGTGACATCATGAGGCTATCGGCAAACCTTCCGCGCACGGGTAGTATAGTAGAGTCATAAAAAAAATTAAATAGTTGGTACTGCACATAACTGATTTCATAAAAAAATACATTCGAATTGAGAACATCCTCCTTTTGGAAATCGGTTATAAACTGAAACATAAACAAAAAAAAACAAAAACTTAGCAAAATAAGAAATAAAACAGCGTGTAAACAAAGGACATAACAACGCACTTATGTGTGCAACTTAATGTGTTGGTTGTGTATTACTTTCCCCTTTTTACTTGTTATGCTTGGCAGGATGAGCATTGAGAGCACAAAGGAACTCGCAACAAGTTCTGCAAGGCAGCTACAAATAAAAAGTAAATTTATGTTATGAATATCACTTTGTTGTATAATCCCAATCTGAGAAAACGTGTCCCGTAAAATCCTCACTTCAATTGTAAAAGGCAGTGGTCACTATTGCTCAATGAAGAGGAAGGACGACGTTTTATTTATCACCTGAATAAGTTTTCTTATGCCAGTGTGTTGTTTTTTAATTGCACGACGTACTAGTTAAAGCCTAATTTTATACTAGGATTATGTCCGCGACTCCGTTCACGCTTGCTTTGAAATTCCCGAGATACAAAGTATCGCAACAATTAAAAAAGAATGTAAGCTATCGTTTTTGTGAAAACTGTGTCGGAATAAGCTAAATTTTATGCACCTGAACAACTACAAGCCGCTCCCGGGAACATTCCCGCTGGATTCCCAGGATAAAAATTAGCATAGAAATTTGCTGTCGACCAGCGAAAACCGCGTCGAAATCAGTGTAGTAATTTTTACGTGAATCCCGAACAAACAGACAAACCAATAAACAGAAAAATAAAAAAAAATGTGTGTGTGTGTGTGTGTGTGTGTGTGTGCAGTTCACATGTAGTAGAAGTGAAACTTCAGAGAGTATACTCACAGATAATTCTTCTCTAACTTTTATTAATATAAATGTAATTCCTTTAGCCTATATCCGTCAACATATTATAATTCAAAAAATTCAATTTAAATTACACTTTAAATAGTAGCATAAAGTTCGAAATTTAATGCACTGTTACGCACAATTTCTTTTGACCTACGTATAAAAGTATTAAAGTAAAATTAAAAAGCCTTAAGTATATACAGACAGAGCTAAAATTCATTTGAAATCTTTTAAGTTTTATTTAAATTGAAAATTAATACTAACGGGTAAGGAGAAACGTGTTATATTTTGAATTAAATTAGGTTGATTTTATGTGTTTATCTCTTTTTAGTGTCACTTTTTCGTTTCATCGATTTTTAAATAACAACGATTCTAAAGAAGTTTCACTTCAAAAAATGCACCGTCTTGTCTGTCGTTTATATAGTCTATTCTATAATAGTTGTTTTTTTTAAATAGCTTCAATGTACGGACATGGCAGGTTTGTAATTTTAAAATATTATAGATAATATATTTAACAATATGTTGTTCATGTAGGGATTACCTCCCCGATTTACACATTGGTGTTTTCGGTAGTTTTTTGATTTAGCTGCCACCCATAATATAAACATAGGCTACTTAGTTTTGGGTTATATTTTAGTGTATATGTTTTTTAGATAGATAACTCTTTATTATATATTGTCTTTATTCTTCTTTCTTTTCTCCGTCCAGTAACGGAAAAAGAATACTAACTCCTGCGGCCGGGCGGTCTGTCGTAATAGGCGACAAAACAATCCACAACCAGGTGGTATGGCATTTGCCTGACTGGATGGCTATCACCCCTGGTCTGGAGTATGCCGCCATAACAACTTTGGGTTGTGTTCCGGAATTAGTACCCAGGTTCCAGTTTCTCCTTCAAGGTCGGCAGCACATTGGCAGCAGCTTTGGTATTACTAATGCCCCTAGGCGACCACTTTTTATCACAGTTGGGCCGCCAATCTGTCTGCTGTGCTACAGCAATAAAAAAATCTGTACTAAAATATAAACAAACTTATAGACTAAAACTATTATATCTAATTGTGCACAATGGACGGCCTTATCACTAAAAGCAACGTCTTCCAGAAAACCCCAGGAAGGAGTTGAATTGATAATGGCGATAGTGGTATATATAATAGACTACTAAAAGATATATAAATCAACAACTTACGTTTTAGTAATAACAACATACATTTTATATACATACAGATGTATTACATATGAAATAGACATATACATTACAAATACAAGAAAAAATAATGTATAGGTATACATTGCTTTTTCTTGGAAGATAATTTTGATACATCACATGCACAATTTGATATCCATTACATTATTTAATGATGTTTAAATATTTTTGTCAATATTTTCTTAAGTTAATTTTCGCAACTAGTATACATATTTTAGTTAACTTAAGAAACATCTAAAGTTAAATATTAAACTAAAAATGTTTCAAATTAACTACCTAAACACACAATATAACTAAAATAAACAGAAAAAAACAGGTTTTACCCATATATTTAAACGTACAAATAATTTTTGTTTCAATATCATTATATTCTAATTAGCTGAATTTCGTACCGCCATATTTTCTGAATTCCTAAAAGACTTTGTTTCATGACACAAAAACCAAATCACTAAAATCGGTCCAGGTGATTAGGGGGATTCTAGAACCCAATCTCAGTGCCACCTGCCGGTTCCAATTGTGTACCTAAACCATCCAGGGACCCATTCAAACACACAAAACAAATATCATCAAAATCGGTAAAGTCGTTCTCAAGTTATGCGCGTACATACATTTCTACGGTTCATTTTGATATATAAGAAGAGAAGATGACGGGTAATATTTGTGTTCCGGTTTCCATATTTTGGTTTTTATGTACTGAACATAGATAGAATAGAAAGCTTATAAACCACATATCACATCATCATTTGTGCTGATATACATTTATTTACACTGTGAGAATATTTATATTTTTCTAAACAAAACTGTGTCCTAACGCATCTGGGTAGTTTACTATTTGATAAACTGAAGACTACGCAGAACTGAAAAAAATAGTTGGCCTCATGTGCGTCCACGTCAGGGCCGCATTAAAACTGTTTAACATTCAAAGCCCCAAATGCTCATTAGAAAAACGAGGTTAAAAGCTCCAAAAGAAATCTTATTAAGCGATTACAACGACCTTCTATAGAAGAGCCTTTATAAATAAAAGCAGAATCCAAATAAGAATTAGGGCCAATAAAATTAGGAAGTTTCGTACGGGGTTGCCGAGATACTTGTACTTACTGGAATAAATTGGGCAATATAGGGCATATAAGTCGAAAAACATCTGCTCCCCCATTAACGCTCGAGGCAGACCGTCCAGGCTGGCTTACGTCTCACACATTATATTAAGAGGTAGCCCACATGACACTCGCTTTAACGACGCAAAAGCTGCGTTCGTCATCGAACAAAGAACTTGGAAAAGACGTGAAACCATTACCCTTGTATATACAAGGATGTTTTTCTACAGAGTGGATTAAGGTACACCTAAAGAACATTCGCTTTAGATTATTAAAAAGGTTATTATTTTAGCAAAATTTGTGAGCTCTATATGGTTAAAAATAAAGAAACAATGGAACTATTTAGTAAAACACTTTCATGTTCAGCGCTCATAAATAAGGAGTATTTGATATCGATGTCACAAATAGGTGGGCCAGGCACATACTGGTACTGAGTCAATATTTTATACTCTGCGCGAGGTATTAAAATCGAAGACAAAAGTGCTTACAATGTACTCTGTTTACTGGCAAAGTAGCAGTCAAAGCAAAATATAAAATTAATGCAACCATGAAGCAAAATTGATATAAAATACACAAAATAGCACAAAGCTCCTTTCCAAAACAGTAAAACATGAAGTAACTTTTTAATAATCCAAGACAAAATAGATGTTCGGGTTTTCGCAGGTTTCTTTGTGAGTTATTTAAAAATCTACTCAAAAACAATTTACGTCGAGACATAAAAGTGAAATGAAACCTACCTTGAATCCTAAAAGAGATTTAGTTGGGAACCAAAACTTGAATACATATTTTTCTCGACGCTCCTGGAATATGCGGATAGTTTTGCAGCAATGAAACAGTAAAATCCTACAGCATAGATAATATTAAAAAAAGGAAAACAAAAAATATATATAAAAGTCAATGCCTGTGCACATTAAGTATTTGAAATGACGAATTCTTGCATGCATATTAAAGATCCCAAATGCGAATATATCGCCACCCATTGAATTAAACATAATAAATTAATTATCAGAAACATTGTGACTTTTGAGAGATTATCTTACGGTATCTATAAAAAAATAAGCCCTTAATTACAAATTTGGTTTCCAACAGTGAACTTTTTACAATTTATAAAAAACTAATAACAAATCGACATAAGTATAGAAAATATCTCCCTATCAATTTTTAGCCATGTAGATATATATATTAGCTTTTGATAAACAAGCCTTTGACATAGATGGACAAACGGACAGACTTACGGACATGCCAATTGCATCATCGTTTTGTTTTTCCCAAAATTGCAATAAAACTCTTAAAACGTCTCGGTTGTGAAACACGGACAACTCGTTTAATTTATTTCCCTCTTAGAGATAAGGACGGTGTACTTTTGTGGGCCGATTCCCGTCACCTGTCAGATATCACGACTAGGGTGGCCTCAACGAGCAATTTTTCAATACGTTTTCACTCACAAGAATGCTTTAGAAATAACGTTGAAATTCAGCTTTTGTTAAACCGTCACTCGGTTTTCATAACTTTAGTATAAAGATTAAGAAACTAAAATATTTTTGATAGGAAGGAATCTTATAGTGAGTCATTGCAAACTTCATAAAATATTGTGACATCGTGAATACGAAGTCAATTGTCCTTTGCCTAATGGTAGTAACATAAATAATTTCGAAGTGATTAAATTGAGCGCGGTTGGTATTAAACACTATTTGAAAATCCCGTAACGTCGTTCGAGTTCGGCAACGCTCGGTTATGTTCGGAAACGCTCGTGAATCCTCGCGATACGGCCCGCTCTGGACACACTCCATTTTGAGAAGGCGAACGTAGCAGTTAGGAAGGCTTGAAAGCCGTGTTTTTTTGTAGTGTAGCAGCACATTGTAATCCTGTAAGTATTTTCTTTATTATAAAAAATCCAATCGTGGGTAATCACCCTTTCATATTTTGATCCGTCTTCTGTATATTACAGAAATCATGAAGTGTAGTCGGCATACAATTTTCCACCGTACCCTCCAACGCTTTAAGTCAAAAAGGCATACTCTTCGCCTTTAATTATCTACGGCCTTATTTCGGATTGATAAACCCATATAACAGGTATATAATTTAAATACCCTTTTTAGTGTATATTTTATACAGCCACTTTTTTAACCTGCCGATGGCACGTGGTTGACCTACGTCCGCGTGACCTCTAATTATCAAGTGTCGTCTTTTTAAAGGAAAGCTATTGGTTTAACACCCTCTCCTTTCCATCTTGTGGGTGTGCGTTCAGCCATGGATGTGTCCCATTTTAATAACTTCTCGATTGCCAGTAGAACCTTCCCCCCTTTAACCTTATAGTAATTTATTCGTTATAAGTTGATAAACAGGCGTTAATGAGTTTATAACCTATTCCTTTTTCCACATCTTTCAGTGGGTTTTTTATTTATTTGGCTTTTACCTCTCATTTTGGACGGACAGGCTTTGCCTATATCCGAGAGTTTGAGACCGATGAAGTAGACCAAGTAAGATGAGCCACGTTTCTATTGAAGTGGAATAAACGCCTCCATTACCCTCGTTGCCTGGACCAAGGAAAGGATCAGAACCAACAGGGAGTTGTAGTAATAATAGTCCTCTTTAATTTAGAACCCCCTTAATCTTCATCAGCTTACCAGGGTAGCTTCCCTACCCTTAGGCAAGACGTTATTTAACCAGTGACCACCCTTCTTGTTTATTCGTCTAGCCTTTTCAACCCACTATACCCCGACTATTCTTTATTACTGATCAAGTAGTAGTGTAACTACTTCAATTGCTAGACCGAGGTAATAAAGTTAATCTTTTTAGTATTTTAAGTATCTGTACCTAAGTCTAAGTTAATGCTTCCAAGGAGGATATTTCTGTGTCCAAAAAGGTAACTCAGCTTACCCGGTAAAGAACATCAAATTCTAGAATAAATGACCTAATCAAATTGTAACAGATCGTATGATTTATTCACCATCCCTCTAAAAACATTAACGTTAACAACCCACTAACAAAGTAAATTTAGTAACAATATAAATATGAAAGAGATTTTCTTCAGATGTGTGTATGTATGACTGTTCAATTGTTCAGCCTTGGAAAATAAGAAAGAATAGTACGCATACATACAACGACCAAGGATTAACAAGATATTTTGGCTCTGTCAATGGGATTATCCCTAAAATATGGATACGAAATTTATGAAAACGAATCCGATTAAACTGATTGTGATAAAATTTAGTATTTACTAGTATGTAATTTCGATAACAGATATGAAGATAACTTACGTTCTATTGTGGGAAAAGATTTCATTTACAGGATATGACCAGATGATTACGCGAGCGAAGATATTTCAACAGTAGAATATCATGGAATTCTGTTTGTGCTAGTATCTAGTTGGGACAACAGAGATTCAAATTAAGATATGTTTTATCCGGACAAAGGAAAACTTAATCAAATAGCGTGAATATCCTTATAGTTTTTTATGCCAAAAACATAATTCTCGTTTTTGGCTATAAAGCACTAAAACACTAAAATAGTAACTAATATTAAAATACTGGTTAATATTTTTTTTTATATATATATATATATATATATATATATATATATATATATATATATGTGTGTGTATATATATATAATAAAAATATTAAATTGATACTAGATCTTTTTGAAGATTGTAGTATTTCATTTTGTTATAATTTTAAATATATTTAAAGATATGTTAAATTTAGTCTATGTCAATAAAATTGAGTTTATATGTATTGCTGCAATGAAAAAGGAAATAATTGCGGGCATAGAGCACGGGTAGTCAAACATTAACAGGCAAATAAAATTTTGACAACAGTTCATGTCAGTCAACTAAAGAATTGAGAATTCAGGCACTTATTTGTAGGAAGTTTTGTATTTTTTTAGGATACTAATTTTATTGTAGAAATTTTAGCTTCACATCGTGCATTAGTCTTACAATGGGAACGTCGAATGTCAAGCGTTGTGAAGAAGAAAAAAATAGAAAATCGAATTTTGAGCTCCGATGTGTACTCCAAACACATCAGATAAACAGCGGTAGTATTTTTTGAAAATCATACGTATAAGTTAAAAATTACGTCTAATTTCTCCTATTTGCTTCGTGTTATTGCTGTTTAAGGAGAAAACTCCTCAAATGATAGAATTTTAAATATAATACGTTTGAAAAAATTCGTTATAGAGTTATTCAGGTATGGGGTATTTTTGAATAAATACTTGTTTTTTTATGGCACGAATAAACCCATCAGGTTTCTATGCCACAGTCGAATATGTTTTATGTATATGTATGTAAGCATATTGAAAGTAAATTAAAAAAAATGTTCCATAGCCAAACAACGAAAACCATTAACGTTTGCAACCTCTAATGTACCTTTTCTTTGTGTGGTTCGACATATAGTTCGCCTTAAATTATAGGAACATTTAATAATTTATTCGAAATTATTCAAAGTTATACTAGAATTTTCTACGCGACCGCGCCGCGGGTCAAGGTCTCAGAATTAGTTCTATTTTACTTACATACAAACTTAATTAATTTTGTATGTTATATACAAACCTTCAGTGAAGAAAATTGTAACTGATAGTGAAAACCGCTTAAAAGTCCGTTGCGCGGCTTAGGAGCAATTAGCGGATGTACAGACAGCAGCGGAAAGCGACTTTGTTTTATAATATTTAGGTTGGGGAAAAAGTTTCTTCGCATTTTATATAAAAATTAAAAAGGTTTTATTATAAAGTTTATTTACATTTGACTAAAGTATGTAGGTGCCATTTTGTTGGGTAACTTTTTGCCAACTTGTAGGTCGAGACGTGATCCCATTGCTATAAAAATTTTGGGGCTTCGGATCAAAAAACTGCGACAAGTGGTTTTGGTAGTCCTCTCGTAATGTTAACCTGACACTGCCTAAGAAATTCTGCAGAGACCGAAACAGGTGAAAATCTGAAGGTGCAAGTCAGGTCAGGAGTAGAGTAGAGGAGAAGTCAGGACTATACGGCGGATACATTAACACCTCCCAGCCAAACTCTCGTAATTTTTGCTGAGTGGCTAAAGATGTGTGAGGTCTAGCGTTATCATGGTGAAAAACCACACCCCTTCTATTGATTAATTCGGGCTGCTTTCTGTCAACTTTTTGCTTCAATCTCATCAGTTGTTTGCAGTACAGTTCAGAATCAATGATCCTGCCTGGCGGTAACAGCTCACAATGAATAATGCCCTTCCAATCCCACCATACACACAGCATCACCTTGTTGCGAGTTAACGCGGGTTTAGCCATAGTCTGTGAAGCCTGACCGGCCTTTGACCACGATCTTTTTCGCACGTTCTTGTCATACGTGATCCACTTTTCGTCACCAGTTATCAGCTTCTTCAAAAATGGTTCGGTTTCATTATGTCGTAATAGAGAATCACAAATGAGTACACGGTTCATTAGATTTCTTTCAATAAGCTCATGAGGCACCCAAATATCGACCTTTTTTTGTGTACCCAGCTTTTTTCAAATGCGTCAAAACCGTTTTGTGGTCAATTCCCAGTTCTCCAGATTTTGCTCCACTTTTTCAAAAATGGCATCAATTTTGTCCGTAACAGGGCGTCCAGAGCGATATGCATCTTTGATATCAAAATTTCCGGATTGAAAACGCTTAAACCAAATTTGCGCTACTCTCACAGATGCTGCATTAGGTCCATAAACATCGCAAATTTTTTTCGCGGCTTGTGTTGCATTTTTATCTTTTTTGTAGTAAAATTTTAAAATGTATCGAATTTCTTCATTAGATTCACTCATTTTAACAATAAGAAAAACAAATGAAAATCACACATATTCCTAATTTGAATTTGGAATTGTCTTCTTTAAAATTAAAACTTTTTAATGATACCAAAACCAACCAGATACAAATGGTATAGCCAAAGAGATCTTATTACAAGTTCATACATACATACTCTATGCGAAAAGACTTTTTCCCCGACCTATTACTTAAAAATCTGGTTTATGAAAGTAAATTTGATAGTTCTTAACAATCTTGTGAAATTATATCAATCCTTACTCATAGAAACAATTACAACAACATAGATGCACCTACTTGTAATATGTTTATATTCCGTAACGCAGTTTCATTTCGCAAGATGGCGCCAGCAGTAAATTATTATTGCCTACTGTTTTGGCTTCGCTCTGTTTGCACGCTATGGCACGTGAAGTTAAATAATGGTATTGCGATAGCTTCTCCATAATATGAGCCTAAATGTTCTATGGCGCAGCGTGTAATAGGTGATTAACCAAAATATATAATATAATTGGGGCGAGAAAGTCATGTCTTGCTTAACATTCTCTCTCTCTCTCTCTTTTCGTTGATTATTGACTATTTGCTTCAATATACGCCAATCAGCAGAGAAACGCCGATTTAAATAGTTTTTAAATTAAAAGTAAATTTTTTATTCTTATTTACTAATACATTTGCAAAAAATGATCTTCAGTACACTAAAGAACATTTTTTTTGAGAACCCTAAATGTTTGAAAACTTGAACGAACAAATTTTTGGGCAAAACTAGTTTAAAATAAATATGCTCACATCATACACAGTTATCCAGGAGTATTAGACAATTTTAGATGTAGAAAATCTATTTACGTCAGGAAAGTCGACCTCCATAAGCCAAGAACTATTTCTACGATCCTATAATATACGGCTTCTTACTAATTACTTCTTAGATAATAGCTTCGAAGATTCAGACGATAGATAAGTTGGATATCGTACGAAATTATCTGCAAGATGAAAAGACAATATAGCACATGTATAACATGTTGGAACATAATTCCTTGGAGGTTTTATGTTTTGATTAGTCTATTCTTATTTTTATTTTAAACTTGTTTGAAAGTATAACCATTTCAACAGGTGGTGTCATGAAATCAATTAGGAATGGCTGCGTTGTCAATTTCAAATTAATGGCCGCAAAAATTTTAATCGAATGATTACGTTTTAAAAATTTAGGATATATTTTTCACTTTGAAAAATACCAACTGAAACCTTTATCCGTAACAGCAAATCGACATTAATCGTCAGCACGAATGTAGCATTTGCATATTCATGACATGAAACCCTTTGATTTAACGACAAACATGCTATGATCGTTGAACTCAAGCAAAAAGTGCCACGTAACATTTTTTATTTTCACCTAACACGGAATAATATCCTTTTAGAGTTTATCTTTATCCCTAGCTCTCATCCGTGTTTAATTTAGATTTTGCATGTACAATTTTATAACCTTCAATTATCCATCTTGTTTCTACTTGCATATCAGGATTATCAATTTACGAAACAGGCCAAACCGTCTAGAACAAGAATGGTTATAAAACAGGGAGACCTGAGCGCAGCGTTGTAACTTTTATGGTCATTATCGTTAACCAAGCACAGACCACGACTGGATTTAAGCCTTCTCAAGTTTGCGCTATATATCCCGGTTCTCCGCTTTCGTCTAGTCTCAAGGTTGTTCTTGAAGCTAACATCTTCCACACATCATCACTCTAACGAGTGAATGATCGAATTAAGGTAAGTTAAATAAGACAAGAACCGTAGTAGTTTAGTAGCTAAAGTAGACATGATAAAGCCATGCTGGAATCATTATCTTGATCATAGATCGCTGGGCCGACCAGTGTGATACAACGCTCTCACAGAATTTGATTAGCTTTGAGCTAATATGATTAGCTTTTTTTAGCTGTAAGTGTGTTAACCACCTTACGTAATCACTTTACGTCAGGTGACCCGTTTGTCTATTTGTCCGCATTCGGTAATAAAAAAGCATTGGTGCACCATTCCAAGGTGCCGAAAACTGAGCGAAGTGGAGAAAAATATTTAGAAAAGCAGAATCCGGGTTTTCCTGTGACACTCGGAATGGAAGCGGCATTAACTCGGGAATAATGATAATTTTATGAACACAAGTACTTAATTTTTTTTAAATATAGAATTGTCAAATCAATGGAGATTATTTTTATAAAATAACAGAACGTTACGGCCTGATAGTTTTCGTACGAGCATATGTACATACGTACGTAAGTACGTGTACCTACTTATGACGTCATAAGTAGGTACACGTAAAAGGAGTTAATTATCGAATTAATTATTGATTGAAAAATAAAAGTATTTTTATTATAATATTTTAAAACTAAGATGATAACTTTTAAGATTTCTTGTAACATGTTACTAGTTATGTATTTTGTTAAATAGAGGTTTTTAAAACAGATATCAATGTCTTCGGCTTCATAAAGAAGTAAGCATATTATTATGTAGCCTTGTAATTCATCCATTACTGTATTTTTGATAATGATTGTACTCTCAAAGCGCAATACGAGAAGCACAAGCAAATGGCATCAAACAAACAGCATCATCATACAACCCACGTGTACAAGAGACTGCTTCTTGCTATTTAAACATAAGGTATAGCTCGTGTCAGCGTCTGAACATGAGATAACGTTACTCGGGAATGATTAATGTGCACCCTTGTCCTGGAATATCACGTGATCTCATCGTTGGGTTTTTAATATAATTAACGTCGCGTCGGCAACTTTTGTTCACAACAAATGAACGCGACTGTATTTGACGGCAATTCCTTTTGTCAGTATCATGTCCTGTATATATATGTAAATGCGTAGGTACAGATATGTATGTAATTATAATTTTAATAGTAAATATGAAACAGAATCGTTTTAACTTGGATTGTAATTTTACACTTATCTTTTATCTAAAGGGATCAAAAACATATTTGGACCGTGATATCGCTCTTATTTTAGGGTTCCAATACTTAAAAGTAAAAAGACCCGATTAAGTCTCACTCTGGTGTCTATTGATTGTTATTTTAGGAAGTATTTTAATTATAGATATAAGTTTTACATGAAATCATTTTATTGTATACTAGCGGTTTCGGCAGATGGTGCTCTACCGTGAAAAAATAAAAATCTAGAACCCGATTCGAGCGCCACCTACTGGGTGTAATTGTGAATCTAAACCATCTCCGGACTCACTCAAACATTATTTTTTATACCTACACTGGGTTACATTATTGAAGTTTTAGTAGGAATCCCTAATTTTTTCTAGTAATAAATATAACCTGTATTAATCTGGGATAATTAAGCATTCTAATGGTGAAAATATTTTTGAAATCGGCACAGTATTTTTTCATTTTATTCGTTATAAACATACAAACATAAAAATCTTATTTGAATTTTCGAAGTTGAATAATTTAAAAAAGGGCTCAAATTAAATGGTTTTTTATTTAATCAAAAATGTACAAAATATGGCAGTTTCCTCTAGGTATTACCTAAGTTTATGACCGCAAAAAAAGACCATATGTAGTAATTAAATTATATGTACATAATTTTATAGGGGAAAGTATCTAATTTATTTATTATGAGTTGGATTGATTATGAAATACATTCACTACAGTTATGACATGATATTGTATTTATAGAGGAAACTTCAACATGCGAGTCCGACTCGCACACGCTCACTATATGGGTCGAGAACCTGAAGTGGCAACTAAGAAAATTTAAAAAAGTTATCTATTACGGTTAAACATGTTTGTGAGTCATTTTAAAATTTGGTCCGCTTTATCGCATTGAGGAAACACCGTTGTAGGCACTCGTTTCGCTGTTGGCAGGAATAATGTTTAATTTTCTTTTGTTGTCGGCTCGTTTGAAATACTTTGAATTTTCTCCGCTTACTTTTGCAGGTGACCGTGTTCAACAGAGTAAAAAAAGTAAATACTTGGCTATATTTCATGATAAAATTGAGAATGAAAATAATTACTTATATAAACTGGCTAACAAAAAAATTCCTAGCACTTTACTATACAACAAAGAAACGAGTTTTTAATAATTGTGGTATGTTGTCTTCCATCTACGTTTATTTAATACATAATTAGAGACTAGACATTTCTTCTTATATATAAAGAAGATAGAAATTTTCTTTATATATAGAACACTAGCTGATGCCCGCGACTTCGTCCCCGTGGTGCGGTTTTTTAACTGTCCCACGGGAACTCTTTAATTTTTCGGGATCAAAAGTATATGTTGACCAGGGATATAAGCTACCACCATACAAAATTTCATTTTAATCGCTCCAGTAGTTTCGGAGATTAGCTGGTACAAGCAGGCAGACAAACAGAGAAACAAAAAAATTGAAAAAAGTAAATTACTCCTATTTCACTTCTTACATCCCCCTGACTCGATTTTTAGTATTTTTTTTCATTGTACAGAAATTCGACCTCTACAGTTTTAGTATATAATATATAATAAAACATAAAGCATTTAAAAAAAAATAAGTAAGTTGCAGTATTAGCAAAACTATTAAACAATAATCAAGTTGTGGACGTTAAGTCATATGTTTGTATGTCCGCAATAGCAGAGCAATACTCAAGCGCTTGACGTTAGTTTACTGAACAGCTTTGTCTAGAACTTCGTTGTCATAACACAGCTGATGAAGTACATTGTATTAGTCTGAACGTAGTTGAACAGCGTAACATCAATAAATCATATAATTTACTGGCACTTGGTAAGTACTCTTAGGTAAGCATTTAAGTAAATGTATAAGTAAGAGTCTTGAATCTTTGCTTGTACATTTTTGGTATATTTTTTCTTAGAGTTATGTAGCCATTTTGGTAAAAAGGGAAAGCTTATAAATTAGTTATGGCTGTCTTTGTATGTCACAGACATTTTTCTCAGAAACGACTTGATTTATATAGTAGATACCTGGTACCAGGCAGCGGTGCAAGGCTGCCTGGTACCCTGGCGCGGAGACCTAAGAGGCGCAATCAGATTGACTTCAACAAAAAAGGCCATTAAAGAACATCATGGTTTTTCAAATTTTATCCATATACAGCCAGTAGGTTTTGTAAATGACTGTAACATATGACGAAACGAAGAAATTAGTAGTGTTCCTTAAAAATGAAACGTGAAAATTAAATGCCATTTTTTATTGTTGGTGGTTGGGGGGACAAAACGATTTTCGCACCTTGGGCTTGGCGTCCAACACTCTTAAGACGGCCCTGGATACTATTACTAAATGCTAATTACTATATAGTATTTAGTAAAAGCTGCTATACAATGGCGTAGTGATAGTGTATAAAAACTATTAGGCATGTAACTTTTTTGGCTTGTAAATTAAGCTGTACATATTTTTAGTATACGTATATTTTAGTTTTGTTTAATGATTGTAAATAAATCAAATAAATAAATATTGACTTTAAAAAAATAGGCATGGTCACCATACCATACCTGTAATTAAGGGATGAAAAGTATTTTTTTGTGGACATAAATCTGTGGGGTATCGTTAAACAAACCTTTTATTTAAATCAATAGATGACGCCATATTCACCTTCAATGTCATTAAAAGTATTCATTCCTCACTCTAGCTTGAAAGAAAAAATATATAATATTTTATAACACAAATTGTCTTCTACACATTCAATTTGTTTCATTCAATTAAAAAGTACTTACTATATAACAGATTAAACTGAACAAAATCCAATAGATAGTTTTTGAGATGAGGTATTTTGGATTAAATGGTTTATCGTGTGTTCTATAATCAAATAAAAAAAACTGAACTTTCGTCACCTCCACGGAATTTCTATTTACATGATTACTTAAATATAGACGGTTCGTCTGTTACATAAAATATTATTTTTGCTGCTTACTTCGCTCATGTTAAAATAACCTTTATTTCTCTTATGTGATTTTTTAATACAATTTTGCATATAATATATGTTTAGATGGTTCATCTATCCATCATTCGTGGAGTCCATCTGTAACGACTTTCTACAATAAAAAAATCAGGAAAGTCTTTGCTTCCACACGTGACCAGAGGGCGGTTCATATTCCGCTTAGCGAATTAGCATTGCCATCCAGCGTAGCAATGCAGCCAGGTTTCTACGCACGATTCCCTCTGGCAGAGATTTGATACATGGTCATTAATTACTTATTTATAACTTAGTTATTTTACGGACGGTAACTTCTTATATTTGTTTCGTTGCAGATATACTAGAGTTTTATATTGTATTTTTATTGAAATTATTTGTTTAGAAAGTAATAAAATTATGCAGGTAAATTATTATTTAAATGTTTTTAAGAAGCTTTGGAGGCAACAGTTGTTTTATGTTGGTATGTGTTAGTTGTGTAGCAACATTTGCTTCAGTAATTGAGGCGGTACGCCTACCCGATGTTTGTATGTGACACAAATTGTGTTATCGAGATGAAACTACGGGGCTAGTTGTAAACTAACTTTAGTGTTATTGTCTTCTAAGGAAATTCTGTAACAAAATTGTGTTTAGTATATACAACATACAATATGCAGATGTGTACACATACTCTCAAGCGTATCACACTCTCGGATAATTGCATAAATCTAGAACATTCCGTTCTGTAGATAACAAGTATATTATTTAGGCATATTATTGATTAATTATAATTGGTTATCTAAATTCTAATTTTGTATCGTTTTAAAATATAATTACCCAGAAATAATTTAAGTCATTACAATGTTATTTTTGTCTAATTATATTTATTTTCGAGTTTATATGTGAATACAGTATTGGAATTAATTATAAAACATACCATAAGCCAATTTGAGTGAGTTTTGAGCACTAAGGATTAGTGGTTTTGCAACGGCCACTTTTAGAGAGTCATTATGAACTAAGATGTGTCCAAATATAGATACAGAAAGCCAAAAGCGGCCGCTTTCGCAGATTTGTATGACGAACATGACAAGTATCAAAATACTGTGGAACTTTGTGCTATGTCAATTAACTGCCACTATATCTTGATACGTGTCAATTTCACTAAGTGATTCTCTAAGGTTGGCCGCTTTAGGCCCCCAGGTCAGCCCAAGATAATAATTACAAAAAAATTTAACACTCACTTTAATCTCTAAAATGTAAATGATGTACAACTCATACTAGTAATGGTAAAACAAAATAATTTGATTTACTACTAGGCAGTTAACCATAAGGGTAAAGTAACAAATCAAAGTCTTTTGTTTTCCTACTATGTTATAAGAAACTACAATGAGCACTCAAAGAGAATGCGTTGCAGTGACCTAACCAGGAGAACTCACAAAAAGTACAAACTTAATTGAATATCCGGAGCTAAGTGTGTGATTCAACAGGGCTGAGCAAAACAAGTTAATCGTAGAGCAAACACGAGCACTTGGGCGGCGCGACAAAGCGAGTTGCAAGCAAATTACGGGCGTCGCATGCCTCTGTAGCAAATACTTCTCCACTTGGTAATCCGTTAACATTCCCCTACGAGTAAACACATATATTTTTTACACTTCTTGTTAAGCATGTATAGTCTAATATTATAGTAGAGCAGACAAATATATTTTTATCCCGGAAACTATCCCATTTTTCGGGATAAAAAGTATCCTATATTAATTCTCGGCAACGAATATATATATATATATATATACATAGTATATATATATATATATATATATATATATATATATACTGAGTATCAACCAAATCGGTCCAGTAGTTTTTCCCTGAAAACGGAACAGACATACAGAGTTGCTTTCGCATTTATAATATTAATAGGGATGTAACCTGTATTAATGCCTGCTCTTTAAACAAGAGTAGAGTTTGACAGAAGATTAACCCGCGGCAGAGCCGCGGGGTAAGCGCTAGTTATATAATAAACTTAGATCATTTAAAAACTCGTAAAATGGAATCGTTTTTGCTAAATTCAAGATTAATGTGAGTATGATGGTAAATAAAAGAAGGCGATAAGTAGAAAGTAGAGTATACAATCTAAGACAAAAAACTTAGGATCTTTTTATATTCACCTGCCTAGTCCATAAGTTATATTTGCTTATGTTGTGATTCATAATTAAATTATAATTCTCACACAGAGTGTCAATAATTATTTAATGCACTTTTTCTGCTTGATTCAAGAAGAAACAATTACACTTTACAAACGTGTGTATATGTATGTGAAAGGTCTATAGAAGATCATAAGTATGACTTCTTTGTTGAGAATGTTTTGGGAAATTACTGCTAGACTTTTGACTGACACCAAACATAATATATTTTTATTCTTAAAAACGTAATGGATTCGTCTAGATATGAATCTGTACTTTACGTAAGCAAATCTGTGTGCTAAGCGCATTTCAAGAGATATTTTAATAAGTAATAATGAAACAAGTAAAAATAATCTTAAAATAAGAAAATTATTATATCACCAAGATCTAAAATAAAATAAATAACACTTAAACATTCAAAGGGTAGGAGTTTGAATTATGTCAAGTAATTAAAATATACAGAGAACAATGATACGTCTCGCTATGCTCAATGTTTATTGAAGGGAAGCCATGAACCCCTACGATTTCAATTTGCAAGGGCTACGGGAGAATCTCGTGTTTAGTATTCAGGAGTGAAAGGGACGGATGTAACGGGGATCACTGGCATTCACCTGTAAGGAAAAAATGTTATTACATTACCTATTTAGGAATAAAATATGTATAGCTTTAACTTTTTATAGCCATGGCGGGAGGAAATGTTTGCTCAATTCCAATATATAAGCACCAACGTTACTTGTGTAACAAAAATAGCAATACCAGACTTTAGTTGTATTATTAAGAAAAAAACAACAAATTAATTATTGAATAATTTGAATTCTACATGTACACGTATAATATGCGATGCTAAATATCTATATATATAATCCATATAATGTCCACAAAATATTAATTGAATGTAAATATGTGAGTTGTTTTTGTGTTTATGTCATTGTCTGTCATTTCAAATTCCTTAAAATTTAAATAAAAGTATTTTTTTTTCAATCATTTCAGACAAAGAACATAAATCTATCTGTCTATGTTATAATAAATCTGTAAATGGTTCGAGTTTGTACAATGCGTTTAAAAATGTGTATGTGGGGCTAATTCGGACCAGCCAATTCCGAAAATGCTGAACTCTGAATATTTTTTTAGAATTTTTGTCTGTGTTTGTTTGTCCGCCTGCCTGTTAGAGCATCACGTGAAAACTGCTGAACGGATTTAAAGGAAATTCGAAACGGAGCTAACTTATATCACGTGTCCCGTGATATAAGTTAAGTCGTTTCTACAAGAATATACATGGCCCATTTTATAAACTTTATTTGTTCATGAGTTACAAAATTCATAAGCAAAAAAGAAATTTGTCTGAAAATAATCAAACTTTAATCTTAATATTTGTTAAATGGTGACATTTACGATAAAAATGTAGGAAATCTTTTTTGTAGAACGTTCGATTTCCTACAAAAAAGTATATGGAATTTTGCTGCTAAATAAATTACTAACGGAGATATGTTTTTCTTCTGCTATTGGACTAAGGAAAAAATCGAAAACTTTAAGGCGGAGGACTTTCCTATTGAAATTAAGAGCTCGTATGTGGTGAGAATTTTTTTAAGATGTCTAGCAACCCATTTATCCGAGTAATTTGTAAAAAAAATATATTTTGACCTACACTAATATATATATATATATATATATATATATATATATATATATATATAAATTACGTGTCACGTTGTTTGTCCGCGATGGACTCCTAAATTACTTAACTGATTTTAATCAAATTTGCACACAGTGTGCAGTTTGATCCAACTTGAAAGAGGATAGGTTTCATTTTAATTTATAATATTTTTTTATTTTACTGAGCCACAGCAACGCGTGGCCGGGTCAGCTAGTATATATATATATATATATATATATATATATATATATATATATATATATATATATATAAACCTCTTTTCAGTCTACATAAGCATGTGGGCAATGTTAAACAGATCTTGATAAACTTTGATGATGTCTCTTAATTGGTTTTTTAAAGTCAATGTTGCGACATGTAAAAATATAAGAGCGCACTTTAAGTTTGACTCTATGTGATTATTCCAATTTGACTATCAGCTGCGTGCAGACGAACTTGTAGTTTGTGTGTCACTTACAGATAAATATTTTACTAAAGTTCCGATACCTTGAAGTGTGGACACCACAAATGGGATGGCTCTTTTCTTGACCTTAAGAAAACGATTGATAATCACGTTGTTAATGCATTTTTTTGTACTTTATTTAACGAGTCTATAAATTTCTTATAATTATTATGAAAAAAAAAGACTAGTGCTTAAAGATTTATCTCGATTTTGTTATTGCTTGGATAATTCGTTCTAGAGTTTACTTATATGTGAAATAGGCAATTTTAGTGTAAAAATATTCGTAATATCTTCTAATTTATAGGGAATAGCGATTTAGTTGAAAGTTCTTACAAATTGCAGAGTTTTGACAAGCAGATGGTAATTAAACAAAATTAGTCGGAAGAATTTTATTATGAATAGAGCAATTTTTAAGCTCTCGAGTTAATATTTACAAGGTTTTGAACAACATTTGGTAAACGTGAAAAAATCGACTACCTACTGTTCGGTCCTTGCCTAGTATGAGGTAGGTAGAAAATCGCTCCATTAATTTTGCTGTCTACCCTCTTTCTGTGTAAGATGACGGCCAAAGCACAGGAGGGAGATGCAGCCATTTTTAGACTTACTTACTGTCAACGTTTCGAGGACACTGCGCCGTGCGCTCACCTGTTTTATTAAATTCAAATAATTATAATTACTGGCCGTGCCAATAACTTTCAAAGACCTAATCTGTGTACATTGGTAGCTCTCAAGTGAAACATAGTGCCGTGCTCTGTTTCCGAGTGCAACCTGAACCGAGCCAGGAGAGGGCTGATTTCAAGGTTGGTGGAGCTTCTGCTTTTCTAGTGCAAGGATCAGGTTCATATCTCTCCCAATACAGTCCATAACTATCAAACCGTATTATTCGTGGTTACAGCGCCGCACAACTACAAAGGAATAAAATTGTAAAGAAACATTGCTGACTTTTTCCCACAGAGCGACGATATAACATTATTTTGTCTTGTTTTTCATCTGCTAATAGGCAAAAGCAACTCCTTTCCATGATGTGCGTTATTGGGCTGGTTGTTGTACTCCAGCAATGAAAAGAAACAGTCTAATAAGTTTTATCAAAATTGTTACACGAAATGCGCCGCTGAAATAAGTATAAAACTATCTACCTCCGTAGCACCCGCTATTGACAACGTAACGCCCGTAAAGACACGAACGCTGCAGACTTGAATCTCGTAGAATATTCAAGAGTTTCTGGCCAACAACAGTGGGCTTGACGGTAATTTATTAAAATATAATAAATTGACATTAAACCTATATATATCTTTATCACGATTCTGTTAAGTTATCATAGTTAGTTTAATATTTATCTTCTATAAAGCTGCCAAATAGTTTCCTCAGATTCAAACTATTAACTTTTAAAGTGAAACTTCTGTAGAATCGTTGTGTTTTGAAACGCGATGAAACGAAAAAGCGACAATAAATAGAGATAAACACAAAAATCTATAGGACTAAGCCTTCGAGACAATGAGATAGAGTACTTTATATTTAATCATTTAAACACTGCTAATACAGATAGAGTTATAAATATTTTGAAGTTTTTCGTCAATACTTCAAATTTCGTGTTTCAAGCTTGAATATATTATAACGATATAATAATATATGAAATTTGATGTCACGAAATTTAGAAACCCTTTCACCCCTTGTGACACTGTTTTATTTCTACTGTGTGTGAACTGCACACACGCACAATATTTTAATACTTTTTCATCATAAACTGTTGCTTTTCTGTAGGAAAATTATTGTAACAGTATATACCTGGAAATTTCATAAGAACCAGTGATGTACAAAGCAGTGAATAGAAATAAAAAACATTTCTATTGTCGTTCATATTCTCAAGTACTTATAATAGGATTACGTTCTTATCAAATGAAGTAGAACTTTCGTGAATTTTATCGTTCATTTTTATTATAAATTCGTATACCTGTACAACATTAACAATGAAGAGCGTCTGACAATAGAGCACGTCGCAGATTGTGCCCAATTAGTAGATTGAGTAGGTTCTCAATCCCTGGTAACAGCTGTTACTAAAGCTGTTACTAGTCAGAAAAAGATATGACCTCTATCAATTTTCAAGTACCTACAGACTTATTAGCTTCCAAAGTAAAATATGGACAAAGAGTACATGTCCCAAAAAGACCATTTAGAACGTATATTAAAGCGTTTGTTGTTACAGGTTCAGGTTTTATACAATGGTATAAAAATAAAGAAAAACAAATTGGTAATTAACAGAAGCGGAGCCAGTCAGGTAAGCTGGCCAGTGTGATACGAAAAGAGATTAAATAAAACCAATGGTCAACTTCGTATTGTCCTCGAGGAACCAGTGCAAACTGGTATTGGGAAATTTTGTGGACAATAATGCAATACAAACAAGCCGGCGAAATACGCGTACTCAGCTATAAATCACGAAAGTTAGCATTGAGATTCATGTTTAGGAAATAAATAAATAGAAACGGTACGGAACGGCCGAAGGACCCTTACTCTCTTGAGGCCTCATTTGAATTTCATAAAGGTGCTGTATTAAAACAATCGCAGTCCAAAAGGACCGGCAGGGAAAAGCGGAAAAGTGTACGTTCACTCATTTCCCCAAGACCGACGATGATATGTATACGTTTCCTAAATCAATTTTACTGAGTTGAATATTGTGAAATACGTTACTTCTGTTTTCTTATAATTCATTTTACATTAGCAATAGAGTTAGTTGAAAATAATTCGTTAGATTGGCTGTCGCCACGGTTGTGCTCGGCTGTTTCTTTGTGTCTAGATACGAATTAATTTTATTCTGAAATTTATAAAATTGAGGTATAATCCAAGATTAAAAAGTCACTGTTATATTTATAAATATGTACGTCTGTGTCGATATGCATAATTATCGTAGTGGTAAAGAATAATACTAAATATTTTTAGGATCGTATCAAATAGGTGTTTATAACAAACTAAAGTAGGTATATATTAGATAGAATATTTGTTAATATTCGATTATGCACTAACTAGATTCTGGCCACTGCAACATTTCCCGATATTGTATATTTTGTGCTGTTTATTCTCTCAAGTAGGAAAGTCGATCATAAAACTTTATTATAATACCGTTAACTATATTTGTTCCTAGTACCGTGTGAATCAATAGTCTTAATTAAAATTTACAATTCTGAACTAAAGCGTGGAACGTGCAGAGTGTAAAAAGCACGCTTCGAAGGAGTATAAAATAAGGTCTTTTTTTCTATGTTGATTTTATGTACTCGCACGTGGATTGTAAACCTTAACAACGGTGAGATGTATTATGTTACGCTATCTTGTAAAACAATGTTGTTTATAATTGAAGTACAATTATTAAAGAACATAAATCATTTAGAACTATAAGTTCTTGCAATTCGAAGGCCATCGTGCTTTACTTGTGATAAACACCTATCGAGATGTGCGTTTGACTAATAGTATGTATGACTGGACAGCACGTTCGCAACTGATCGTTCCGCCAGGCACGTATGCTATCGCAATTTGTATATGCTATTTATTGTACACGTTCAACCATGAGTAAAGTCCTCTCGCCTCCGTGAATTGCAAGAACTATAACATGAAATAAATAAGATATGATAATAATAATAACAGCCTATAAAAGTCCCACTGCTGGGCTCGGGCCTCCCACTATGTGTCAGACTTGCCAAGCCGCCTTGGACGAGCGTGGCGGGTATACTGTCCGTTCCCCAATAGTGGGAAATAAAGAATGATGTTTAATATTCTGAACGATTCTCAGTATTATCAAATTTGAAGTATATTTCGTTTAACTGGCTTCTTTGCATATTGTAACAATTGCCAAAGCACATTAATAAAGAAAAACGTAGTGAAATATTGTTTTTAATGATGCGCGAAAGTTGTTAAACCGTTTTAGACAAGCGTTGTGGGTATACATTCTATTTTATCAGAAATAGAGAACCTGGCACCCAGTAGCGGGATGTTTAGCGTTTAATTTATTGTAAAATGTCACAGAACGTTTTTATCATACTATCAACAATCGGCAAACGCGTACATGTAATGGATGTTCATTCTCTTTTTCATGAGTATGCATGGTACAGGTACCGAAAGACTATTAGGAACGTTTCTCTTCCGCGTTCTAGGAGTATGGAATAATCTCCCACCTGAGGACTTAACTTAATCCGTGCAGAAACGGAGATAGAATACAATTTTCTGCGGCGGGGCGGTCTGTCGTAGTAGGCGACAAAACAACCCACAGCCAGGTGGTAGGGCATTTGCCCGTCTGGATAGCTACCACCCCTGGTGTAAAGCATGCCGTCATAACAACCTTGAGTTGTGTTCCGGCATTAGTGGCTGGGTTCCAGTCTCTCTTTAGAGAGCGGTAGCACATTGTTAGCACCTTTGGTGTTACAAATTTCAATAGGCGACGATAACCACTTTCCAACAAGTGGGCCGTCTGCCTGTCTGCTGAACTCAAGCAATAAAAAAGGACTTTCCACAGCGCCACGATAGGAGCATTAAAAAAAGATGTAATATAGTTTCTCTGAAGCCGGCGGTACGTTGATAACACGCCTCTGGTATTAAAAAAAGTATACAGGCGACGATTATGACCACTTTTAGGACAATCGTTATAATATCTGCTAATCCCCAGGGTTAAAAAAGCTACGGCAACAGTACACTATACGAATTGATAAACTTTATAGAAAAGTAAACATAACGGGTGAGATTGTGTTATACTTACTGGATACATTAAACCTTAAAGATTAAAGGAAGGATTAAGTACTTTGTCACTAAAATATAGGAAAACGCTTTCGTTGTAAGCCAGACGAACACATTAATAAAGTTGTAAATAATTCAGTTATAGGAAAATTATATAAAGTATAGTTAAATTTAAGGATGCTAAAGCCCAAATTCGTGTGAACACACACAAATCGAGCTGGGAGTCCCTGTCGAACCTTTGTCATTTTAATCATACTTCCGATCTTTCAAAATAATGTTATTGAAATATGTTCAATATCCTACGTTCTGTAGGACTTTGTAATTTTCGGTGAGCTCCCGTGTTCTATATATATATATATATATATATATATATATATATATATATATATATATATATATATATATATATATGTAATATGTTTTACATATATCGCTATAGATTTTTATATAATTGTTTGCCAGAATTTATTTCAGATATTCTGATATTATTCATGATAAGGATTTTATATGCTTATCATGGAAATGTTATTTACGTAAATTTATTGTAATTTTGGAGTGTTTTTTATTCATGTTTCTTCCCGTATTTTTCAGTTTCAAGTAAACTCTTGTAATTTTAAATTACACTACTTTACATTGTTTCACGCAACTCGTTAAAAGTCCTATAAAAGAGGTACATAACGTTTTCCTTCATCAATAATATATTCTTCATCATAATTTATGCTTGCTTCAAATGAAGCCACTTCGTCTATTTTTCTAATTAGTGGGAAAACAAATCAACGCCTACCAAAGTGAAGCGATCTAGAAAGGGGGGAAGATTTTGATCCCGAGTTTTTTCAATTTGACTGACTACTTAGTGTCAATTCCTTTACGAAATCAAAGAACCATCAATGCCAAATGGCATACTGCCAAATGCTTGGCAGAAGTTTTTTCTGTTGTGAGCAACAAGCGACCAAAGCTCCCGGGCTACTGCTCCACCACGACAACGCGCCCACCCATACCGCGCTCAAAACGAGGGACTTCTTGGATAGCACACCGGTCAAACTCTTGGGTCACTCCTTACAGCCCTGACCTAGCACCGTGTGACTTCTTTTTATTCCTGAAAATAAACAATCAGCTCAAAGGGATACAATTTTCGTCGCCGGAAGATGCGCTGTCAGCGTTCGAGTAAGCTGTAAACGAGATGTCAGCGGCGGACTGGAAAAAATGATTCGAAAACTGGTTCAAACGCGTGAAACTTTGTATAGAGGCTGGTGTACTTTGAAAAGATGTAATATAAAAATATTTACCTATAGAACATTTTTTTATTTTCGCAAAACTTTCTGAGTGTCCCACGTATATATCTTTCATTGATTTATAGCATTTAAACCATCCATAGCAGGGATTCCCAAAATGGTCGATATCGGCCCCCTGGGGTAGAAAGCGGTTTCCCAGGGGGTAAACGCAAACGAAAACTGATTTTGGGGGTTGACGAGATCTAAAAATCGACTCCTATTAATTAACACAAGTTCTTATTTGGAACTTTCAAGATACTGTATAAGTTGTGATACGTGTACCAACTTGTTATAAGAATGACTAATATTTTAGTAGGAAGTATCATTGTTGTACTTTTAAAAAACTCAACAAGTCAATAAGCGTGTACAAGTTCGTACAAGATGAAACCTCGGCAAGTCAATAAGTGTGGACAAGTTCGTGCAAGATAATGAATTCAAGAGTACAAGTCAAGACAAGAAAGTAATTTGACTATGGGGGTTTGAGGTATCAGTTAATTTTGGAAAAGGGGACTCTTATCCAAGATAGTTTGAGAATCCCTGATTTATAGCAATTTAAATAAGAATATAGCATCAGTGTTTTATTAATTGTTCAAAAATATCATTAATAAATAATGTCTCATAAAAGAAAATATACATATATTTGTCACAATTCCTGCTTATAAATGAATTTTCTGTGCATTATGTACCTAGGTAGAGGGTTTTGATCGACAAATGTGTAAAATATCTCTTTTTTTCTTGTTATATAACAAATATAGCTTCATTTGTAATTTTTATCAAAACAAATATGTTGCTATTTTGTTCTTAATAAATGTAAACAAAATTAGAAATTAGTCCACTTTATTCTCTTTATACATATTAAATATCGTGTATGCAAGCAAAGTATGTAACTTTGCTTTGTAATTAAAATGCTAATTATAATATTTTACTGGTGTATCGTAGAACCCTTTGAATAATGTAAGTATAGCAGCGGTGCTTTAATGTACTTAGGCTAGCACTTAAAAATCATTGCTATTGTTAAGACGTTACGCTTGAAAAGGCTTTTCATAAAACCTTTGTGTTGCTAAGCGACTTTTAGTAAACATTGTTAACCACAACCCATCGATCGTAGACTATCCCCTTAAATGAACTAAAACAGTATTTCAGATTTTCATGAAACTTCCAGCAATTTTAATGTATAATTAATTAATTACTATTAAAAGTATATAGCGTCATGTTATATAGCCTATGACACTCCCTGTTAACGTAGCTTTCCAAAAATAAAAGAATTTAAAAAATCGATTTAGTAGATCTAGAGATTACCCCCTACAACGTCACACAAACTTTACATCTTTTTAATATTAGTATAGATGAAATTAAAGAATTTGGAACTTGATTTGCCTAAGGGTAACGTAGTATTTACTAATTTTACTTTGATTTAATATTAGTCCCTTTTTAGTGCAAGGATAGGAAAAATGGTTGGAAATATTCAAGGGAAGTATAAATACAGACGACTTTGCTATTAAAAAGTAGGTATCGTGCCTGCTACATTATTTGTCTTACCAGCTAGCTGTATCTGTTGGTTTATACCTGCGTTATATTTCTATTATTTTGTACCCCACCATTGCGCCAGACTCCTTTATGTTGACACCAAACTGATTTGCCCCTGAACTTTGAAAGTGCAGTATAAATAATAAAATATCATCTGTAATATTTTTTACAAAAAGTTGAAAATTTAACTGATATATAAACAAATGTATAGATTTTCAGTTTATTGTAATATGTAATATAGTAGGAAAATTATTACACGTAACACAATGTAAAAGCCGATGATGGGAGGCTAGAGTGTAAATTAATAAAATAAATGTGAAACTAAGGCACAAGGCAGCACGCGGAGACGGCAGGACACCGTTAAACCTTTGTGAAATAGAACGAAAATCCTGATTTTGCGCGAGAACTCATTATAAGTCATTGTTACAAGAATAATAATGACAATTAAAGAAAAAGTCTGCGATGTGTTAATTTATATTTGATTAAAAAAAGTTCTTTGTTTTGTAAGAATTATGATAATTTCCCATTCTCGCATTACACAAATTTCACATTAGCTGACCATTCAAGACTCCAAATTAACCGTCCAAAATGAATAAACATTTAATTAAGGAGTGAATTTAGTAATCCAATTTTGAATATGAATTTTCAACCAATAAAGATGGCAGCGTCTCCCCCTAAAAGTTTTTAGAACGGGGACCGAATGCTAATATTGCTCATACTGAGAGCCAATAAAAATACCTGACGTCAAATCTGCAGCGCAATTATTCATTCAAAATGTCATTGGGCCCATCTGAACCATCCTAAAACACCCTGTACTTTGAGTTGACTAAATGTATAATAACATTCAATCCATACATTTATGTTTATCTATATTCTATATAATATTATAAATTCGACAGTTTGGGTGGATTTTTTTGATTAATGTCGTCAGAACGGTAGACCGGATCTGGATAAAATTTGGAACAGAGATAGTGCTATATAATATAGTCTGGAATAGCACATAGACTACGTTTTATCCCGGAAAAACGTACAGTTCCAGTGAGACACTATTAACGCGAGCGAAGTCACGGGAAACAGGGAGTATTACAATACGTAAATCGAGCTGAATTATAGGAGGGAACAGCATATACATAGATACAATATTACAATGTACCTAGTGCAAAAGCATTTTATATAACCTATGATAAACTATAGTAACCCCTCCAAAAAAAAAAATATCTACTATCATCATTGTCAGTTCAATTCCCTATAATTAATATGAAAAACGTGTAATAAAACTTTTCTACATAATAAGCTTTTTTAATTAAAACATCACTTTTGAGGCTTTTTTAAACACAGTGCAATTACATTTTCCCGAAGCCTGTCGCGCGTTTGTTACACCTCTAATGTTGCAAATATCTATGGCGAAAGTAATCACTTTCCACCAATTGGCCTGTCTGCATGTTAGCCTATTTACTCTACTTTAGCAATAAAAATAATTATACATGCAGAAATAGTCAAAAGCTTTTTCTAATAACATGAATTAATTAATTACTTTTCTACTTTACATGATAGGCGAGGAACGTTAAGTCCTGTGTCATAATTGTTAAAAAATTTAATTCGGTTTGCAGCCAGATATCATACGGCCCGTCAATTATGCCCTATCGTAGGTATGAATCATTCCTTCCATATCAGTGCTCAATCTTTAAAATTTATTATTCAGGTTATCCAATAAAATTTCTGGAAATTTGAAAGAATCTCTAATAGGAATCAAATTTAAATACTTTTAAAATACAGTGGTGTATTTTTAGGTTATTTCAGGAACTACTATGGCCATCTTCACACCTCACTTCTCCTAAGTTTAAAAGCAGATACTTTTGAAAAAAAAAAATTATACTTATTTTATTTATAGTTATAATCTTTGAGAAATAAGCCGAATGTAATTACCGTTTAAACCTCTCTAAGTATGTCAATCCATACATTAATTTTGTTATATAAGTGTATTAATATTCAAATTTTTATAACACACACATCATCGTTAATGGAATTTGAATTAAGTTTATAAAACTAAAAATGTAATGCCATCTCTTCTATATCCGTGGTGGCAAACGATGCGACGCAATGACCTGACAGCGGTCTAACGAAATGAATAATTGCACGACAACGTAGTAACTTTTACTTCAGATATCAATTGGACATGATATGTATCCCAGAACGAACCTACAACTTTGGCAAAATTGGGTTGAAATACACGGAACAATTCCGTATAAATTTTATTTAGTTTCAAACGTATTTGCCGTGATCGTTCTAAACAGCTTTTTATGGACATTATAATTATCTTACAATTCACGTCCAATTTATCTTTTATATATCTAAAATATCGAAATAAATTACAGTTAAATTTATGTATATTAATTACCATTATGTAGAATATCGTTAGTAGTTAGGATATTATAAATAATAGTTTCCAGTTAGCAAAGATTTTTTGTCAACAAATTTTATAAACAAATTATATCTGCGATTGAATTCGAGGTCAAATATTCGAATCGTGTCTTCAGTCGAGTGAATCGATTTGCGTGTAATTCAGACATTGGCTCTCTATTTTCGCTCTATCCCACAAGTGTCATGTCATGTCATGTCAAAAACGTCAAGGGGTGTAACGCATGACGCGGCTCGGCATGATCGCTTTACATCCCTAGGCATGAGGCATGAGGGGTTCTATTTATTTATTAACACATTGTTCTATTTACTTATTATTCCGTTATTGTTTAAGGTTAAAGCGTTGTTCTAATTTGAGAGAACGGATGAAAGGAGACCGCGTCGTACATACTATTATAAAATCAGAGATAATTTGAAGAGAGGTCAGGTAAGAACACCCCAAATAAACGTGTATGTATGAAGTGATCAATGAAAGTAGATGAAGCGGAAAGTGTACACACCTTTCGCTTCATTTACTTTCATAAAACGTGCCAAGATCATAGCAAGTATAGTCTATTGTATAATATATTTTTGCTTTTATTTAAACTAATGAGCCAGAATGACCAATGAAAATGAACTGATAGATGGACGTTAACTCGAGTTTAAAAATAAAATACGAACTAGACTTAATTTTAACTTATTTATGTATGACTTTCAAATAAAGTTTGATAAAAGTTTTGGATTTGAGTAATTATTTTTATTTATTTATACATTAATACAATATCTCCTTAAGCTGCATAAATAAAAATTGGGTATTCAAATGTTTGAGCCCTCTCATTTTTCACATCACCTTTGTTACGGATTATTTTATATATTATATATATATATATATTTAATAGCGAAAACATAATAAATAAAATTCCCTTCTAAAAACCATTATATTTGACTTGCTCTTACAGATTTTTTTTACAAGTGACATGATAAAACAAAAGTTATCATATTACACCAAGTTTAAATTTTGAAAAAATATTCTAAAAAGTTCTAACAACCTTAGTACATCGCCAGATTAGCTAAAATGTCCTAAATTTGATTGTATATTGTTTTGCCAAGTATTGTAAACCCAGAATGATTTTTTATAATTATTAATGTTAACTAAATTTATATAAAAATCTTTTCAAAACCATATTTGATTTTGTTTTGATTGGTTTGTCGAAAGAAAATGTCAATAATATTAAATACAAACTTTCTTACAGAAAAAATTCCTTCAAAATTATTAGAGGGCATTGATAATGAAAAACACATCAATACTTGATTGTTCTTAAGCCGGCTCTGGCTCTTGAACTGCTTACAATCGAGAGATCTTACCTTTAGGGACTTAGCGTAAATATCTTCACATTTATATGTTTTGAGCTTGTTCCATTTAACTTATTAAGTTATTAATATCAGCTTATAACTGTCCTGTCGCTGGATTTAGTCCTCCCTATTTGATAAACATGATTGAAGATAGTTACCGAGGTAACTATCTTCAATCATGTTCATCAAAGAAAAATCATGTGAGTGTGACCTACGTCGAGACGTAGGTCACACTCACATGGTTTTTCTTCAACACGTAGTAATTATGAAAGTTTTCAATAGAACACAAATAAATTGACTTTATAAATATTATGTGTATATCATTAAATTAGACAATAGAAACAATAAAATACGCAATTATCACTACAAAGTTGTGGTTAAAATCACACCCAAATGCAAATATATACCTTATTTTTTTTTAGAATTTTAAACAACTATGGGGTTTGAATAGTTAATTTAACAGACACCGTTTCTACTTTACCTATTAAAACTAAAAAAGCAAACAGTTATAGTTACAAATTAACGTTAGGTCTATACTGTGTTAATATATTACATTTGTTTTAATGTATTATAATATACATCCCTATTAATATTATAAATGCGATAGTAACTCGATCTGTCTGTTAAGCTTTCACGGAAAATCTACTAAGAATACCGGATTGGTTTTGAAGTAATTTTTTTAAATGTAGTTTTAATACCGAAATGGACATATATATTTACTTTTCATCCCGGGGGATGGGATAGTTTACGATATAAAATGAAGTAAATCTTCCGGGGGCAAATACATAAAATAAAAATGTAATACAATATAACCTGTATTAACGCCTGCTCTTTAAACAAGAGATACGCACTAGAGTTTGACTCGCAGTGTAGCCGCGGGGTAAACTCTAGTCTTATACTAATATATAAAGCTGAAGAGTTTGTTTGTTTGATTGAACGCGCTAATCTCAGGAACTACGGGCTTGATTTAAAAATTTATTTCACTGTTAGTTAGGCCATTTATCGAGGAAGGCTATAAGGCTATATATCATCACACTAAGACCAATAGGAGCGGAGCACCAATGAAGAATATTTCAAAATCGGGAGGTTTTGAAAAGAAATTCCACGCGGACGACGTCGCGGCTACAGCTAGTAACTTTATATGTACAAAATTTCATAAATTTTTTAATCAAATTAATTAATGTTTATAGAAAAAAACCACTTTCAATTATACTGGAAGATAATCCAATTGAAGCCTTAAATTAGTTCCGTGATCTTATATTCTGCAGCAATACACTCCGCAGTGTAAACCACTTGGCAGGAATTCAACTGTACCGTTATAATAAATAAGCAAATGTTGCACCTAATTGTCTACAACAAATGTTTCATTATGTACACTCACTGTTCAGTTTAAGATATTTCCTCTCATTTTAAAATTTACTTTTATATTAAATTAGAAGGTTTCACTTCTTTTATTTAAGATACAACATTTAATCCGAACTCATAATATACTGGTTCTGTTTTTGTCGGGCAGCCCTAAAAACAAGTCTCAGATAACAATAAAACTGATTATTTAAATAATTGTAATTATAACATTTTCATAAGTTGTCGTGACTTATATTTTAACGGTTTTAAGCGCGGTAGTTTATTTGGTTTTATTCCGATGTTTCGCCTTAACTAATGTAACTTCGCTTCGCAACATATTGTAGCTTGAAGAGAACAAGAGGCGCAAGAAATTCTTTTGCAACATGCCCAGCTCTAATAATATTATCCGTATTAATATTATTAATGCGAAAGTAACTTTGTCTGTCTGTCTGTTTCGTTTCCACGGAAAAACTACTGGACTGATTTGGCTGAAGTTCAGTATATATATTTTCGATGCCGAGGATGAACATAAGATACTTTTTATCCCGAAAAATGGGATAGTTTCCGGGATAAAAACAGATTTGTCTCTTAGTTTGTAATGCTTTTACGAAAAAACTACTGGACTGATTTGGCTAAAATTTGGTATATATGTAATTTTAATATCTAGTGTGGACAAGGGATACTCTTTATCTCGGATAATGGGATAGATTTATGTAAAGGTTATCCCAGAAAGTAGGATAGGTGTTTCTTTGTGATTTGCCATTTTGCTCAATTTGGTCATTTTGTTGTCACTGGCGATTTTGGTCATTTTGGCATTTTGACATTGTGGTTATTCTTGACATTTTGGGGACTTTGGCACTTTTGGCATTTCTGGGACTTTTGGCATTTCTGTAATTTTTGGCATTTCAGTCATTGTAGGCATTTTGCTCATTTTTGGCATTATGATCATTTTTGGCACTTGGCACTTTTGTCATTTTTGGCACTTTTGGGCATTCTGGATTTTTTTATCATTTATGTAGTTTGCAGATAGATAAATAAAACTAGAACGGGTTGAAATAGGGGATGAAAGTTTGTATCAAAGACCAATCATTTCTCAAGTTTAGAAGATATAATAATTCATCATCTATAAAAAATGCGATTGTAACTCGATCTGTCTATCTGTTAAACTTTCACGGGAAAACTACTGGAGTACTGGATCGGTTTTGGTATAATTTTGTACATATTTTATGTAATTTTAATACCGAAAACGAAAAAGATGGATAGTTTGCGATATAAAATGAAGTGAATCTTCAGGGTTCAAATAGTCCTGACATAAAATTTAACACAATGTAACCTGTCGGTATTAACGTGCTGTTTAAACAAGAGGTACGCAAATATATTAAATAGGTAGGCAATTATATAAATTTAAATGGGTGGAAGATAAATTGGTGGAAGGTAATTAGTGCGTCCGACGAGGCTTCGTTGTATAAACTTTGGTTAGTATCAAACATATTGGGACAAAGTATTCAAGTCATACTTTGGTGTGAAATGAATACTTTCATCAATAAGTAGGTAAACGCTCAAATCCTTTAAAAAGTACAAAAGATCCCATTTGTGTAGACACTGGAATATAGGTAAGATGTAGAACAGTTGCCAACAATCAGGCATAATTTATTTTGCAGTCGCATAAAATATAAAATCAATAAAGGCCTACAAATTTTAATTTCTAACGTTCTTTCTTTCTCTATTATTATATTAATGTACTGTGTTTCTTTCTTACTTCATTCTCCAAATAAGCGCGCAGCCAAACATGAACATGAGACATAGAAATCATTCACTAAAAAGAAGATCACGTAATAAATCAATATTTAATCTAAAAATCAATTTACACCAGGAATCTCTGATTAAAATCGTATTAGATACATAATTTGAGATTCAGAGAGAAATAAACATCTTATATAATGTTTATTAGTTTGAATAAAATCTTTATTTGTACTATAGTTCTCATTAAAAATAATAAATGTATTTCGTACTTGTATTGCATTGGAAGCAAAAATAACGCTCTTTTCAAAGCTGAATATTGAACTAGCTATATCATATTAAGTCAATTCTAAAAATGCCGATCAGTGAAAAGACCAATTCGCCTGTGAAAATAATCTAGAAACGGTAGCAATCCCGTTCCAATATCCCCGTCCAGTCGTTCAAGATGTAATCTAGCTCGGAAGCTGTTATACCAGGCTTCGTTTAATTTTCAGAACTAATAAATATAAGATTCGACTGAACCTATTTGCTATTTATTTTTAAATTCAACCGGAATTACTCAAATATTTTTAAATCGCATTGAAATCTAATTTGTTTGCATTCAATTTTCTAATCGTTGATTAAATGTAAACAGATTAGTAGATTAGATGAGCTTAAACTCTGCTTCATTTATTCCTTCTATTTAAAGTGCAAATCTTATTTCCTTATACAGGAATAAATGAAAAAGCTTAGAAGATCACATAATTGCTTAAGGATCCGTGCAACAACGGAGAAAGAATACCAATTCCTGTGGCCAGGCGGCCTGTTCTAAGAGGCAATAAAACAACGCACATCCAGATGGTAGGGTATTTACCAGTCTGGATGGCTATCAATCACCCTTCGTCTAGAGTATGCCGCCATAACAACCTTGAGTTGTATTCCGACATTAGTGGCCAGGTTCCAGTCCCATCTATGAGTACTTAAGCACAGTGGTAATAAATACATAGTGTTGCAAATGTTTATAGGCGACGGTAACTACTTTCCATCACAGTTGGGCAGTCAGCCTGTCTACTGTATTGTGAAAAAAAGATGAAGTATTAAGAACTAAATGACATCATTCTGTAAAAACAGAAAGGCTAATTGTAAAGGTGCGATTCTACTAAGTTCGTGTGCGACACATTTGGTCACAAAAAATTGTAAATGTGGAATGTACCACATTTATCCGCGAACATGTTTTGCTGGACATTGTTCTGCGAGTTCCGTCTCGACTCCACCGCCCAAGGTGTGCGCTTGTTTTAATATTAGTTCGTAAGCTCGCAACAAAGTGTACGCACATTTTGTTGATGTTTACTCCCGTGACTCTTTGTGGCGCAGAATACAGGCATTAAAGGAATCGTTTCTGCCAAAATAGCTATGCAATAATTGGAATATATATGTAACGAATCATTGAAATGTCATTGTCAAGAGTGATATGTTGTCAATATCACTCTAGCGAAACTTCGTGTCTATGGAAGCGAGGCGATCATATTAGGAGGAAAAATCATTTCTTCTTGGGGATCCGACACCAGCGCACTTTCGACGAATCGCTATCCATCGCCAAAGTGAGTTATAATGTCTTAATTTCAAGAGATAATTTTTATTTATCTAATATAAAAGTAAAGAAGCTGTTAATTTCATAAATATACCTACATTTTCATGCCATACCATGATGAATTATATACATATACATCAAGGCCGTAGAAGCTCAGGAAGGATTTATTCATCAGAATTCGTAGCACATTTATATTTATATATATATATATATATATATATATATATATATATATATATATAATTATATATGTTCAAAGAGTGATTATGATTTTAAAAAGAAAATAATTTGTTTACCGATATTGCTGCTTTGTTTGCCTGCTTTAGGCAATAAATAGATACTATCAATATCTGGCCCAGAGAAGAGTTAATCTTTATTCAAAAAATCTAGTATTCCATTGCACACTAACTGAGCTCTCGATTCGAGTGTTCCCGGAAATTGTGTCGCGAAAGCGACATTGTCTCTGTTGGATTATTGTCAACTCGGTACGTCATTTCCGCTTTACGAAAACATCCGGTAATTATACGGAAATTGTAAAATGTAAAGGAGCTGATCTGAACGAGCATCTCAATCATTTTTTAGAGACATGAATAAGCTTTTAAGTTTATTGCTTTAGAGTTGGGACTGAATCGTTTTAATATAGGTATTATCAGGAATTTTGGCAGCGCGAAGCGGTTAGTTTTTTAAGCGGCTCATTATCTGAATTTAAAAATATATAATTTATTTTGTTTTTAATTAGACTGAAATATAAAGAGAAAAAGTTAGACTGATTGACTTAGAAATAAATATTATTACTATCTATTGTAAAATATGTCATCTACCCAATAGGGATGCGGACACATGTTACAATAACTTCTAATATTTAACGTATAGAAGAACAGACGTTAAAATATATAACATATCCTCTAACTTTTATTGAGACCCGGTTGCGTTGGGCTCTAAGCTATCAAGATTTATTACTTGTGATAATTTATTGTAACTAACTAAAATATTTATAACTTCTGTACCCATATCGAAGTACCGGGATTTTTTTTTTTTTTTTTCAACTACTAATAATTGTGTATCATGATATAACAGACGTTTCATTATCAATAATGATAATATCATCTGTATATAAATATAATATATCCGAATCCTAATATTTACAGTTTTAATAATTTAGGATTCAGAATTTTATCTTTATATAACAAGTTAGCCTTTACCTACTAGTAATTTCTTGTAGTGAGATGGCTGCCAATTCTAACTGTAATACAGGTTGGATCCTACCTAGTGCAGCGTCTTGGCAACCACCTGACTTCACAGCTTGCGTTTCTTTGGACAATTCTGTCTTTTTTGTACCTTTTACTAGTAACACAATTATTTTGTAGTGGATATGAAATAAAGATTTTATTATTATTATACTGCATGTCTTGAAGAAAACTGGCCATAAAAGTGGCTAGGACTTTTGGAGGGCTTGCGTACCATGGGAAGGCCAACACGTAGAGGCCCCTGGACAAATTTAATGTAAATGTGGCGTGACACTGACCGGCGATTATCCCTGTTTACACCATATAATAATTTACCCAAGGATAAGCCCCGGCCAGTGTAGGACTACTGTAGGAAATGAGAAAAAAAGTACCGGGCTATTGGGGTGAACTGCTAGTGGTACTAGGGGTCTAGGAATATGGAGACTATGGCGTTTGCCCGTCGCAATGTTCGAACATGGAAAAATGGGCAGACAGTGACTCGCCACGCATGGGCCCCAAAAAAATGCCATAGAAGACAGGGGCAACATGAGTGTGAGTGGCTAAGGGGTGTAGAGAGGTGGGCTGCAGTTTCACCGAGTCTACTTCCGACGTTAGGCCATTTATCACCTCCACGCTTGGAGCTTGAGTCTTAGCTCTAGCGATCTCCACTCCGTACTGGCTGGCTGAGGCAAGCACGGAGGCGGGGGCCTTTACTTGGCCCTCAGAGTCAGTTCCGAGGTGTCGCTACTCACCTAAGGCTTGGCCACAAAACCCCCTGCGGATTTATTATTATTATAATTATAATAACAAATAATTTTGTAAAATTAATTTTCCCAATATAACAAATTTAAAAAGAAACCTGATGTGTGAGACTTGTGCCTAAAGTAGAATTATAATAAATGAGTATGACAAGCTACTCCACCTATTATATTTCATATAGATTAGTTATATATATATAAGAAAGAACTAAAGAATGAAAAAGTTTATTTGAAGAAATAGGGACGTACTTACATTGCTAACATGTATCTTAAAAATAAAAACGTATTTTGAGAATTTGTACGCCGCATTTTCGCAAACAAGGTTTGCACACAGCTTATATATATAAGTTCCATCCTATAGCTACGAGCATAACCAAATAAATAGTAGAAATAAAGTAAACAATTTACTGTTGATGTTCAATGCACAAAAACAAAGCGTGACAACGTTGAATAACTGGCGTAATTGGAAATTGATAATATTCCAAATGGAGGCAATATTTGAAAGGTCGCATGCTAAAACCCGATGTTTATCTTCATTTTGGCCAGCTTATTGTGATTGCGTGATTGTTTCGCATCGCATAGCTTCCAGCGTTCCTCGCCGCATTGAATCAATACATTTGCCAATTAATTACAGACAACTATGGCATTAAACTGGATACTATTATGTATTGTTACAGTTTGTTGGTGCTTTCTTTATGCGGGTAGCAAAGACACCTCGAAGAAGTATAACCGTATAAAAAGAATAGGCACTAGGACTTGGAGTTGCCGGGCAGGGTCCAAGTAGACTGGGGTGAGCTACCTATGTTAGCCAGGGATTCGGTGTAGGCTACAGCTGGTTCTCGTGACTACGGCATATGACGACGGGAAGAGCACCGGGGCGTTTAGTGGGTATTCCGGTGGAGCAGCCGCCGAATCCCACATTGTCCCACTACTACCCCCTACTTCGATTAAAACCGGACAATTATCTAGTAAATAGTGAAAAACTCAAAATATTATTATTAAAAGCATATTTTTTGGTCCAATCCGGGACAATTCGAGCCTTGATAAATATCTTTTCAATTACATATTAAAATTTTAAACGGATTATCAGAAGTATATCCACTCCATAAATCAATTTTGAACTAAAATTTATACCTCTCTAGTTGGCCAAGTTAACTTTTATTGTTATTTAATAATATTCATATTTCACATTGTCATAAGCTTCTGAATGAAAATAGTCATTTATAGAATTATAATTTATAAAAAACAAAAGTTTAGAGTTAAGCCCTTGGTAAGTCGCGTGCATCAAGTAAATTGATTCTCACGTTCATATTTAACAATAACGACCGACGAGGGTCAAAGCCGCTTACTCAAATTTGTTAAATAAATTTGGGCCCTTAACATCAAAGACAAAAATGTCGCAGATGAGACAAATAACAAAAGAGGAGCTTCTCGTATCCAAAATTCACACAAAACCCTGCTAATAAGGGACTGCTAATAACTGCCTATAAGGGAACCTACAGAGGTGTAAGGCTAAAAACCGACATGGGGGCAGTAGAAGCTCCCTTCCCTCCTCAGTCCTAAAGAACCAAAAGATCATTGGTTAAACACCCTTCTCGAGTTCTTAGCATTCTGTAGAGCTAACATAACAAAATGCTGGGCCCATCCATCCGGGACACCTACAGGTTGGGAATCGACTGACTGTTTAACAACAAACTCGAGGCCACAGAGGCAGCCGTGTATTACGATGCCACGTTCACCGTGCTAGGCTAGCAGGGAACATGGCTGGGGAGTACATGGCAGCTTACAAGGCTACCAGCGGCCTAGTGTCTTTGGAGAGAAGGAGTAAGAAACCTTGTTTAAACATTCTCCGATGATACAGTGGTGGTGTTGGTGAAGTCTACAAGGATATTATGCTCGACGACAGGATTCTGGACAAGGCCAAAACCTTGAGCGCTAGTTTTGCGAGTTGGCGAATCCTTTGAAAAGTGGACTGTCCCCAAAATCACTTGGACCAACGGCGTCCCAGGCTGCTGAATAACAACAGTGATGCTCCGTACTTTCAAAAAAGATGAATATAGTCATCACCGCCACCAAAAAAACCGCAGAGAAAATCTGGGAAAAACTTCAGCCCATCCTAGGCGACGCCCCGTACGGCCTTGGTGCGTTGTCGTTCATTGTGAACAATCTAACCTCCACTTTTAGACCCAAACGTCTCATAGTGGACGAACCACTATTGAGCCACGTTGGCTCCATAGTGTCACAGCTAGCAGGAGCATCCTACCTCACCCTCATGGGCGACATAAATCAAATGCCCTTCATAGACCGGAACGACTTGTTCCCTATGTTATATCACCGTCCTACGCCCTCCTATATAAGATCTGTACAAGGGAATTCCTTATGTAATTGTGGCAATGGATATACTACACAGCCATATGTGAAGAGGACGCCACTGCAAACTTCGTCTTGAAAGCGGAGAAAGCCACAACTGCTGAGATCAGGGACTACAACATGAAAATTACGACACGCACAAGATTCAACTAAGTCCACCATTCCTATAAAAACTTAATTCCATCTACTAACACTTACAAAATTGTCCAAAACGCAAAACTTTTGCAAACATATTAAACACACAAACACACACTGAATTAAACTAAATATTAACAAAACCAAACCACTCAAACAAGCAAGTAGGTACATGGTAGTTAATATATATATATGGAAAGAACACATCACTGTAACAGTAATATTCTACACTCGAATAAGTATCATAGTAATATACGAGTAAATTAGAAATATAATTAGGATAATTAACTTTAAGGTGCACCTCAATACATATACGAAACAGAAGTCCGTAAAATCTGTTGAAAAAAAACAAGTGTGTCTATTTGTGACTAATGTATAAAAATCGGTTAAATGCGTGGTAGTTAATAAAGTGTAACGGGTTCCACAGAGTGCCACAAATTTACTTTTATCGTCATTGGGCTACAGAACATGGCAGAAACAGGAGGGTTTCGTTTATGCCAAAATGGCTAGGGAACCCTAATAAAAAAGAGTCAAATTCAAGGTCAAAAATGCTTTTGTTTGCTAAAGAAATTGTTGATGTATATAATTTTTATTTTTGCAAACAGTGTAGACTGCAAGGTTAACCTAACCTAACCTCGTTTATGGTTAGAATATAAGTAATAAAATTGTATATCGATCGACTGTAAAAGCTTTGTAGTACCGGACAAATTAATATTAATGATTACGTCAAAACTATGACATGTAAGGCTCGCGTGTTTATGGAAATGCGAGGTATAAAAATATTTTTATATTGCTTTTAATCGATATTTTACTTACATTAGAAAACTAGTAGTTAATAATTAAAGTTGTACTATTTATACCTATATTAATACGTGAAGGGAAATTTTGTACCCCGTTTTAAATATTATTTATCTATATAAATATATATTCATTTCCTATGGACATTTACAACATCAAAGGTGCTACCGATGTGCCCGTCTCAAAGAGGACTGAAACTTTACCACTAATGCCGGCCGGTATACAACTCAGGGTTGTTATGGTGACATATTTATTCTAAGCCAAACCTATTCAAACGGGTAAATGGCCTACCACCTGGCAGATTTCTTCAAATAAACATTTTTCTTTTTTCACCAAAAATATTTTCAACGAAAATTTATTTCAACATTATTTGTTCCATAATTTTTGATATATTATGGGGTATTTTCGACGAAACGCCTTTGTACCATGCCGTAGCCTAAGAACGTAAACGGTTAATATTTGTCACTTCTGTGGAATCCTTCATAGTTCGTGGAATGCCACTCACCTGTCCGAATTTTTCTAATTTAAACATATTACTTAGCTACAAAGGGGTTAAGTCATTCAAAAGCCATACTTCAATAAATAGTTCGGACTTTACAGATAAAGCAATAACCTGCAGTAGAAACTCTCATAAATATTACACCTAAGTTATATATCACATAAACATTTGTCTTGATCTCCTATTTAGCGTATATCTTTAAGCGATATCTACAATGTTATCACGTAATAGAGCCTTATCAATTTCAATGCAATAGCCATGTTAGTCATTATTTAAGAACATAATTATAGAATATATACTACGCTCGTAATACTCTGAAAGTTTATATTGCATAAATAACTATATTATAACTTGCACCGCTCCGCACCGCTGAAACTTGTATAAAACCTGTTATATAAATATTCTAATAATACCTATGCTGTAAATAAATAACATTATGAATATAAATATTATAAATTTAAGCCGCACGACTTCGCCACCTATAAAATACTAAATAAGTCACAATAAAATAAATTAATAAAGGTGAAAATGAAGTGTAGTGAGGAGCAGAGGAGCTGCTGCATTTCATACCCATTTATCAGGTGCATGCGTGCTCTTTCTTCCCACTACCCTTCAAAATTCTCCTATTCTCCTTTTTTCTCATTTTAAAACAATTTGTTTATCATTAAACCCAGCGCCGCTGTAAGAAATGGTATAGTAATTCTATTGTTGAAGTATAGGGTGTTTGAAAATGTTTTCCCTTTTTAATTCTTAAAAAAATCCTAAGTATAATTACTTCAAAGTTGTTTTATATTATGTCAAATTAAAGAGCATTTCGTGAATTTTATTGTTGAATTAAAACCATTTGTAAATACGCAACATCCACTTCTTCACACTCATTTAGCCTGTAACTAAAATTTTCAATCAATTGTTGGATTGTTGCATCACTTTTGGAATAGCGCGAATTTAAAATGTGATTCTTTTCGATTTAAAGCATTTAAGTAGGGGGACATTGGGTTGTAAACTTTACTTTTTAAGTAGTCTCATAGGAAAATCTTAGCAGGTGTCAAATCTGGGCTCCTCGGTCGCTAGTTGTTGTCTACTCAACAACGTATTACTCTTTTAGGGAATAAATCATGGAAAGCAGCCAAAGAGTCATTTGTAACATGGGAAACGGCCCCACCTTTCTAGTTTCGAATCTCTATAGCCAGAAATGTGCGGGTGATATTAGCAATATCGAACGGTCAAACAAAAAACGCAAATCATTCTGAGACAACCTGTATAATAAACTAGCTTTTTCCCACGGCTCCACTCGCGTTAATGTTATCCCAAGGTAACCGTACATTTTTCGTGGTGTAGCAACAAACATGTATCCAAACTTTCGCATATATAATATTATATCATAATATATAGTATAGATATTATACGTTGTTTTAGTTTAATAGTTTATAGTATTATTTCGTTTACCAATTTACATCCACGTTATATATCGATGATTGTCAAACTTTTACAACTAGGTACATAATAATAAAAAGTCATTATTTATTCTATATATAAGAATATAATATGATTCAATTAATTGCCTAAAAGTTAATATTAAACTAGCTTCTGCCCGCGATTTCGTTCGTATGGCATAGTTTAAAAAAAAGTTAGTTAAGAAAACTCTCCCGATTTTAAAACATTGGTGCTCCGCTCCTATTAGTCTTAGCGTGATGATATATAGCCTAATTGTTTTTTAATGTATAAATTGTTTTGTTGTATGATGATGATACCGGCAATATCAATACTTAATTAAGTGCATAAGTTGTATAATAAGCTGTTTAAGTAATCAAAGTTTTTTAACTATCCCACGGGAACTCTTTAATTTTTCGGGATCAAAAGTAAAAGACCAGGGATATAAGATACCACCATACAAAATTTCATTTAAATCGGTCCAGTCGTTTCGAAGATTAGCCGGTACAAACAGACAGACAAACAGAGAATCAAAAAGAGGAAAAAATTTGAATAAAATCTAAATTAGTTCTATTTCACTTGTCACATCCCCCTGACTCGGTTTTTAGCATTTTTTTTAATTGTACAGATAATTACTTCTGTGGACTCCATCGAGCATCTTGTCTAACTTACATTAATCATTATTATTATATTAAGTCAGAGTACTGGACAAATATTCGGCTTTCTGTAAAAACGATAATTGTTACAACCATTGGCAAAGTCCTTCCTTGCTACTATCTAGAGTTTAAGTATTCTGTGACGGAGTAGAAACACCAGTTTTACTAAAGACATTTAAGTAAGCAATTATGTAAAGGAAAAATAAAAAGAAGTTTAAATAATTAAACTGGGTTGCAAAATATTCACGTAAAGAATATGTTTACTCATAATTAACCGAGTTTTTTTACAGAGGAAAACATGAGGGTATAAAATGGGACGCAGGCCTTAAGACCCCTGAAAAACGAGCTAACATTATTTATTCGCTGGTCCTCTTTCGTTTTTAATTCGGATTTATGTACATTTAAGAAAGAGGCCAATATTCTACCGTTGGGTGACGTGAGTGTAATGTACAACCACCTATTCTGTAATTAGCTCGAGTCACATATCTTTCACTTAGGCTTCTATTTTATTTTATTCTAGAAACTATGTTTAATCGTAACTTTGTGTTTAAAATTATGCCAGGTCAAAACATATAAATCCAAATACATATATATAATTAACAATCTTGGAAGAAAACTAAATCAAATTTTCCAATTTATGAATCTGTTATTATTTTATAGCTTTTCGTAATTTTCTATTGTGGTGTATTACATTAAATTAATTCAAATTTTCTATCTTTCAAATTCTCAATTAAATTATAAACATTTGCATTACTTTACCGACTTTCTCAAATGAATAAAAATAATGTTGTCTAATATGTGTAAAAGATATAAACGTAAGACATAATGTATTTATTTCCAGACGGCAAATGAGAAAAAAACCACGATATTCAAATGATTAGCCATCAGATAGTTTCTATGTATTCCCTCAGATCTAGATTTATAACGTATATTATATCCTATACATATTAAAAATCTATATACTTCATTGTCTATATCAATAAGTAGTCTTCTAAAGCGTAAATGATCTGTTGCACGTTCTCAGCATCTGGACTTTTCAGCCTGATGATCGACATAGCTCATAGAATTTAATTTTTTCTGAATATCTTGGAACTGCTAAACAGGTTATTATCAGAATAAGCTAAGGACAACCGCTATAACTTGATTAAATCGGCTTAATTGTTAAGGCCATGCCGTCAGTGGACCGACCTGGTATCCTACCGAAGAAGACTACATTTTACCACATTTGTAGTATTTTGTATCTGTACGTGAAACGTAGACTTTATTGCTATGTAAATATGTAGAATGTTTCCTACATTGTAGTTAAGTGTGGTAAATAAAACATAGAAATTCCTGTACATTTCAGATTTAACGGTCGTCGTATTCAAGCTCTGAAGCGTGAATAGACTTTTATTAAGCCAGCAATTTTTAATGTAGGTACCTACTTCTTTGCTCGAGCTGTAGGCAATATCCACAAGATCGATCCAGCAACTCGCTATGAAATGCTGCGAAACGGTGCACTCGCTCCTTTGTGATATGTAGTTATTGGGCTCGGTACAATGTCGGCACGAACTGCTTCCAGTTTGTATGACGTTACTGTTGCTTAAACTCGTAATAAAATTTTGCGCACTGTTTCCTATTTCTGACAGTTCTTGATTTTGCAACGACGTATCTGCTATTGGCTTTCGTTTAGCTCTCCATATTTGATGTAGCAGTGTACCTATAATGTTTACTTTCTAACATTAGATAAGTAAATTTTTATTTTCAAGTATTCAAGAACTTATTGTATCTGTTGAAATTGAAATTTAATTAAAACAATCTCGAGATAAAGTAAAATCGCAGGAGAAATTAAATAGACAATTTAAAGTTTATTAATTAGATATTAAACTCGTAATTGATCCTTATATTATATAATAAAAACTTTACCACGACATTATTGTAATGTAAATTTGTGAAAAAACGTGCCTATCAAAACCTTATTCAATCAATTTACCCCAAAAGGATATCGCGGCGAAATCACGCAGATAAGCGGAATCGAGGCCTCTAAGGGATCTTTTATCCCGTAGCTGGTAGCTTAAAATCGCATGTATAATTTAAGAGGAGTGCTTGATATACCATGCTCTCCATGTGGTTTGATACGGTCACCCTAAGTAACCTTTTACTTCAACGCTAAAGCCTTCAAATAATGTGCAAATCTATTAGAATTATACACTATTTTTATTTAATGTACGTGTATGTACCAAAACTCCATTTGTTATATTTGCTATAGTACTTATTATAGTCCAATTATACCGTCCAATGTGTAGAAGCTAACACTGTTTATGCAGTTGTTTAAAAATACACTCTATTTACTAGACATTAATAATGAGATTGTCTGTATCTCACGGACACAACCATGCAAAAGGAAACTATTTTAATATCCAATTGTCATGGAACACAAAGCTACCTTTAGGTATGTATCTCTCTTTTAAAGCTGTTCCGCTTGTGGGCAACCGGTGTAATTATTTAAATCATGATACAGTACTTAGTGACGGGTGACTTCAGTCTATTCTGGCGTCGACATCTGGGAGCCCTTTTAAAGATCAAAGGTAACATAATATGGTGTTTGTGAATGCGCCCCGATCAAATTGCGCTCGCTAGCTCTCTGATCAATTTGTATTATACATACCTATTGTGCTTTAGAGAGGTTCTTTTGTGCATTGTTTAATTAACAACTCCATATCTTCGTTTTCGTATTAAATTATTTATTAAACGTAATGGATAAAAAAAAAGTATATGCGTCATCTAAATACACTAGCTTATATTGCCTGTATCGTTATTCGTCATGCTGTATGGCAATAAAATAGTCCACAGGTAGCAATATTCTTTGCAATTTTTTTAAAGATCATTTTGTTTGTTATCTTCGTTATATATTGAGAAATGCAAATGATTTAAAAAGAGATTTCAAAGATGATCGTATGTGACAGTAATTGAATTGAAATGTTTGTTAAATTATTCAACTGACTGAGCAGATCGAATAGTTTGTTTAACTGGTGCCAAGAAAATGTTGTCGCCGACACGGAGACGGAACATGTCTTATCACCCTGTCAGCTGCCGTGCCAACACGCCAGATCACATCATGTGATTATTGGAAACCCAATATAATTTGAACAATGTTTTATTGTAACAGTAAAATATCAAAATTATGAATTGGCTTAAAATTACACCTACACCTATCTCCTTAACTGCAAAGATTGTGATCAGAAAATTCTAAACAAATCAGATGTGTAACTACTTACGCCCAGTTCGTATATCTTACCAACAGTTCACAAAGACCATACAACATGCATACCATACCACCAACATAAGCACCATACAAGTAATGTCAAAATCAAGCGATGGTAAAGCAAGTGAATAGATAGTAAGATAGAGGAACAGGTCATTAATCTTCATTTTAGGTGACCAATGTAATGATTCTCATAATAGTTACAATTTTAGAGAAAAACGTATAAATGTGTTTACCTAATTTAATACCACTCTTCATTTTACACATATTAAAATTTTGATTTAATTTCCGATTTAAACCACCTTTTAAGGAATTTCAATAAAAAGTTTAAAAATCATTGTATTAATTATAGCGATAGAGTAATCTTTACACGGGCCATTGCCGATGTGGGCATGCCGGCCAGACAGTAACAGGCGAGTGCCGAATAGCATTTTTGTGACCATCGGTACTGGACATAACTTTATACATAAAAGTTGTATTCATTTTGAAATTTGGATTGAATAAGATGTCATATTCATAGTTGTATTTTATAGAGTAATTCTCTATGCACGAGTCCAACTCGCACAGGGCAACTAGTTTATGGATAAATATAAATCAGCTGTAAAAACAAAGTGCTACTGTAGGTTTTCATTTTGGGAAGTTTCAAGACTGGCAGCCTTATATTCTTCAGGTTCCATTAATTTAAAGTTTTAAAGGGAAGCCTAAATTTTTTAGTGACTCATAATATAACAAGTACATTTTCTTGGTTGGAGATTACCAATGAGGTTGCGATAAGGCTGGCGAGGTGCGTGCGTCTGCATATTTCCCTCCAATGTTTTCAATTTAATCCGCATAATCTCAATGTGGATGTTCTCAAATATTTTTTCCTTATTTGACATAGCAATTTTTAATAATCCCGCTTTTAAAATGCTTAGAATTCTTGTAATATTTTTCATACATGTTTTTTAATCAGGGATTTAATTTCTACTCTGATACTAGGGTACGAAGGCATTTATTAATAAAAGTAAGTAAAGTAATTCAAAGGTAATAAAAACCATGTTTCACTCATTTTAAAACAGTTCTTATTCTTATTAACGAGCAGTTTCTTTTGACAGAGAGCAGAAATGGATGTAGGTATACTTTTAACATGGAAATATTAGTAAGTACTGTATGACCATAATCCGAGTTGAAACTTTAAATAGGAAGACGGAAACTTAAAATAAGAGATAAAAAATATCGCTACTTCTAATTTCTATTATCGCAAGAGACAACAGTAATTTTTTAAAGAAGCGAGAAAGGTGTTCTTATCATTGTAACTTTTTCTTTTATAACCGAATTATAAAGATGTCATGGGTAACACAGAGTAGAATATTGACATAAAATCATTTAAATTATTACTATTCAGTTTTAAATTGATTAATTTTTGGATTCAAAAGTTATTATTATAAAATTTGCAATGAAAATGTTATATGTAATTTTAGAAATTCCGTATCTGTACATTGAAGCTATTAAAAAAAACTACTGGGTCGATTTCGATTCAGTTTTCGCTGATCGACAGCAAATTCTTAGACTTAAAATCTGTACTACGTTTTAATCTAGGAATCCGCGAGAATTTTTCTGGGAATGGTTTAAAGATACCAGATTTTAAAAAAAAGCGATTCCCAATGTGATTGCTTCACTGATCGATAGCAAATTTTATGTAATAAAATGTTTGATATTTTTTATCCCGAGAATCCTGCGGGAATATTCCCGGGAGTGATTTATAGTTGTTCGGGTGCATAAAAATTTGCTTTTTTCGACACAGTTTTCACTAAAACGATAGCTTATATTATTTTTTGAATGCTGCAGTACCTACTTACTGTTCCGGGAATTCGAGGGAATTTTAAGTCAGCCGTGGACGAAGTCGCGAGCATATCCTAATATTATTTTACTTTCCTTTTTTTTGTCCTGCAATCGTGCAATATCAAGTTACTAAATGTTTTTATATTCGTCAAATTGCTCATTTAAACACGACAAACATTAGGCCACTGAATTATCTACAGTGGGAAATATATATATGGCAAACTTTTTTCCAATCTCGAATTACGCATACCCATACATAAACCCGTGGAAAGAGCCTCATAGAGGTATTAAACCAAAAACGTTCGAATGTAAAAACGGAACGCACATACATATATATATAGCTTGGGAACTTGTTTAATCCCTCTAATCCTTTAATGGACGTTCGGAAATGTTGTCTAAAAGGTGTAACCGCTCTGTATGGTATTTAGCGAACCGAAGCGAATTAATGATTCCCTCGTGAAAGTACGTGACACTGCGAACTACAAGTAACGTAAATGTATCTCAATTAATTATTTATGTTCTAGATAATGTTTAAATGGGAAACAGGCGGATTGTTCGATTGTGTTATATAGAAACAATATCAACAGTCCATAACATCTTGGAAGAGACTGAGCATAAGCTTAGTATAAAAAAGGGGGCCGGATGGGACGTATCCCACCCCAGTGTGTTGGATTCTTCTTCAGCCAATTTCAGTCCACTGCTGGACGTAAGCCTCCCTAAGTACGCGCCACATATCCCAGTCTGCTGTTTTCCTCATCCAGCCCCTGCCGGCGATCTTGCGCAGGTCGTCAGTCCACCGGGCTAGCGGGCGTCCTACGCTACGTTTGCCGAGACGTGGTCTCCATTCCAGGACTCGTTTGCTCCATCAGCCGTCGGTCCTGCGACAGACGTGACCAGCCCACTGCCACTTCAACTTGCTAATTTTGCGAGCTATGTCGGTTACCTTCGTTCTCTTACGGATGTCCTCATTTCTGATTTTATCCATAAGTGAAACACCTAACATAGCTCGTTCCATAGCCCGTTGAGCGACTTTGAATTTCAGTCATCAGCCATGGCATCTCAGTTACCAGGGTCTGACTGCAAGGTGACGGATCCGTGTCATTTATTTCATGTTTTGACATAACCTCCATAGATTAAATGTCAAAATAAGAAACGATTGTTTCCGATCTGTCATAATTCGTTTCATTTTTGTAGTACCAGGGCCAGCCCCCCCTCCTGAAAAATAACTCTAGATACGCCAATGAAACTGAGACATAAGCTTAATGTTAAGCATAACAAAATATATTGGGTTGTGGCAATAGGAGCGTGGATCTACCACCTGGTCTATCAACTTGCAGATTTTTGCGATAAAAGACAAATAAAAGTAGACAGTTGTCACGAAAACAAAACTAATGCCTGATTTACATTTTCATATAGTACTGGACCCACCCGCACGATTCAAAATTATTTATTATTAAATGGAACTATATAAAATAAATCGCCATTTTTTCATACGTTTGTACCGCAACGAATTTCTTTTAATTATCATAAAGTGAAAACCAAGTGGCCAGTATTGTTATAATACAAACAAATCTATATATTAATACGTGAAGCAAAAATGAAGCTAAAACTTTGTACCCTTTTTTACGAAAATTGCGCAGACGGAGGATTAGGAAATTTCGCACACTTATAGTTTATATAGAGAAGGAGTGCAGATTGCTAATATTTTTTAAAATTATGCATAAAAATACATTAAATCAATAAAAAAAACGTTACACACACTACCATGTATTTGAGACACATACGCATATTTTCTCTTTTATTTATTGTTAAAGTCAAATTAACAGTTTAGCCTTGGCGAAATCTGTGATTATAGAAGTATATAGTCTTTGAGAACAAAACCTTAATAATATTCAAACTTATAATTTAAATTAATTATGGTCGAATTTCGACCACTAGGCACCGACTAGTAGGTTTTGAATTTACAACACATTACTTATGCAGTCAGTTACTTTGTGAAAATGGCGAGTTAAGTTCTTATCATCGTGAAATTTTCCAGTTAACTTGTAACTGACAGTTTAATAACTAGTTATCTATAACTTACTATTATTTCACTCGCCTTGCCATTGTTTGAATTTTGATATTTTTTTTATGGAGCTTATGTCAAATTTAGCAGATAGTATAGCAAATGAACGGATGGTAAGATATAGAAACGGGCTATAAGTAGACGTGTGTCCAAACGATGGTAAGGACTTATTCGCAAGTTAACTAAGGCGTGCCCAGTCTCTTCAGACGTTCAACGGACTCGTGAAGGATTATTACCTCTGGCTCTAAAGTCAATTATAACATCTTTATCTCTCCCATACTTACGTAATTCTATACAATATTACTATGATAGTTATATATATATATATATATATATATATATCAACATAGTATATTTTTGTCTTATTTCTATGTCTATATTATAGTCTCTATTAAATATAAGAAGTTATATTTAATATAGGTCGCTATAACCAAATTCGTTTGATGGGTATTATTAAACTATAATATCTATATTAATATATAAAAATCTAGAGTCACGGTGTTTGTGACTTAACCGATTTAAATTTTTTTAAATGTTTGGTGGCTATGAGAATAGGTAGTAAAGTATTTTTCATCCTCCTATGGTGTTTTTTTTATGGCAGAATAACGTTTGCCAGATCAGCTAGCAGAGTTTTAGAATAATATTCCCTATAACAGTCGAAACACCTTTATCATCTCTAACGTGAAGTTAGTTATGATTCGCCGGTGACGTGTCAGTGCCGATAAAAAAGCATTGTAGTTTCTTGCTCAAAAAGTACGCTTTTTACTAGAGAGCTTATTGTTTATTTATTTAAAATGATATATATTTATTATAAACTTTTTATTTACAATCAAATCTCAGTATATGTGGGTTTCAGATGGTATAGGTGTTCGATGCTAAACTCAGTTGAAGCGTGCTTATGAAAGTTTCTTAAATAATTTTTTGTGATGTTGTACCTTGGCCCCATGACCAACTATAAACCTTGGACACTGGGCAAGGTACATCCATTATTCGGTTCTTAGGAAAATATCCGGGATTCCCAGGACACAATGTACCACTGCATTTAAAAAAATAATGTAGAATTTAGTTGTGGTAAAAATCATATTGGAAACAGCTAATTTTTATCCCGCGGGATTCTCAACATAGTAAGGAAAAAGATAAAGTTTATTGATTCTTTTTAAGTTGTTTTTAAAAATGTTGTTTAAATAGGTAAAAATGTATTAGATTTAAGGTTTATGAAGTAATCTAATTTGGTACTATTTATTACTAGAAAGACATAGAGACAAGAGTATGTTAATTAAGATAATATTCTTTTGTGAATTTTTTTTTTTGAAAATTGCTGTTTTCGTTAATGTTCAATATTTGTGGTTAATTAATATGATCAGATATTTATCGTAGTCATTAGTATAAATAAAAATCCAACTCAATCGTAAGTGTTTATCTTCATTTGATTCCAGAATATCCAAGGTACAATTTGTAGGGGTCAAGGTACATCAGCTTTGTTGTACCTTGGACAGTTTTCCTTTTTTTTCTAACAGCTTTTATTCCCACTTTTGTAGAAAATTTACAGTTTTTATTAATGCATTATATAGTTGAATAACTAATCTTTCTATATATGCATATTTGATATGTCTTACGCTCATGCTTATTTTTTTTAACGAAAATGTGAAAATTGATTGTGGTAGAATAGGTTCCTATATTTTTACGTTGCATCTCAAATAAGTTTTTTTTGGAGGGTCTTTTAAAAATCTTGGTACAAGATACATTCGTGCTAAGTATTTTCTCGGAATACCTTGATGTAATAAAATATTATTTATTTAACGAAGTCTTGGTAATAATAATTTTGAAAAGTAATTTATAAGAACAACCCCGAAAAAACATGAGTAAAATACATTCAAATAGGCTTTTCGTGAATCTTTTGAGATTCGTGGAAATTTATGCGAAGTAGAAAAATTAAATAAATAATATGTTAATAATATCATAAAATATTTGGGGTTTTTATTTTTACAAGTTCATTCTTGAGTAGAAGCATATTCATTAATGTCACAGTTAAATGATTACTCTTCGAACTGATTTTTAAAATACTTTTCTTAAGCGGAGTGGAATAAAAGGGGTAAATAAAACACGCCAACTAGTTTCATTGTTCGAGTAAAAAGACTGTTAAAGTAGTTGAAGAATTTTTAATGCTTCGGAAAGAGTTTTAATCGACGAGACTACAAAGTTGTTAGGCAGTCAGAGAATTTATTATAACAGAATAAATATTTTAACATGGGTATTTCAATAGCTATCAATAATAAAGGCATTTTCAATAAGACAAAAGAACGCTCGATAGCTATATGCTGATAGATGCTAATAGACAAAGCATTCAGAGTAAGATACAAAGACGTCCATTTTACAATTTTAATATTCAACGAGAGTGCGATCAAAAGGAACTTTTTACCTTTAAAAGGTTGACTCCGCAATCACTCACATTTGATGATGCAGTACTTTTATCTTACTATCAAAAATGCATTGCCATTACTGGAACATTTCTCGGAGTGGCGACGCTTATTCACCCGCATTTTCGTACTCAATTTTTTTCCACGCGACTAGAAAATTTAATTTTGTCCTCATTTCATGGTGCACCGGACTTGATGCGATTTTTCCAGTTGTTATGAGTATTTTAAATTTATTTTTCAACTAGAGTTTTCCCGCGGCCACGACTCATGAAAACTCTAGGTAGTATGTAACTCTATGTTATTCACATAAAAACTAAAATAGGTTTATTTTATATATATTAGACCTAACACTTTACTGTTTCTTATTCCATTCGCTACAATAACAAAGAAACTAAGTCTGTATAGTCTAAACAGATGCCCAGCAAAATATAGCGATGAGTCGAAGCCAACCTGATTTGAAGTAATTCAATGAATGACTTGTTTCCTATGACAACGTATTTGTTAGTGAATTGAAAAAATGCAACTGCAGCGTCATCTATTTAGCTAATCTGTCTATTTTATCGAAACGACTATCATTTTTCGGGATAAAATGGATCCTAAGTGTTAACTCGGGTTATAAGCCAGCATTACATCGAGTTCCATTCATATATAGTCAGTAGTTTCCAAAAAAGATTCAATCGTAGCTTTTTCGTATATTCCACGGAAACCACGACATAAATCGGGATAAAAAGTATCCTAAGTTCCGTCCCGTGGTCTAAGAACACTCCGTCTCAAATTTCATTTAAATCCTTTCAATACTTTTTACCTCATCCTCTAACAGACAGACAGATAGACAATTCTAAAAATAGCACTCTCCTGGTCCGAATTATCCCATCTGATTTTTTATCACCTTTTTAAACGCATTGTGCAAACTAGAATCATTTACTGAATTATTACAGTATAGATAATTTAACCGATTGACAGATCTTGAATTGAGTTTAAAGCTTATTAAATACTAGCTGATGCCCGCGACTTCGTCCGCGTGTTGCGGTTTTTAACTATCCCACAGGAACTCTTTAATTTTTCGGGATCAAAAGTATCCTATATGTTGACCAGGGATATAAGGTACCACCATACAAAATTTCATTTAAATCGGTCCCGTCGTTTTGAAGATTAGCCGGTACAAACAGACAGACAAACAGATAAACAGACAGAGAAACAAAAAAATTGAAAGAAATCTAAATTACTTCTATTTCACTTCTTACATCCCCCTGATTCGGTTTTTAGCATTTTTTTTCATTCTACAGAAATTCGACCTCTACAGTTTTATTATATATATAAAAATATATTTATGTATAGATTTCAGGCTTGCTTTAGAAAATTGAATTCTTGGATAAAATTCGATTCTTTATAGGAAACTATGCATTGAAATTATATTATTTATTACTGCGCCCCGAATTTGTCCGCGCGGGTATATAAATATTAATATCTTCTGAATCGGGTATATAATTATTTATTGGTAAAGATTTCCAGAATAAGGCATAATAATTATTGACTATTTTTATAGGTAGATGTTATAAAATATACAATAAACAAGTGTATACGACACAGATTAACGATTTTAACAGTATTTTCGATATCACTAGGCTATTATAAGTGTTATGCTCTTAGATTTAAATAAGAAAACGCTACTATACTACTATTAAAAAAGAGATATTTAAGAATTCGAGATTTTGCAATGTTAGAGTGATCAGACAGGTCCCAAGTTGCACAACATTGTACCACAAATGACAACTAAAGACGCTAAATTTAAGTAAATGCATGCTATCCAACAACGTATGTATTGACCAGACTATTTTCATATGTTATATTATTATGCAGAAGCTATTAATTACGAGCTCACTAGTGTCTCTATATGTTGATTGCCCCGTCTAATAAACAGCCCACATAATCAGGGTTTACTTCACATCAAGATAAATAAAAAGGTAGTCTAAGGAAAAATCCTTTACGCTCAAAGTTTCAATATATTTACTATACATACCAATATATTGTGCTGTCTTTTGGATATTTATTTGTTTGTTAATTTCCGCAGGATATAAATTGGAAGTTTAAGCGAGTGTAGCTGAGTAGAATGCGATTAAAAACATAATATTAATTCTCAGATCACTTTCGTAGGACTGAAGTGAGCTTATTTTGTATTTAAACAATAGTATACCTAAAATACCTATATTATTATCAAGTCTAGCCATGCCGCCTCCGACAGGTACCGGTTGAAGGGGAAGGCCCAAGAAATACTGGCTTGACGTTGTGAAGGATGACATACGTACTAATGTTCTCAAAACGGGGGATCCTGAAGACCGCACGAAGTGGAGTAGAAAAAGTATTATAGAAAAATGGATCTTGGGCATCGGAGTGAAAGCTCTGATCGTAACCGGGATTTAACATTCGGATGCTGATGATGACCTATATATTATGCATTAGTTGTACATAATCTCAGCTCTAAGGAAGCTACATATAAGAACACTGAGTCACGATAGTTTGCGCGCGTTTGGACTTAACTAAGTTTCTAAAAGAAATTTGCATGTACCAGGAAAAGTACATGCATAAAAGTAACGCATGGATCAGCTAAAAGTGACCGTATCGCTAACATATTCGAGCTCACGTCCCAGTGTTATCTGCGGACCGCAGCTCCAGTACCCGCCGCCGGGTCGAGACTCTTGAGCCCCACGTCGCGTGTCGATTGTTTATTTCTAGGGATAATCTTTACAAATGCTACGGCCAATGTAAATAAATAAATGACTGGGGTTGTTAAATAATCAAACCGATATAACACCGGTTAAAGGATTCCTCCGCCAACGATACACGTAAAAATGTTATTTTAAGATTATAATCGCGGGAGAAATGAAAACTCGATCTCATTTACAGACAAAACATTCGGGTAATTCACATGCTGTGTTAAATTTCGTTACAGCACAGATGTTGAGTATATTTTACGTTAAGATCACAACTTTCTCTTTAGGAATTTGTCCGAAATAAACTTAAAATGGTCTGTATATATTTCATGTTTTAATAACAAAAATCTTTCCACCGCTTCTACAAAATTTTCAGTGTATTCTTATTCTTTTTTTGTGGCTTCCTAAAAAAATATTTAGCTGTGTTACGTATTGCTAATAAATGGAAATATACTTACACGAATAATAATTCAATCTGAGCCCTTATTCTTGACAAATTGAGCTGATATCAAATGTGAGGTACTTTATAATAAATCCCTATGAGATGAAAGGTTACACAATAATACCCCGACAAAACATAATTCAGTATTTCGATTGATTGTTAAAAATAAGATAAATATTTATAATAAAGTAGAGTTTATCCCGCGGGTCAACCTCTAGTGCTTGCTTCTTGTTTAAAGAGCAGGCGTTAATACAGGTTACATTGCACTAAATTTTTATGCTAGTGCTATTTGCCTCCGGAAGATTCACTTCATTTTATATCGCAAACTATCCCATTTCCCGGCACGAAAAGTATTTATGTCCATTTTCTGTATTAAAACTACATTTAAACAGAATTACAGCAAAACTGATCCAGTATTCTTAGTACTTTTCCGTGAAAGCTTAATAGAAATAATAAAGACTCATCGAGTTATTATCGCATTTTTTATAGAAGATAAATTTTTATATCTATAAACTTGAGAAATTATTGGTCTCATCCAAACTTTATGACAAAAAGGACAAAATAATAACCAAAATGACGAAAATGGCAAATCACAAAAGCCTATCCCACTTTTTGGGATAACCTTTACATAGTCTATCCCATTATCTGTGATAAAATGTATATATAGCTTGTCCACCCTCATTTTTCGAATTTCAGCCAAATCGGTCCAATAGTTTTTCCGTAAAAGTATAACAAACAGAGAGACAAATATATTTTTATACCGGAAACTATCCCTTTTTCGGGGTAAAAAGTTCCTATGTTCATTCTCGATGTCGAAAATATATACTTATATATACTGAGTTTCAGCCAAATCGGTCCAGTAGTTTTTTCGTGAAAACTGAACAGACAGACGGACAGATGGACAAACAGACAGACATACAGACAGAATTACTTTCGCATTTATAATATTAATAGGGATAATACATATTTGTAAGTGTAAACAAAAACAACAATACACTTTATTGTACACCAACATAAGAAAAGTAATAGATTTTATTGTCTTAACTATAAGGTAATGGTAATAGGCGGCCTTATTGCTTAAAGTAATCTCTTCCAGGCAACCTTTGGAAGGACAAGAATTTATTCAAAGTTAATTGTTGGCGTGCAGTAAAATAACATACTATAAATTATAATAAATAAATATAATAATAATAACCGCAGGGGGGCTTTATGGCAAAGCCTTAGGTGAGTAGCGACACTTCGTACCTGACTCCGGGGGCCAAGGCAAGGTGCTTGCCTTAGCCAGCCGGCACAGACTGGAGATCGCTAGAGCTAATACTCAAGCTCCAGGGGTGGAAGTGATAAATTGCATCACGTCAGGAGTAACTTCGGTGAACCTGCAGCCCACCTCACTACACCTCTTAGCCATTCACATCCACGTTGCCCCTGTCTTCTATGGCATTTTTTGGGGCCCATGCAGGGAGTGGCGAGTCAACGTCTGCCCATTTTTCCATGTTCCCTGAACATTGCGACTAGCAGACGCCATAGTCCCCATATTCCCAGACCCCTAGTACCACTAGTAGTTCACCCCAATAGCCCGATACTTTTTGGCTTCATTTCCCACAATGGTCCTACATTGGCCGGGGCTTGTCCTTGGGTGCATTATTATATGATGTAGACAGGGATAATCGCCGGTCAGTGTCACACCACATTTACATTAAAATTGTCCAGGGGCCGCTACGTGTTGGCCTTCCCATGGCTCCACGCAAGCCCTCCAAATGTCCGGGCCATTTTTATGGCCCGCGGTCTTGAAAGACATACAAGAATAATAATAATAAAATAATAATAACAACCCGAAGATTTTTTTTATTGAGATGTAGATGGTTTATGCACACTTAGAAAGTCAATAAAATATTTCTACTAAAGATGAAAATGCAAGGTTTGATAAATTTTATATCTGTTGATAAGATTTATAAGTATGGGGTATTTTGAATTGAACGTATTTTGTATTTTAGTAGCTGATTACAAAAAAGCTGTATATGTGTTTAACCCTCGGGGCAACCCCTCAGTGTGTGTGACTCACTCACTTAACTGATCTTTATATTTGTTTATACACTTTTGCTTATTGTTCAAGTCAAATCAACCGGTAGCCTTGGCGAAATCTGTGATTCTAGAAGTATAGGTTGACATTAATTATTATGGTCTAATTTTGAGCACGGGCGATCACTATAGTAGGTATATAGTAGGTATGAAATCGACGTCGCGGATAGAAAAATCATTAAAGGTCGAACTTGAGCTCGATGTTCAAGCATCGATTATAATTATATGGCCTTTACGGTCCAACGACTTACAAAGAGTTTTTATTAGAGACTTATTTATCATCCCTCATTATATTATGTATTCATACTTATTTATTTCAAATGTTACTAAGGGACTGCAATAATTAAATATTGATAATTCTATTTTTTTTTTAATATGACTGTTTGTTTAATCGAATATGCATTTTTAACTTTATTTGGTTAAGCTTCCATATTTTTCATATCCAGTGAAACAATCTTTAATGTTTACTGTTATTAGCATATTGATCACTTTAAATATTATCTACATTCTATATTTTATCTGTGTAAAGTTACTCTTCGTCTTTCTTTCTTATTTTCCCTTAAGCTCTGGTTAAAAAAATGCGATTTATTGTAATATTTTTTCGTAAATCCTTATTTTTTTATTTTAAGTAAATTATTCACACTATGTACAACTTTTTATTTAGGCAATTTTAACCAAAAAATATTTAACCACAAGCTACATCTATCTAAATAAAATGAAAAAAAGCTTTGAGGAGCGTGTAGTGAATACCACGATATAAAATAATTAGGACGTGAATTTCTTTATATTCTATATATTGTGATTTGAATATAAAATAGATATTTATAGACACTATTCGAGTTATGGGCCTATTATACCCACATCATTATGTAAAGTGAGACCTAAAACAACTGTTTGAGAACATAAAGCGTTATCGTGTCTGTCCAGTATATGAAGGGACATAAAAGACAGAATATATAGTCGTACCGTTATATGCTTTTGGCCACTATAAATTAATAATTAAAATATTAATAAATAACATTAAATTATAGATTCAAAATAGGGTAAGGTTTAAAATATGACTAGTTTATGAAAACTAGTATAAAGGGTAATATGTTAGCCATAATAATAATTCGAATATGTGGAAGTCCTTACCGTAGTTTCCCTACCCTACGAGTTGCGTAACTTCAATTCCTATTTTTAACCGACTTAAAAAGGAGGAGGTTCTCAATTCGTCTGCATATTTTTTTGTATATTCGTTACTCGACTTGTCCGTCTATTATAAACCAATTTTCAAATATTTTCTTTAAATCGAAAGGTTATTATACCCCCGAATTTGCCCCATTGTCACCATGTCAGGTTGTGATGAGTGGAGTGAATTAGAGAAACCCACGTAAATTGTTAACAGACTTCTTCGTAACACGATACCTCTGTCAATTCTACGCCGATTTTCTTTTTTTTTCTTTACTCGCAAGTGTATACTCCCGAGGTAGGCCCATGGTCACCAAGTCAGGCTCTGGTGAGTGGATTCTTGGGAAATCGATTGTAGCCCTTATTAAAAAACGCCGAAAGCGTACATTTTTCCAGAAAAAAAGCTTGTATACGCATACTAGTATTACACTTTCTACAGGTGCTTAATTTTTTATAGGCATGTTACGTGATTTCTCCGTCAATTGTGGACCGATTTTTAAATTGTTCTTTTTTAACTCTCGAGATGGTCCCATAGTCACCAAGTCAATATCTGATTTGTGGATCGCAAGGAAATCGATGGCAATCCTTGTTGAAGAGCATATACACTAAAGAGTGAGATGGCAAATTTGTATACGCGTGCCAGTTGTACAATTTCTACAGGTGAACAATATATTATTTCTAAAGCTATTAAAATATTTGTGCAAATATACAGATTTTTTTTAACGAAAATAAAACCGACTTCACACTAAAAACTAAAAAATAAATACATAACCGAAATATTTCTACAACATCTTGAATTCAGTGTGAAATAAAACATAAAAATTATAATATTTTTTAAATTTGTTGTTGTTATTTTATGTTTTACTTGGCACCGACTTCAAGATGTTGTAGAAATTTTCTTATCCGTGCAGGAACGGAGAAATAATACAATTTCCTGCGGCCGGGCGGCCTGTAAGAGGCGACAAAACAATCCACAGCCAGGTGGTAGGATATTTTCCCGTTTGGATGGCTACCACTCGTACTCTAGAGCGTGCCGCCGTAAAAACTTTAAATTGTGTTCTGGTATTAGTGGTCAGATTCCAGTCTCCCTTAAGAGAACAGCAGCGCACTTGTATGTCCTCTGATATTGCTAATATCCGTAGGCGACGGTAACCACTTTCCATTATAGTTAGGCCGTCAGCCTATCTGCTGTGCTTCAGCAATAAAAAAAATATAAATAAATCTTTCTTTCTTTCCTTTTCAACTCCGATTATTAATGGCCTTTATTCTCGAATACGGGTGTTTCTTTTTTATAAAAAATCTTATTAAAAAAATCAGTACGGGATCTTAGAACGTAAACTATCGGATCATAGAGACTATTGGAAATTAATTTAAAGATTTAAATGTTTTTATGCAATTATTAATATGATAAACATTGCATAAAGGTAGTACCTATCATAGAAGTAAAGACATGTTAGATATTATTACATCTAACATGTCCATAGGTGATGGTAACCGCTTAGCACCATGTGGGCCGTCTGCCTGTCTGTTGAACTCAAATAATAAAAACAAAAGAAAGAAGTCGATTTTTTGGTTTTTAGTGTGAAGTCGGTTTTTCTAAGTAAGCATTTTCCAATTTAGGCAATATTATGGTCAAACATTACCCGAAAACTAAATGTGAACGCGATCGCAATAAAGAAGAAATAACAGCACACTTTATCTTCAGTGAAATATATGTTTTATCTTTTTATTAGCAAATAGATTTCTGTATCTTATTATTTTTTCATTAGAAGCTCCTTAGAAGCGCTTTTGATCAATACATTTGTCTCACTTTAATACTATAGAGAAAATGAGATGAAAGATATAGTCTTAATTTTCACTATGCGCATGTGACGCTATTTCCAAATGCGCGCCATCTTCATATTAGACACGTCGAAGATTGTTGGACTTGCCGACTGATATTTATGTTTATTTCATTAGCCTGTGTACTGTTTTCCCGCAAATGTGTTGAAAAACGTTGTATGTGTGATACACGTGCTTATTACATAGCATTAAGATAGATAGCTCTTAATACAAAATTACAGAAAAAAATAACTAATAGTTGTATTATTCTAATTGTGTACAAGGGAAGTCTTGTCGCTAAAAGTGATCACTCTTAGACAACCTTAGGATGGATTCGAAAAGTTTGCTAAGTGTGCGAAGTTTATTCGCATATATATTCTAATAGTATTATTATTGTTCTACGCTCCAAATGAAAAAAAATAATAACAAGGTTTTAAAGATAATAATATCAAATTATAGTCGCTTATTTACTAAACAAAACTTCAAACCCTGGAAACGGTATTCTTCCCTTGTCACCATAATTATGCATCAGCCTATTATTATTAAACTCAGTGAAGAAGGGGGGCATTCGCACGGATTACGAGAAACGCTTAATAATTAAAGCTGTTTAAGGAAATAGTAATTAACTTGTTTTATCATCTTGATATAAGCAAGTCTTAAATTAACTGGGTTGTTTACTTTCATGTTATTTTACAATGGTTTATTTAGAATTCTTACGGATTTCTTAATTTTTATGATCTTTGTTTAACTGTAGTATATATAAAAAATAATTTACATTAATTTTCGCATAATACGCGTCCTTAATTTATCTATGCAATAATATTAAATGCTAAAGTTTGGACGGATGTTTGCTGCTCAATCACATCAGAAAGGCTGAACGGATCTAAATGAAATTTGGTACAGAGATAGATTACAGTCTGGAATAACACAGAGGTATATTTTTTATTCCGGAAAAAAATTCCGTTTCCTTGGGATAACATTAACGACAGCGAAGCCACGGGCAAACGCTAGTTATTTATATATTATACATTACCATTTTAATGATCGTGAATATAGTAGTAATAACAATTATATTTTACATCTGCGTTTGTTAATCAATAATCACATAGTGCCCTTCTGTTTATTTTACTAAAACTATTCAAGTATTTTTTTTTTAATATATCAAACACCCAGTTTCCGTATTATTTAAGCTAAACACTGGGATGATAAGAAGCTCATCAATTTTCAGTACCTATGGATTATACTGTTACAACTTAGCCAAAATTCCACGAAGCACGCCGACAAATGAGAATGCACACCTGCCGGCCATAAAGCACGGTTTATTACCTGCCCGCATTTGGCCTTCTTTTGTTTACTTTGTGTTTAATATTTGTAATTAGAAAAGCCGCCTATTGTGTATTGTAATCATTTATGGTAGGCAGAGTGGCCAGGTGTGATTCTTGGAAACCATTGTTTACCCGGCCGTGACATATTGTAAGCTGAGTATAAAGGAATGCCCGAACGGAGAGACCGGCAGTCAAGCGACGATTACGATACGAGCAAGACGTGTGTACATTTGATGAATAGTGACGGACTTAGCGAGTGTTATTGAATAGTGCAGTTTGTACTGGTTGCGTCCAGTTATATTTGTACCTGTGTTATACGTGTTTGTATAGTTCTAATAAATTCTATAGTAATTCCAACGGCATTTTTAATTTGAGTCCTGTAACTCGTAACAATACTAGTTGCACAAAAATCTTTACTAAATTCCTATTATACATATTTTTGAAATATTTTTATTTCTTATTAAAAAGTATCCTACAGTATTTCTATAAATTTAACGCCTAACGATACATAATAATACATCTAAACCTAAAATGGATACTTATTATTTAGAAAAAGAACAGAAATGTAATAATATCAAGTTACACATACACTACACTAAAATTAATTATTCAATCTATCTAATACTGTGACACTTCTAACGGGAAAACTAAACACAACTAAGTGATTAAATCTAAATATAAACATTACATTCCTTTTGAAGCTTATTAATAACTTTTCTAACAACTGATGACTTCAATATTTGTTTAGATGAATTAAAAATGTCTTTGTGACTTAAATGTTTGTTGAGCTATTTGTACAATGACGCAGATATTCATGTTGTCCGTAGTTAGTTTAGGAAACAGGGATAGCAAACATTATATTATTATATGTTATCCGATGATTTTGGCCGGCATAAACTGTTGCCATAAAATAGTCCAGAACTCTATTTTATAGGCTCAATATAAAGTGAAAAATATGCGGTATACATTTGCGCAACATCATTAAATTGAAGAACTCTTAAAGAAAGAATAAGTTATGTAATAATACTCCAAAGTAATTATCTTTGCATATCGTACCGTGAAAAACATGTGAAAAAGGTCACAATAACCTTCCATAATTTATTGTTAACTTGCTCTCATATTATTTTGGTAAACTCGACGCTTCCATTCAAATCCAAATATCGATATTGGAAAAGGGACCTATATACTTAAATATAAAAAAGCGACACGCGTACATAAATTAGTGGTGAAAAATGGTTCCTCGGCATAACGTGAGATATGGCCAATATAACGGGCATGATGCACGCTGGATGGGAGTTGCGCGGTCAATATTGATACGCCTTTATGACCCATTTACCTTTTTGGTCGGCGTGTTTCGGAGCCCCAACCGGTAACGGCGGAATTCCGTCAAAACCTCCGCGTTAAAATACACGCTGGTTTTGAACAGCGTTAACTTGTTTACACTTTCTGTGACTGCAGAGCTTTGCGATTTTTCCTTTTACATTTCAGCTTTAACTACAATTTGTGCCTACCATCGATTTTCACGCAACGAACATGTGTGTATCGTTAAATGGAAATTGTATTTGTTGCGTGTAAGCTTTGTGTGTTACGAATACATATCGCAATAGTATTTCTGTGTTCCTAACTTTTTTTGGATGATTTCAATATACCTATGTTCAGATGCTGTGATAAAAAGACAGAAAATTTGCGTTCATAATCAAATTTATATATTGTTTTTATTTGGTTCGGTTTTTTATTTTTAACCCACTCCCAAAAAGAGAAAATTCGTCTTTCTGTTGTTTTATTTTTATATATTTGTTACTCGATTTCTCCGTTAATTGCGGACCGATTCTTTTTTAATCGCAAGTGTATGTATACTCCCAAAGTGGTCCCATAGTCAACATGTCAGGATCTGATGAGTAGATCCCAGGGATATCAAGAGAAGCCCTGGATTATTATGTTTGTTACGAGATTTGGTGGTGGTCCCGTAGTCACCAAGTCAGATTCTGATAAGTGAATTCGAGAGAAACCCGTGAAAATTGTTAACCGACTTTTTTGTTACACTATCAATTGTCGACCGACTTTCAATTTTTTCTGTATTCGTAAGTGTATGTTCCTGGTGTGGTCCCGTGGTCACCTAGTGAGGATCTGATGAGTGGATTGCACGAGAATCGTTAGCAACCCTTGCTGAATAACATCTACACCGAAGAGTGAGATGGTAAACTTGTATACGCGTGCCAGTAGTCAATTTCTATTGGTACTTAATATATTATTTCTAAAGATATTAAAGTATTTGCCCAACTAAAAAGATTATTTTTAATAAAAACAAAATCAAACTAGAGCTTTAAAAACGGATATTTAACCGACTTCTTTCTACAATATTTTGAAGTCAGTGCGAAGAAAAATATAAATTTGATGTTGATGATGTTTTATTTGGCACCGACTTCAAAATGTTGTAGAAAGAAGTCGGTTATATATTTCTTTTTTGCTTTTTAGTTTTCGATTTAGTTTTTAATAAAAAAAAAATATAACAATAGACAACTTTCTGATACTTTATTTCAGTATTTATTAGTAACAGAAGTGGTTAGTTAGTATGCCTAAAAGCAAGTGACTACTGACTGGACAATGTATAGAATATTCAAGACCACTGAGGTGATTGTCAAAGAGTCTGCCATAAAATCGTTAATTAAAAGAAAAAGTGGAGAAACATCGTATTCTTCTATTTTACATTGTTTTTACGACTGTTGTTAAATGAGATACTTTTTATCTGATCTTTCTTAGGTGTGACAAAACAAATGTGATGCCTTTTGTATAATATTTTCTATCTTTAAGCCTCTGATTAAACAGCTGATGCATGCACCTTGTTTCAAAACAATGCAACATTAAAAAGTAATATTCGAAAGACTTCTAATGTAGTTAACCTTAGATCTCTGTAGTTCTTAGAGTAATAACTGTTGATATCACAAAATCCCTATTATTATTATAAATGCAAAAGTAACTCTGTCTGTCTGTCTGTCTGTCTGTCCGTCTGTCCGTCTGTCCGTCTGTCCGTCTGTCCGTCTGTCCGTCTGTCCATCTGTCCGCCTGTCCGCCTGTCTGTTCCATTTTCACGGTAAAACTACTGGACCGATTTGGCTGAACCTCAGTATATATATATATTTTCGGTGCCGAGGATAAACATAGGATACTTTTTATCCCGAAAAATGGGATAGTTTCCGGGATAAAAATATATTTGTCTATTTGTTTGTTATACCTTTACGGAAAACACTGACTGATTTGGTATATATATGTAATTTTAATAACTGGTGGACATGGGATACTTTACATCCCACATAATGGGATAGATTTGAATTTGGTAATTTTGGTCATTTGGTAATTTTGGTCAATTTGTTAATTTTGGTCAATTTGGTCGTTTTAGTAATTTTGGCCATTTTAGTACTGGATCCGTTTTGCTGTAATTTTGTTTAAATGTAGTTTTGATACAGGAAATGGACATGAATATTTTTCATCCCGAGAGATGGGATAGTTTGCGAAATAAAATGAAGTAAATCTTCTGGGGGCAAATAGAACTAACATAAAAATGTAATAAAATATAACCTGTATTAACGCCTGCTGTTCAAACAAGAGGCACGCACCAGAGGTCTACTGTAAACTCTAGTTAACAATAAATTCGTTTCATTATCACAATTAATCTGTAAAGAAGCGATAGTAAATTGTTGTCGATACGACCTAGATATTATTATAGATAAGAGACCTAGATATTAGATAAATAACCCTTTGTTGTACAATCGTGGTATGAAAAGATTCGACAGTTTCCAAATTGATACATTTACGTTACGTTTATGTTTTCAAACTAAGTCACAGAACCGACTTGCACAGAAAGTTATGTTTAACTGTTTGACAATAAAGTTTAAAATTACTTAGAACAAAATTGTATGATTGTCTATCTTGTCTAAGAAGAGTGTTTACAGACGTAAAACCTTTTTATTGGTTTTAATATTTATGATAATTTATTATTATTATTAATTTGTTTCTGACGATTAAAACTATTGTAAATCTCACTGTCTGTCATTGTCAACATTGCAATTTGATTTTTTTACTCAACACATATTAAAATGTTAGCAGTACTGTTTCTTGTACTCGTGCAAGCACAAGTTGACTTTAAAGTGACGAACCTTTTCATACCTCGACTTTCATAACATACACTATTTGAGAAAAATAACAGACTAATGCTATTTTAATAGTATTATACTGTAGGTGATGATGACTTCAATAATGGCGTAGAAAATTTTGCAAATTGAGGGTGAAATATTCTTACAATTTATAGCTTGCTTTCTTTAAGAGTCATGGGGAGCTTTAAAAGTTTGTTTAGCGCCACTAAATAAATGCGTGCACGCGCATGAACATGTGCGTGTGCGTGTGCGTGTGCGTGTGAGTGTGCGTGTGCGTGTGCGTGTGCGTGTGCGTGTGCGAGTGCGTGTGCGTGTGCGTGTGCGTGTGCGTGTGCGTGTGCGTGTGCGTGTGCGTGTGCGTGTGCGTGTGCGTGCGCGTGCGTGTGCGTGTGCGTGTGCGTGTGCGTGTGCGTGTGCGTGTGCGTGTGCGTGTGCGTGTGCGTGTGCGTGTGCGTGTGCGTGTGCGTGTGCGTGTGCGTGTGCGTGTGCGTGTGCGTGTGCGTGTGCGTGTGCGTGTGCGTGTGCGTGTGCGTGTGCGTGTGCGTGTGCGTGTGCGTGTGCGTGTGCGTGTGCGTGTGCGTGTGCGTGTGCGTGTGCGTGTGCGTGTGCGTGTGCGTGTGCGTGTGCGTGTGCGTGTGCGTGTGCGTGTGCGTGTGCGTGTGCGTGTGCGTGTGCGTGTGCGTGTGCGTGTGTGTGTGCGTGTGCATGTGCGTGTGCGTGTACGTGTGTGTGTGCGTGTGCGTGTGACTACTCACACTACTTTACTGATCTAGTGTCCGTAATAGTATGAACTTTTTTTACGTGCTGTCAGTGAGGGATACCATTGTCAAAAAAGACGCCAATCAACCTTGAACAATTGTGGCTGGTGGTGGCGGGGCATTATCACATGGATTTGAAACTGACGAAAGTGAAGCCGCGAAATAAGTGTTGGTGAATCAATGTGATAGACATGAATTATTAACGTCTATGAAAGCATCTACTAAACCTATCTAAAAGGACAAAAGCTTAATAAATTGTTTCCATTGAATAAATGTTGGGCAGACCGAATTGGGGTGTTTTACTAAGAAGAAAACAGCCCCAAGCGAAGGTGTCGACTCATAAAATAAATTGAAATGCTTCGTCGATCAACATTCGCGGCAGGACGCGGCGGCCGCTCGCTGCTCCGACGATAAATCAACTCGACGCTTTTATGTATAAAAAAAGAAAAGAGACCGGAAAAGTCGTTTACTTCTTTCCAAACTATATTCAAACAGTTCCTAAGCCTCGATCCTTTAATAGAATATCTTGACGTGGAATTGAAATTTCACATTTCGTTGTCGTAGGGTATCTACATTGTACCTACAATGTATTTTTAATTTTTAGATATTTTATTAATCAGTATTTTTTTAATAATAAAAATTGACTTTTAACAAAATGAGTAATTAATCATTTTCAAGACAATTTGTAAAGAACATAATCTACTAGCGTTAAGCCTCTCATTTAAATACGTAAATAGTTTCCAACTCTTTTAGTTTAAGGTATTTAAATGTTAAAACTTATATCATTCAATTATCAGTGAGCTCCACAATATATGTGAAATTTCAGCTGCAGTCTCCAACTCCAAAAATCTGAAAATTTTAAAGTACGATTTAGAAAATTACAATTATGCACAAAATTGAAATCAGGCGTGGTTTCAGCCACAAGGATTAAATTTGGCCAGAAAAATTAATTGTATATAATTTACATACATAATTCAATTTTTTATCGATTGATATTATGTATATTTATACAAATTTCAATTAAAAAAAATCAAAAGTAATAAAGATATTAATTGTAAATATATGTACTTTATTATAAAAATAATTTGGAGATCTCATGCGTTAATTGTAATTTTCCTATAATGTCGGACAGGTAACATACGGTACGCATATTCTTTACTTACCTTTCTTAAGCCGGTCACTGGTTACAATCACAACACAAAACTGTCATTGTCACAAAAAGTTTACATCATCAAAGTCACAGCACTAAAGCTCCTCTTTGATTAAATAGGTGAGCACATTTCTTCGTCTAGCTAGGCTCGCGATTGTAGTTGACTGATAACCTTCGCTTCTGGCGAATTCTGGCGTGGATCTGAGACCCAAACAGGCCCGCTCGTCCATTTATAGGGTTTGGGGTGGAAACGCGCAGGCGTCCAGCACCCTGTTGCTTCTTAGAGCCGTTTAGCTTTTACATATCGATAGCAGAATATATTTTTTTTATCTCTGCGTGTTAAGGGGACTTCTGTTCATAAATAGAAACACTAAAACTTGGCAAATAGACTTATCCGTTGCATATTCTTAAAGCAAGCAACTTAAAATATTTAGCAAACAATTATAATCTTAGATTTTCTGTCAACATTTTGACGATAATTGATAAAAATTATAACACTTTACAACATTTTTTTTCCCTTTTGTTTAATTGATTACTTCTAAGTATTGTAAATTTCAATATATATTCCTTTTTTCTCTGCTGGTACTGTGCTTTTCACTGTGGCATACATGGTAATGATGAAAACAATGAAAGCTGTAAATATTTAACTGTTAATATCTACCCCGAAGTTATTATTGCCGACTGCTGCCAGGGGTCTTTTTCTACATGCCTTTTTCCACATGAGTGAAACATACTGATAATAATATGAAGAGGGAATAATAGTGGTCTGTACAAAATTTTAGTAAATTCCAAAATTTATTAGTTTATTAAATTTATGAGTAAACATCGATAGCGTAACGTGGCTCCTCTCTAGACGACCTCCTCCCACACCCGGGCAACCTGTATTACCCCTGCCACCCTATCGTTTAAACACTGACTTATCAAAAAACTTATGTTTAACTTAGATGCCGTTACAAGTTTCACCTCAGTGACGTAGAGAAAGGGGTAAAAAATATGATTGTTATAAGAAATACTATTGAAGCAGTAGCTTTATACCTTAAAAAACGGTTTCTGTTGTAATAAAAATTCTTTTAATATATAACCAATATATAAAACATAATTTTGTAAAATGTTTGTCTATAGGAAATATCTGTAATGTATGATTTAGGAATCCGCTACAAAAGACGACATGAAGATTTCTGGTGTGATAGAGGACGTATGTCAGAATAGAGGGACATCGAAGGGAAAGACATATTGTGTCGATCCCAAATCACTGGGAAAATTTGAAAGAAAAATAGAGAAAACTCCTATTAGAGGTGCTATATTTTTATAAAACTTAAAAGTCCTAACAAGATTCAATTACGGCAAAATGTAAGATACAAAAAGCGTAATAAAACTACGTTTTAACGGTTTTAAGCGCGGCAATTTATTTGATTTTTGTTATTCCGACGTTTCGGCCACTTTTCAGTGGCCGTGATCACGGAAGACAAAGATGTCAACGAGTATTGTTAAAGTTTTATTTAGCCTACCGCCAACTTGTTCATTTTAATGATTTAGTTTCAATTTTGTTTATGGTTATTATTTACTCTATGGGAGCCTAATCTAATTTATCACCGCTTCGCAACAT